>CAJQZJ010037361.1:1120232-1142498 GCA_907164525.1 Lophiomys imhausi | reverse complement strand
TCTCTCTCTCTCTCTCTCTCTCTCTCTCTCTCTCTCTCTCTCTCTCTCTGTGTGTGTGTGTGTGTGTGTGTGTGTGTGTGTGTATGTGTGCACATGCCTAGGCATTGCTATACTGTTGTATGCAATAAAATACTCAGAACATTCCGTATGGATGTTCTACCCTCTGCCTATCTTAATTTCATCCAATCTATCACTTTTTCTTCCACTTCCTTTTCACTAGGCAAGTTGTTCCTTAAACTAAATATGCATTTTTACTTCTCTTTATTTTATCTATCATCTATCTATCTATCTATCTATCTATCTATCTATCTATCTATCTATCATCTATCTATTTATTTGTATGTGTGGATTCTTTTGTATCTGACTGGAATGCTTTTCTCTTACCTATCCGTTAAACAAACCCCCAAATTTCCCCCAAGAACTACTTTAAATGTCACTTCCTCTCTGAAGGCACTCACATGTCTCTGTACTCTTCTTCCTTCTCCTCTTTCCCTCTATCCATTTTTCTGCTCGGCCGCTCATTTATCAAGCATTTGCTGAGCACAGCATTATGTCAGTCCCCGAACAATGGCAACTGAAAGATGAATGGTGCTATCATTATACTAGACAAGGAATTCAAGATCCAGTTGGACTGGTGCATCACAGGTGCATAGCAATGTCTGTGGAATGAGTGAATCTAGGCCCAAAACCACCCCAGGAGGGAATGGGGTCTGAGGGATAGTTTCTGAAGGAGTTGGTGCTGATCCCAGCTATAAAGCAGAAGTAGAAATATGCCTGGAATATGAAACAAAGGAACTGTAGATGATACAGCATCAATAATAGCATGACAAATGTCCTGATGCATGTGGGAAACTCGGGATGCAGCTAAGTGGCAAGCTTGATGGCAGGAGATGAAAAACACTCAGTGGGCAGGTTAGTACATTTCCATGTTCTGTGCCATGAGTCCACACCGTTACAGCACACTTCAGCATCTCTGGGACCCAAGGACAAACTGATTCTTATCTTTGTTTTTTGTTTTTTTTTGTTTTTTTTTTTTTTTGGTCACTAATAACTGCAAATAAATGCTTTGGTTTGCTTAAAAAAAAAGAAAGAAAGAAAAGTCTGCCTCCTGTAAAATCTTTGTTCCCAGTTGTTTAATAGCAACTCAGAGTAGAAAAGACAAGGATGGAGCCTATGGATGCAGGAATGGCAGAGTCTCACGGAGTCAGTGACCCTGAGGAGACATCCCTTCTGAGGAACCTTGAGCCAGAAATATTACGCTGACTACCTAAGGAGGTGAGAAAACTTCTTCTGCCTTAATTTTAAATACAGAAAGTTAGAAGGAAAAAAATATATGTCTCTTAAGAATTCAACCCTGTTCTGTGTGGATCTGAGGTTGAATTTTATATCGCTGACACAAGCTAAGGAACCTTAAACAGAGGCGAGCAGGGTGGTTCTAACTCAGCAGTTCCTTGGCACCTGGTCAAAGCCAAGGAAAATTCTGTGGTGAGTCTCACCCTTTGGAATAGACGTAGGTTTAAGAGAAGTGAGAGGGAGAACCACACAAGTGAGATGAGCGCTATTCAAGGGCCATGAAGGGTGGCAGATGATAATAAAGGAGATGAAAGACGTTGATAATTGAAGATGCTAAGCAGCTAACAAGAACCAGGGATGGGGCACAAAAAGCAGCAGAAGAGAGAAGTGAAATAAACCATGGAAATAACTGGGAACAAAGATTTTACAGGAGGCAGACTTTTCTTTCTTTCTTTCTTTTTTAAACAAACCAAAGCATTTAACTGAGGTTCAGAGCCTGCTTACAGTGTTAGAGGGTTAGTCCATGATCATCATGGCGGGGACACAGACAGGCAAGGGTGCTGGAAAAGTAGCTGAGAGGTTTACATCTTTATCCCTGAGGACGTGGAAAGAAAGAAACAAAGACTACGACTGACATTTAAAAAAAAATTTTGCTTTTATTTTCATTTTCTTTTATTAATAAAAGAGCCTTTCATTGGACTAAAAGGGGGAGCTGTTGGGGGGGAAAAGATACACCTTAAATTAAAAAAAAGATAGGAGGGGGAGGAGAAAGAGGGTAGGAAGGTGAGACTGGGAGGAGGAGGGAGGGGACTATGGTTGTGAAGTAACTTGAAGAAGTAGATAAACCTTAAAATAAAAATAAAAAATAATAATTTTTTATATAATATGTGCTGATTATGGTTTCCCCTCCCCCAACTCCTCCAATATCCTCCCTACCTCCCTTCCCATCTGAATCTACACCCTTTCTGTCTCTTGTTAGAAAACAAAGGCAGACAAACTGGGATAGGACAAAACAAACAAATTAATAGAAGAAAAAGAGCCAAAGAAAAAACACATATAGACTCACAGACACACACATTCCAACACACAGGAATCCTATAAAAACACAACACTGGAAGCCATAACATATATGCAAAGGATCTGTGGAGGAGAGGGAGGAGGAGGAGGAGGAGGAGGAGGAGGAGGAGGAGGAGGAGGAAGAGGAGCAGGAAGGAGGAGGAGAAGGAGGAGCAGGAAGGAGGAGAAGAGGAAGAGGAAGAGGAAGAGGAAGAGGAAGAGGAAGAAGAAGAAGAAGAAGAAGAAGAAGAAGAAGAAGAAGAAGAAGAAGAAGAAGCCACCTTGACAAAACATTATGAGACAAAGTCTGCAGGAGGCAGACTTTTGAAAAGATTTAGTAAACAGAAAATCCTTGACAAGAAAGATTATCAAAAAGGAACAAAGTGCAAACATGTTAGAAAGTTGAGGGGTCTATAATTCTGATAAGGTAGCAATCAGTAAAATATAAATTTGATAGAATGAATTTGGTTATGACAAAATATGTGAAAAGGGGAATAAAAGGATTGATCTCTTTAAGACAAAAAATTAAGACTGATTGTGGAAGAAAGCAAAGGTTGAAAAACTCTAGAACTACTTCATAAATCAAATCATCTCAAAGATGAACGTGCTCCAGGGTGTGTGCAGTAGCTGGAGGTTTTGCTGTTCAGACTCAGGTGCTCTGGGTTGGAGCATTCAGCTGAAGTTAGAACAGTTACAAGGAGAGAACTGTGCAGAGACCTGGGGCCAAGAATGCAAATGTATGTGAAAGCAAGTGCAAAGTGTCTGAGGTAGCAAGAGTGACAATAAGAATAAGGAGGAAATAAAAATAAAGCAATTACACAAAAAATAAATGTCAGAGTCTGCAAGGTGTCTCAGCAGGCACCTGCTGCCAAACCCAACAACTTGAGTTTGAGTTTGATCTCTGGGACCCACATAGTAGAAAAAGAGAATCAACTTCTGCAACTTGTCCTCTGGTTACACACACATGCTGTGGTGCACGCACGCACACACACATACACACACACACTCACACACACAGAATGAATGGATAAATAAATATAATAAAACCACTAAAATATGAATTTCAGATACTTATAAATTTATGACAACTAATGGTTTCTGAGTTTTACCATGTTCTGGCCACAGAGTTGGCTTTTACATTCTTGAGTCTTCATCAAATATCCACAGAAGGTGAATTTATTCACATTTTATAGAAGAGATGACCTGAGCTTAAAGAGATTAAAGACATAGACACAGCTAGAATAGACACATCTAATACTCAGACCAGTCTGATATGCAGTCTGGGGTTGAGTGACTTGTGCAGTGTCTATGGAGAAATGACCCCAAGGTAATCCATTTGGGAGCAGTGGCTGTTCAATAGTGGTCCTCAATCCAGCAGCCTTAGCATCACCTGGGAACTTGTTAGACGTGAAAATTTTCAAATCCTCTTTGATCTCATTCCAGACCTACTGGATCAGACAATCTGAGGTTGGGTATCCAGTGGCACCCCCCTGTATTTTGAAAAATGCTTCAGGGGATAAACTCTGGAAAAGAGGAAACCACAATGAAGATGACAGACTTGGATGTGAGTTGAATCTTAATTCTGCCCCTTCCTCTTATAAGATGTTTTTGTTTCATCCCTCACTTTTATTGCATTTATTTATGTATTTGTTCTCTCTGTGTGCATATGTGTATATGTACATGCTTGTGTACTCATGACAGCTGGCAGGGGTCACTTCTGTTCTTTCACCATGTGGGTTCCAGGGGTTGAACTCAGGTCCTCAGGCTTGGCATGCTTGTTGAAACTTCTCCTCTGCTTTTGTTTTGTTTCTTTGACCTATGGTATATTTTCGTAGCCCAGTCTGGCCTCAAACTTGCAGTGTTCCTACCTTAGACTCTCAAGGTCTGGAATTTTAGGGGTGAGCCACCACATTTGGCTCTTTTCTATGACAACACATAAATATCATATTTCTTAAGCTTGGACCTCTTACCCATAAAAGGAGGGTAATTATGGCATTTACCTTTAGATTCTTGTGAGACTTGAGTAAAGGTTAATACAAATACGAGTAAACTCACTCTTGACACATAGTATGGACAATGTGAATCTTCATTGTCAGTTTGTCTGCATTCAGAATGGTCTAGGAGGTATGCTTCTGGGCATGCATTTGAAAGAGTTTCCAGAAAGTTTTACTCAAAGGAGGAATACCTACGTGGAACGTGGGCAGCAGCATCTCATGGGCTAGGTGCTGGGCTGAATAAAAATGATGAAGAGAGAAAGCTAGAGGAGCATCAGCAGTCGCCCCTCTGTTTCCCCACCACAGACACGCTAGCAGCTGCCTCACATCCATGAGCCACAGCTAAAACCAGTCCTTTCACAAGGGATGGTACCTTCACACTGTGAGCCAAAGCAAACACCCCCATTCTTTAGGTTGCTTTTGTTGGGAAGTTTGTATCAACAGTGAGAAAAGTAAGTCACACAATACTGACCCTGTCCTTTACCTTTCTTTGAGCATTCTACATCCCCACTGTGCTCTACTGTAGAGCTGGCCAGATGGATCGATCTGGAGCTGGGTACAGTAGTAAGGTTCAGAGTCAGGTGAGCAATAAGAGGCCATTCTGCTAAAAGTGATGGAGGTGGGAAAGGGGAGAAAATGAGGATCCCAGAGCTGCTTGTGATGAAGTGTTTTATTCTTGTGCCTGATCAGATGTGTAGCATAGCAACACTGAATCACAGAGGATTCTGAGCCTCTGGTCTGAATGATTGCTAGATCATTGTTTTAGGGGAAAGAACATATTTGGGCAATGATAACATGTTAATACTAAGCCAATGAGTTTGGAGAAGAGAGAGAGAGAGAGAGAGAGAGAGAGTTTGTTTCTGACAGACACACACACACAGCGAAAGAAATCGAGAGACAGAGAGAGAAAGAGATTATAATATCAGGGTGACAAAACCGTTGCTCTTTGTTCTTTGTAATTGAAATTTCCTTTCTGTGGGTACCAATGTGACAGAGGTGGGTGTCACTTGGCAGCATCAGGCTCTGCTGGTAACACTGCACTCCACAGACATTCAGCAACCACAGCTGAGTTCATGCTAAGTACAGCGTGAACACAAGGACATATCATTCAGGGACAGAATGTGGGGAGGGAATGAAGCCATCGCTAATGAGGAGTCTAATGGGATTGGTTGAATACTGGAAACCAATGAGGCAGAGCCTGTCTCCCTTAAAATCCGAGCAAGGTAAGTAAGAATGGAGGTGTGCCAAACCATGGCTTATCTCAAGTCTGGGCTAGTTTTTACCTACACCATCCCTGGCATAATCAATGGTCAAAATTATGGGTTATCATCATCAATCCATTTTATTTATTTATTCTGTTATATTAAGTACCCATCAAGGAAGGACCAGGTACCCTGTGAAATGCTGAGAACAAGGCGTCCTTACTACTCTTGTCATGACTATTGCTTACTACACATCACACATGAAACACCTCGAGATGCCATTAGCTATTGATAACTGCTTGTCTGGTAAAACCATAGTCGCTGAACTCAATGCTAAATAATTTTGTCTGCTCTTCTTATTTACTGTCCAGACAGAGCATGGTGAGTCTAGGTAACCACTTTCCTTAGTACTGGGAAAACTCAGGGCATAGCAAAGTCAAACTGCCTTGAGATCTTGGAGATCTCTTGGCCAGGGTTCCTGTTATATACGTGGGAGGCTTATCCACCGATACATGGGGCTCTGCAGTAACAGAACCAATCACCAATCTAGCTGCCCTATGATTAAAACAGTGCCAAATGGTGAGATAATCTTCAAGGTTATGATAGAGACATTATGCTACTTTGTTCCTGGCTCTCCTTCCTTAGGCGAGTTAGCGTATTTATGGCCAGTCTGTTCTGAGCTGCTTACTAACTGCCCTAGAGAAGAGGTCATATTTCTAGGAGACAGAATGTGGGGAGGGAATGAAGCCATTCCTAATGAGGAGTCTAATGGGACTGGACAAATACTGGAAACCAATGAGGCAGAGCCTGTCTCCCTTAAAAACTGAGCAAAGTAAGAATGGAGATGTGCCAAACCATGGCTTATCTCAAGCCTGAGCTTGAGACGTGTGGGCTCTAAAATGTATGGGCTCATACATTTTAGAAAGTATTTTCTTACTACTGTTGTATTGTATCCAGTATCAGTAGGGCAGCATGCTCACTGATCTTTTGCATCAGAAAGCTCTGGATGGACTGTACATGGGTGCTGTTTTTTCATGTGAAGTACATGAAAGTCCCATCTTCAGAGAGCTCTCCTGACATGGAAGCCAAGCCCCACTAATATAGCCTTTTTTTTTTTTTTTTGGACTCTATTGGTTATTGTAGACCATCTGACTCAGGAGGTCCACTACTGAGTTCTAGTATACCACTGAAGTTTACTGTGTCACTGTTTCACAATGAGTGTCTCTACATGGCATACCAGCCTAGATTTTTTTTTTGGAACTGTTTTGTGTGTGTGTGTGTGTGTGTGTGTGTGTGTGTGTGTGTGTGTGTTTGTATGTGAATATCTCTCTGTGTGTATTCATGTGTGTAAATTCAGATGTGAATGTCATGCATTTGAATGGAGGTCAGAGGATAACCTTGGATGTGTTTTCATCTTCTATTTTGTTTGAGACAGGGTCTGTTATTGACCTTTGAACCTCAGGGATCAGCCTGTTTCTGCTTCCCATCTTACTGTGGGAGTGTAGGGATCACAAATGTGGTAATGTGCATTCATACACACACACACACACACACACACACACACACACACACTACCTCAGTCAGCTTCACATCCAGCTTTACATGAGTTATGGGGGGTCCAAACTCTGGTCTTCATGCCTAATTGACAAGTACCTCACTCAGTGCGTGAGGGGCCGTCTCCTCAGCCCCTCAAGCTAGAACTTCTGACTTAAGGTTTTCATTCAAATTCTCTACAGGTTCTGGCTCAGGGTAGATTCTCGTACATAGTTCAGGTACTGGGCGTCTGTGTTCATTGTCCACTCACTTGGCGATCTTGACCCAACCCCTTTACTTGTGTTTATGACTTGTGGTCTCTCCATTTCTCAGATCAGAACTTGTGGGAAGGATTGTACAAATGGTGCTCCAATAGCCCAAAGTTGGAGGTTTACTCATTTGGTAGCTGAGAAAAAGAGATGGTATAACTACTGATAATTATTCATTTCTTTCAATTTTCTGCACTCTCAAAAGCTTCCAATGATAAGGGAAAGGGACATTTTGGGACTTGCTCTGCCTTTTTAATTAAGGACTTGCTCCAGTTTACAAGATACAAGGTCTATTGGCTGCTGCCTTTGTTGTAGGATGTGACATAAACTGAACAAATGAATTGAAACAGCACATTGTAAGTGAGTGATATGATTTCTGTCAATTTTGGCTGTCAGTAAAACCCCGGGCAAATTATAAAACAATAGTTACCATTGAAAATGAGAATAAGTAATAAAATAAACTTTTTATGCCTGAAGAAAAAAGCTCTCCGTTTGCCTTAGCGGGGCAGTAGTGGGGCCTTTGCTGGGTCTTAGCACCAGCAGTTATATAAACAATCATTCGCTCACACTAAGAATCCAAATGTGCTCTTTTCCTGGGATCTACATTCTTTTCCTTGACAGCAACAGAGAAAGAGTTTTAATCAGATTTATTTTATATACAGCGATTGCCTGTTTTATCAGCAAGAAAGAAACCCAGTCAAATGGATATTCTTGTAAAAAGCAGTGTAAGCATTTTTAAAATTAAATCTCACCTTAGAAGGCTCAGCTTTCTTTCATTTCTCTTACTTACCCAAAACTCACCACCCAGACTTGGCACTGTCCGGCTCCTCATTGTTTAACACGATGGCAGCGGTCCATGGAGAAGGAGGAAAGCTGCTATCCAATTAAGTGCTAAATGTATGCTCAACCTCCATTTAAAGTCTTAAAAAAGCGAAGATCTCAAGTGGAGTTAACTTGTCTCCATGGCATTTCCTGCTGTTTCTGAGTTGGGCTCAGGAGGGTCCAGACAGGGCCTGAAGGGGCATCACAGAGTTTACAGAAGGTTGTCCCTTTAGGTCTGGGAAATCTTCCCAAACGGACACAGGAAATTATGGCAAAAAAATACATCACAATTACAGAGGCCTGTAAGTGGGAGACAGAAAATTTAAGAGTATAGGCCCAGTATACATCTGAAGGTCAGTATAAACTCAAGGCCAAATCTGAGCTTGAAATTGAAAACAAAAATCTATGTCTCCTCTGAGAGAGAGAGAGAAGTCAGGTGGGAGGTGTGCATGGCTAGGGAAGTGGAGAGCCTGCCACCCTTACTCAGTGTTTCTATCCTATTTAGCCTCCACAGATTAGAAGCACCACCCTCCTTCACCCACTTCACTTCTGGGTATGAATGCAATCTGCTTTATCCTGTCTGTTTTCCTAAATACTTATCTTGTCCATAACACCTGCCTAGACATACCAGAAAAAAAAATTTATTAACTATCTGGGCCTGCCTATAGGCCCATCAAGTTGAAAAAGCTAGCCATTACTAGGCTGGGGAGATGACTCAGGACGTAAACTGCTCACTGTTCCAGCACAAAGAATCGAGTTTAGATCTCCACCTACCTACATAAGAGCCAGGAAAGGAGCTGTCTGTAACACCAGTATTGGGAGTGGGGCAGAGACATGAGGATCCTGGGACCTCACTGGCCAGTCAGCCAAGCAGAAAGAGCAAGCTCCAGGTATGAAAAAATTATCTCAAAAATTAAGAGTGATGAGAAAGTCACCTTCTGGCCTCCACACATGTAGGCACAGGTGAGTGTGTATGTACCCACACACAAGCACACCCACACACACCCACACCCACACACACCCACATACCTCACATCATGCACATATACAAACATGCACATGTAAACAGAGACTCATAAATTAACCATTGCCTAGAGGCAATAGGTGCATGAAAGTAGTGGTTACAAATTCTTTGATTCAGTCTTAGAACCAGGTGAGTTCACAGACAGAAAGGGCGCTCCAAGTCTGATGTGTCTCCTGTGGGCAGTTTTCTGCTGGAGAGTCCACCACTGACCTCTCAGCACTCCAGCCAGGTAAGAGAGCTTATCTTGCTTGGTCACCACTGCATTGCCTCATCACATGCTTCTAGGTCTATACAGCCTGCCTTATGCTGTCCACGAACTTGTTTTCGTGTTTCATGCAAGAGCAAGTAGAGCAGCATTCGTGCCTGGTATAGTGTATCCCAGGGCCTAGTGGCAGACTAATATAATTAACACAACTGAGCATGTGCTGTTTGCTGGCACTATGTGAAGTCCCTGTACACGTACTAACCCATCTAACTGCAAACCAAAAGAGTCCTACTACATTTCCATTTTTACAGGAAGGAAACCTGGAGGCAGATAGGTTTGGTGACTTTACTGAAAGGGTAGAGCTGATAGAGTGCTGGTTCTGGACTAGAGAGTTCATAGACCCAACTCCTCTGATGTACGCCTCCTGACTTTCTGTGTATTGATGGTCATTTTGCCTTATTTCCACAGTAAGAGATAACATTCGGTGTTCCGACCACAAGTGAGAAAACAGGCAGTTTGGCATCCATAATGGGGATGTCTACAGAACACAGGTTCTGTTAGACATACACAGATAAACACCTGTGGGTACACGCCTGGACAAATACTGAAACTTATTATAAATGTGATCATAGTAGCCAAGGCAGTACACAGAAGTAGAACTGAATAAAGAAGAAAACACAGACTCAAATGCAGGTGGGTACTTAGTATCTGGCAAAGATGACATTTAATTCATGTTAAAAGAATCGTCATTTAATAAACAATGTAGAAATATCCAGGAGAAAAAAAACAAGAATAACTAAGACATGCCATATAAAAATGAGACAGGTTGCATACCTAAATATACAAAGTAAAACAAAGTAAGTATTGCCAGAAATTTGGGCAGACTGTGTTGGTAGAGCCGTGATTTGGAGGAGACTTTTGAAGGGGATAGCAAAGTGGAATTCATTCAGAGAAATGCTTACTTGAATATAGGAAATTTTAATGCATTTTACAGGAAGAGATGTAAGTAATTGAAATATAATAGGAGTTTACTATTATATGAATACGTTAGTTTCTCTAGTATGTTAAAGTATTCATAACATTCTCTATTTCCATAATACACAAAGATGACATCCTACGATGTCAAATCCTAAGAAAGACAATATCTCAATAGATAGATAGGACTTAAAACCTGTTCCAAACCCTCTATTGAGGCATGAAATGCAAGTTGAAGATGTACCACTTGCCCCCAAAACCATTTCAGAGCTGAAAATGGTTTGGAAAAAAATGACAATGGTAATAAATTGCTAGAAAAAAATTGAATTAGGCTCTGTTGTGTTTTTGTAAACATATCTGAGCCTTTGTTGGAGACAAGAGCACAGGACAAGAGTAATCTCCATCAAGGAGATGAGATGCTGAATGTCCAATATCTACTAGAAATATCTTAAGGAACAAATATAAACTTTGTATTCACTAGCCCCAGTAGTATATTTGAGGCTATAGGTGTTATGGGAGCATACAGAAAGCATGAAGACAGGAAGGGCTGAGGATGAAATCAGGAAGCTCATGACCTTTTACAGAGCCCACAAAAGACTATTCAGGAAAGGTGGTGTACCCATACATGGTTCACTCATTTCAGCTGTCATTTTAACTAACTCTTCTAATTTTGATTGACAGAGAGAAAGAGATGTGCCCTAGCACCTTTTCTTACTATGCTCACACTTCTGCCCCAGTTTCCCCCTTATTAATCTCCATTCTCACAAGCACAGTTCTGTGTAGAAGAGAGATGCTTACGCCACTGTGTGGGTTCAAATTCTGGCTATGCAACTCCCTATGCGTGCAACATCAGGCATATTTACAGAATTTCTCTGCATTTTAGTATTGCTGTTATGAAAATTGAGTTAATGTATGCACACCACCTAGACTAGTCAGTCAGTACTAGGATTGCTAGTAATAGAGTTAGCACATTACTTATCTTCAAACACTGTCTTATACATCGACTTTGGTATAACTCTTGCCTTCTTCTCTTTCCCAGATGAGGAAAATTAACTTGTCAAGGCTCAGAATGTGGCCACAAAGTGAAGCAGCTGGCAAGAGATGAAACTGCAAATCTGTCAGTGTCTGAGTAGCCCCATCTCTCGGTTTTATGACTCTGTCTCTCCTGATCAGTGTAAAGAAGGTCTTGTTAGCATGGGATCAGGTCTTGATGTGGCCTGGGCATCTTTTTTTTTTTTTGTTCTCATCAAAAGTTATCTACAGTTGTATTTGTTTGCCCACAAAGAAAATCCACATCTTATTTTTTTTCTTCCGTCTAGCATGATAGCCTACTTTGCAGAAGTATGTCCAGGATCTTCTGAGATGACAAACAGTTTTCAGAAGTGTTCTTTAAGATCTGGGCTCATGCATTCTCTCTAGAAGAAGTAGTCCCTGGGAGGGGGATGATGGTAATGCCTCTTGCTCACACATCTTGCAACCTGCAGACTACTGCAGAGGAGTTTCCTGTTCCCGTAAGCTTTGCTAATTTTCTTAATGGACGATCTCTGTTCTGACTTTAAAAACATTTTTTTTTCTTTTCTGGAGGGTGGATAATATTGCTCCCATAAGGAGAAAGGTTTTAAATGAAAATTCCACTAACAGGCAGAACATATCTTCTTATGAGTTGTTGATCAGGGATTCCCCCATATGCTCTTAGATGATACAGGCTATTGCCGTTATTCTGGGTTGCCCACCAGAACTAGGTGACAAGACCCTGTTGCCAAAGTTTTCCAAATCATTAGAATACACAAAGAAGTCAAGCTGGACCTGAACAGAGATTGTGTTCCCTGCTGGCTATCACTCACTACTATGGAAGAAGATCCTATTCAGGATACTGGGGGACAAAAATTATTAACGATCCTACCTAGCTGTGAACACTTCGAGCTACATGCCTGCCAGGCAAGATATGCCCACTGGTACAATTGCGGCATGACTGTTTGGGGGAATCATCCACTTCTTTCTGATTGGATTTGAGGTCTGCTCCATGGGAGGAATACATGGCTGGTACTATTAACCTGTTCAAATTCATACATTTGGGGAGGTCATAGACCTTAGGGGGAATTTACTTTTAGTGTTTTGCTAAATGAACATAGTTAAACTGCCTTCTACATGTTATCTTTGCACACAGATTAAAATCAGGGCTGCTCTCAGCTTCGGTTGGGGGAGCTTCAGTGGGTAGAGTGAAGGCGGGCACTCATAACTGGCTAAAGCACAGCAGCTAGGTGACTACTGAGTGCTCAGCCCTGCATGGGGCAATCATGCCACATTCTCCAAGGCCCATGGATCATTGCAGAAGAGGAAGCTGAAGGACTACAGCAGCTGGGAGGTAAGGAGTAGTGTAAAATGCTGTCTACTGTCAAAGACACAGCTATTACACACAGTAGCTGTGGTCACCTGAATAAGACCCACACAAATCAGATGGGGACTAAACTGGAAGAAGAGGGGCCAGCAGAGGTCAGAGGCATATGGGAGTGTGTAACAGGGTAGCTCAGATCACAATACATTATATATACATGCATGAAATTGTCAAAAGTTTAAAAACTAATTTTTCTCATTCTCTGTGTGTATTATGGGTGCTGTTGTCCCTTTAGCTCCTATCTTATTGTATTGAAACCAGCACTCTGCATTTCACGCTTTTGTCTCACTCTGCATGTGACATGCCAGCAGCTGTCCCAGGCTTTGGAGGAGCTGGGGAGAGGTGCATTTTGTTTCTTCTTCTTCTTCTTCTTCTTCTTCTTCTTCTTCTTCTTCTTCTTTCTTTGTGATATGTTACTTCGATCTACTAGGAGTCTGTTTGCGCTATGCTGTCTTTGGGGGACTCTCACTCCTCTTGCCTAGAGCTGCCCTGATTCTTGGGTCTGGGCTCACGAACAACTATAATCCAATTTGCAATGCCGTTACATAACTGTTCCCAGTCTCCAGTTGACCTTGATGTCAAGTGGCGGTCAAGTTGTACCAGCCCAGAGAAAGTGGGAGGAGTCTCTGGTCAGCCCTTGAGAACATTTTCACTAAGGTTCTGGAATGGAATGTGGCACTGAAAGGCCAAACCAACCAACAAATTATTTGGAAAGGCTGGAAAGTAAGAGATGTTGATTTTTGCAGGATGGAAGCTGTTGACTTTTAGGGCACTCTGATGATACTTGGGGTTGGGCTAGTGATTCTTTGACCAGAGAGGAAGGAAAGGACTATATCTTCTTTCTCCATGAAGTGCTGTAAACAGATGAGCCTTTTGGCCTCAATAAAGAAGTTCTCTAAGGAGTCTTCAGCTTGGAAACCTCCCCAGGCCAGACTCCCAACACATTCTTTTCCCGAGTCCTGGTTCTACTCAGTTCTAAATTGTGTTAGGAACAGCTAGATTTTGATACATTTCTTTCTGGTCTTAATAAAGCCTGAGAGCCAGCGGCTTCAATAAGAAAGCTAAAATGCCAACTAAAGGTTGAGCAAATTCGTCAGCCATTTAGCACTTACGAAGGTTCCTGGAGAAGAAGCGCTTCATTTATTCTGTCCTCTCTTGTTTCTTCACACTATGAACAATATCCCACTTGGAATATTTGTTTCATGATGTACAACATAAGGCATAATACTATTTATGAGGCTTGGGAATTGACCATTTTCAAGCTCATTTGGCGAAGGTGATAATCTGGAGCTTTTTGGATACAGTTTCCTATGTCTTAATCTTATTTGGGTTCTATGCAAATATAATGGTAGATGAAAATTGTGCAGATGTATACACAGGTCTGAATATATGTAGATATAATTTTTAACATAAAGGTTTTCAATTCTGGGGATTAAGCAAAAGACCTTTTACATACTAGGCAAGTGTTGTTCTACTGAGCTCTGTCTCTGGGTTTATATAGATCATGATTAATGACCATTCATTGGTTGCTCACTTGTGACAAACACATAGTAGCCTGTACCTAGAGACTTCAATAAATTCTGTATCTGCCAAATTTTAACCAGTGTTATGAGCTGTAAATAACTATGAATCCTTCAAGTAACCGACTTTGATCTTTTCTGACAGTCTAAACACCCCTAAATGTCATTGATGTGTTCAATATTACATTTTAGAACTGATGAAAATCAATTTGAAATTAAGTGCTTCTTAATTAGTAATTTGAAAATTTCTGCACCAAATAATTTTATAAAATCTTTCTTCCTAGAAGGTACAAATATGTCAACATATATGATGTTAGACTTCCTAGTAACACATAGCCTAAACCCAGCACATGATATCCATTGAACCATATCTAATTATCTAAGTTGAACTAACTAGAAATGAGTAATTTCCTGTAGGCCATGCCAACATCTGCATAATAACTTCAGCATATCATTTTGAAAATAAACATTCTAAATAATTGACTTTTATCACAAAATCTTTAATGTTGACAAAATATTGGAGAATAACCTACATATACTTTTAGAATAGAAGATGAATTTAAAACTTTTTGTCATTCCAAATTAGGGATCCGAGAAGAAATTTCCAAATATCAACCCTTGAAAAAAAAGTGATGATGGTCTTCTGGTAGATTTTATTTTCCAAAGATCTTTCCACTTCAAAGCATATCAGTTGCCCAAGCCTTGTTTTGCAGAATTCTCTCATACTCATTACACATCTCAAAAGTGTTTCCTGTTTGCAATTACAAAGGATATTTCATGGCAGCTTGTTTGTTTGTTTATAGAAATGTCAAGTCACTCAACACATTGCAGTACAGAATGCCTGCTCCCCGTGATTCTTGGGCCTGTCCGCAAGTAGATAAGTTGTTGCTGTACGATGAGCTCGAGCTGCATCAGACGGTTCTTAATTGCTTCACTTTCAAGATACAGATTCTTGCCGGGCGTGGTGGCGCACGCCTTTAATCCCAGCACTTGGGAGGCAAAGGCAGGCGGATCTTTGTGAGTTCCAGGCCACCCTGGTCTTCAAAGCGAGTCCAGGACAGCCAGACCTGTTATACAGAGAAACCCTGTCTCGAAAAACCAAAAAAAAAAAAAAGATACAGATTCTTAACAAGTATATTTTTCTTTGCAGCTGAGAAAGAGTTTTAAAACGAGAGAAAGAATTTTAAAACTTTGTTTCAACTCAACACTGAGAATAAGTGGGAAGAAAGCAGATGGAAAGTAATGAGTTTCTTCAGTACCGTGTTGGCAGAAGAAATACTTTTTTAAGACTCTACCTTTTCTACATATTTCAGCAATGTCAAAATCCTGCTTTGAGTGAGTTTGATTCTTATTAGCTACACTTCATTCTTGCTTGGATAGACTGGATCACAGATGGGGTGCCACCCTATCATGCTACCCAGAGAGCAATTATCTTAAACATGGATAAAATAATATAACTCTTCTTTTCCTTGTAAGTGTGGTGTGCATGTGTGCACATGTGTGCTTGTGAGTGTGTGTGTGCGTGTGTGTGCGTGTGTGTGTGCACACTTGTGTGTGAACATTCCTGGAACTTAACCTGGCTCTTTCTACATGGTGGTGGGAAACTACTACACTACTGATTTACATCCTCAGCTCAAGAGTGTGGCTTTTATCTTCTCTCCCCATTCCTTGCACACATATTCACAAAAAGGATCATTAAAAATAGAAATCCTCAGTGGAAACATCAACAAATAACAACAATACCCAAAGTAAATGAATAATCCCCTCCCAAAAGAATAACCCAAAACTAAAATAACAAAAAGAAATAATGAATTATGACAAGTAAGTAGGTTAACTTATAATAAATAACAGGTGAAGAAAATTAATGTAAGGTGTCTAAATAGTTATTTTAGTCATGAAAATACTAGGGGCTTATATGTTTAGGTTCAAAGAAACAAAAAGATTAGGCATAACTGAAAATCTGGAGGCTCCCTCTAACCTTTAAATCACTCCTGATTTTCTCTAAGATTTGCTTTGTAAAGAGATGAGGTTGTTCTTACAGACAAAATGCAGCCCCCTATCTGCTGTAGGAAAACAAAATCCTTTGCTTGTTCTCAAGTTTCTCAAGTTGGGATTAAGATAGCATAGGTAGTTTTTTTTCTCTGATCTTTCAGGTTATTTTGATTTTAACTAATTAACTAATTTGTTCATTAATTTTGTGTGTGTTGAGTGCTACAGTATGTATGGAGGTTAGGGAACAACTTGTGAAAGTTGGTTCTCTCCTTCTACCACGTGGGTCCCAGGGATCAGATTCCAGGCTTCAGTGGTGGCAGCAAAAGCCTTTATCAGTTGAAGCACCTGACCAGTTCTTCATTTCAAATACATATTTTTTCAAATAGTGTTTATCTATATATAAAGCACAAAGCACTTTTAAGAACAGTACAAACTTTTGGAAATGATTATTTGATTGGATATCCATTCCTAAAAGAAAAGAGCAAATTACTTTTTTTTTAATTTATTTTTTATTTCTTCAAGTTACATCTCAATCACAATCCCCTCCCTACTCCCCCTCCAGTCCCACCCTCCCCCCCTCTTCCCCCTCAATCCCCACATCCTCTTCCCTTTTTTTTAAAGCTTAAGGTATATCGTTTTCCCCCCAACAGCTCCCCCTTTCAGTCCAACAAATGGTTCTTTCGCTTATAACAATAAATACAATGCAAAACCAACAGAAATAAATAGGCCACAATTATGAGAGTTATATGGCTTAGCATACATTCCCAATGTCCAGTCCATATGAATTTGGCACCTGACTTTAACATTCTACTATCTAACCATCTCAATGAGTTTAAAGTTCTATATCTAACTCAGCTTTCATATAGCTTGCATAAAAATTTTAAAAACATCTTCTTAGATCCAGAGCACCCTCTTGATTCCTAAACAACTCAAAATTTAACTATGAGGCTCTAGCTATCTATTCTTCAACCACCTCAGAGACCTGAGAGGGGTAAATATATCTGATTATATAGGAAGTTCAGGGCCTGCAGCTTCCCAAACTAAGAAATGACATACCAGTGGCTGCCTGGAAACTTCCTGTTTTCTCTCCATACATTACAGCATCAATCTTCAGCCATTTGGCCCCATTTCTCTGACAAACATTGATTATAAAGCAGGAATTATGAAGGACTTGCCTACCCTGTCTTGGCATAGCTAGGTTGTCGACTTACCTGCTTCCAAGTTTTGTCCTTTTTGAACAGCATCTGGTCTACAGTTGAAGCAAGGGGTTTTTCTTGCCAAGAGATAGGCTTGCCACTAATTCAACAATCTCACACTGGAGATTCGGAAGAGGCTAGAGGGATTCATTGTTGAAGGGCTATTGGGAATAAGTGATTCCTGGAATCAAATCTTTGAGCAATATATTCTTGTTTTCAAGTGGGCAGGAGGCAGGGTAAACTAAGGAGGGTGACAAGGATAGGAAATCTGCTTGACACAGTGAGCAGAGTGTTACAGATCCAACATGTAATTCCCCTTCAGGCCAACCATCTCTAACTAACCCTTTGGAGGGTAATAATCTGAGCCTTGGTGGAGTGCATGTTTGTCTTTGATAAATAAAAACATGACTTTCAATGATGCTCCAAGATTTATAGAAAAGAATTGAACTATTAATAAAAATTCATGAAATTGTTAGGATATAATTTTAGTGCATTTCAATTCTAAGAAATCCTACCTGTATTGTGTAGGGGACATCAGAGACAGAGTCAAGACAATGTTAAAAACAAACAAAACAAATAACAATAAAATAAAAAGACACACTCGGGCCAAGGTAGACCAAGTTACGACTTTTCAAAGAATGGCTACCACTGCCCTACTTTATACCCACTGGTCCTGTTTCCTAAACATATGTCTATGATTGTACTCATAGTTGAATCTCTGCCAGTGGAGGCTTGGGCAGGTGGCTCTGGCTTGAAGTTTCAAGAATGACATGGCAGGCTCAGTGGTGACCAGTAAATGGAGACCCAAGTATGAGTAGGTCTATATTGAAATAATTAGAGACTTCCAGTAGCTGCTTTGTTATGTTCCTTTAACTACATGGCTTTAGCCTGGATACCATTCATATATAGATATCATTAATAGACATGTATATCACCTATGTTACAAGTAATCTCATATATTTAATACTTTAGAACAAACTTTGGCTCTATCAGACAATCATTCTTTTAAAATATTTTAAACTAATACAGGATAAAGAGTTACAACTGTGTGTCAGTTAAGCACACTTTTGAAATATCTCTAAAAGAAAGGAATGGAGCTGAGCTGAACTAACAGTATCTCAGACCTGATGGAGAAAGAAGAAGAATTTGAGGATGTTATGTAATGCCCAAAATTAACCTGTAAGTCCCACTTGCCCAAGAACCAGGTAACTTCCTGTAGTGCTGGGAGTTGTAGTTTTTGAAAAATAACAAAGCCTCATGGGAAAGTACAGTGGCCTATAAGTTTGTCCTTACAAGCCCCTGCAACATGTGGCTGGGGCCATTCCATCTGTAAAACTCCAGGGAATGTTCCTGATCAAAGTCCATCTCTTGGTCAGTATTTAGTATTTAATAAAGCTTGCTTTAAATTTGGCCCAAATGGTGAAACTGGTGGTTTGTGGTGAAACCATGTTAGCATATCATGTGTACATTTGAGGTGTGTCACCCAGAGATATGTATTGCAGTACAGAACAGGTAGCATACAGAGTGCAACAAAGAACACATAGCATGCTAGTGCAGTCTCCATTGCTCCAGCAGAAAGAACTCTTACTGAGTTGTGGTGGCAAGGGCCCAAGGTGTAATGAGGAAAGGATGATGTTCTCAGATGATGGACAGTGAAGAAAACATGCTTTTATAATTATAAGACATCTTCAACCTTTTGTGTGGGATTGTTTCACATCCTGAGATTATTTCACAGGTTAACAAATGATTCTTTCCTGTTGTGATCTGTTTACAAGGATCATGAACTCTGTGGTGAACAAGCAGAATTACAAACTTCACACGGCCCTCAGGTGTGCTTCACCCCTAAAATAAAAAATGTCTGATGTGTTTTATAATGATGGAAGAACATTGACTATCTGCTTGTCACTCATTGAACTTATGGTTCTAAAAGAAAGAACAAGAGCGTGAAAGAAATTGTTTGAGAGTGATAGAGCCATTTACAAAGAAAACCAAATGAAAAAGCAACCAAATTACATGCAGTACTTGTGTTCTGAGGCACTAATTAATCATGCTATCCAGGGAAGCCTGTCTAGCACTTGGCTTCCTGAGGTCTAAATAACAAATAGAATCTTGAAGAAGAGAATGCTTGTCAGGTGATTTTCTTTATTCTCTCTCTCTCTCTCTCTCTCTCTCTCTCTCTCTCTCTCTCTCTCTAAACAAAGGCAGTGATACACTCTGAAGCCCTAATTGAATTTGCAAAAACAAGGGTTGTGTTTAAGCAGTTATCACTGTAGAGCTATGTAACAATTCAAAAGTAATTTTTTTTGAAGAAAAGATATTTAAATACAAAATACAATCTAAATAAAAACTATGATTCCATAGTCCAGTTGCTGGGGAAAGAAGAAATTTTTCTTAATTTAGCTAATTAGTACAGAAAGATCTGTGACCATTTCTGGGTTGCCAGCAACACTGAACCCCTGGGTTACAGTTCCATGCAAAATGTAAAATGAGCCAATGGAGGGAAGTATGAACAGTGTAAGGTAAATATAATGAGATAAATCTTTTTTTTCTTTTGGTTTTCATTCCACTTGTGATATTCCTGTCCATATTGTACATTTTCTTGGTGGAAACGGTGAGCAAATCTGGACACAAGGAACTCTCACATGAATTCAAAAGGCTTACCTCAAGTCCAGACCCTGCCATTTAGCATCCTTCTCTTCACCTGTAAGGTAATGATGGCTCATTCAAAAAAGCATCATTCAGAGTTAGACAGGGTGATGAATGTCAGCCATGTGGCAAAATACTTAGAACAAACTCATTACTCTTCCTACTCATGGTTCCTCTTTCCTGTAAACCCAGCTAGACTCCCCCAAGAAGCACCCTGAGAAATATGCTTCTAACCCATGACTTTTCCTCCTCCTTTGCTGTCTCCTTGATGATGAACCCCACCACATCTGCCCTGGATTTCCTGCTAATTTATTTAACTTGTTTATAGAGAGGGAAACAGTGGAGACAACAGCACATGAGCAAGTAGGAGAGCAAAGCCAAGTGAGGAATGTAGCTGCAGAACTTTCTAGAGGATTCTCTCCTTTCTCCTGTTCTCAAGGAACTGAGCAACACAGATCTGTCCTCAAGCCTCTATTTTCATAGAAGGGGTTGGTTGATCTCATTTCAGGTAGTGGGTTTCTCGAGTGGTCTCACTGCTGCCTTGACCTTATGATATGAGTGCATGTCTCCGTGGGCTCTCTCCTCCACTTAGTGGTACCATCTACATCACACCTGTGCCTTGTGGTCTGTGGTGGCAAATTTTGTTTGTCAGCTTTACCGGGTTGAGGATTTCCCAAAGACCTGGTGAACCACTGTTTTCAGTGTGTCTGAGAAGATGGCCCAAGAGAACAGCTTGTTAGTCAGAGAACTGGATAACAAAGATCTGCCCTCAACATAGACAGATGTAACCAGGGGTCCAGAAAGAAGAAAAATCAGTGGGTGTATGAATGTGTCTGTCTCCTGTCTGTGGACTCTGGAACTCCCTGACTTTTGGACTCTGGTACTTAAGTGTACACTCCCTGAGATGTCAAGGCATTAGCATCAGACAGAATTATAGAACTGCTTCCCTGGTTCTGAGACTTGGACTGAGCCAGGCTCCTAGTGTTCCTAGTTTCCTAATTAACCTCTCATGCCTATGTCCCTAATATATATCCCAGTGGCTCTTGCTCTCTAAGGACCTTGAGTAACATATAATCCAAAGTAGGTCCATCTATTCAGAGACATGTTAGGGTTGGGCACAGTGAGCCTAGTGCTAAAGTTCAAAACTCTCCTAAAGATCAACAAAATTGATTTAATTGCTTTTAAAATGAGAAGAAAAAAATGTGAAATTTTAGGTCAGAAGCAATGTTTAATGCATACTATTAATATGCTAATATTTTAAAAGAGATTTGTTTCATATCATGTGTTAGAAATGCATGTGTGCATATGCACTGCGTGCTCATGGAGGTCACAAGAGGGCATTGGATCTCTTGGAACCACAGTTATAGGAGGTTGTGGGCCCTCTGTGGGTGCTGGGACCAAATCCTACTCCTCTACAAGAACAGCAACTGCTGTGAATGTCTAAGTCATCTCTCCAGACCCTAAAGACATGTTCTTCTTTAAGCCAACACTATTATAAAATACATTTATTCTTCTTTTTTGAGAGGTTTACAAAACAAAAATTATTAAAACCCATAAAGATAATATTGTGGTTGGAGGCCAATCTCTGTTACTCTTCATGTTCTTCTCAGGAACACCAGTCACCCCAGTATGGGACAAACATTAAAATACATCAACCTTGATATTAATCTGATGCATAATTCCTGCCTAATGCTTTGTGGACATTTACAATGGGCATGTACTGTCTATTCACAAACGACCTTTGTGATATTTTTCATTTATTTTTCCTTCAATGTTTATCTACTATCAAGACCTTATATCTATTTTCTATCAAGTTAAAGCTTAGCGTAATATTTGTTGACTATTTCAAGATGAGTTGTATCTCTTCTACATTCATATATATGAATGTAACTTTGAAATCAGGTTACTGGAGATGTAATTAGATAAGCTAAAATCATTCTGGTGGGCCCAAGCCTAATAAAGCTCATGAGTTACAAGCAAGGGAGGTTTGGGCACAGACACAATTACAAAGGAGCAATGACACATGACGATGAAGGTATACATTAGACAAAGAGTCAAAGACCCAACTCAATTTAGGCAAGAGACATGCAAGACTCTCTCTCACTACTCTGTACAGGAGCCACACCTGACCTCTTCATCCTTGA
>CAJQZJ010037361.1:1098772-1116519 GCA_907164525.1 Lophiomys imhausi | reverse complement strand
ATGGACTCACTTTGTAGACCAGGCTGGCCTCGAACTCACAGTGATCCGCCAGCCTCTGCCTCCCAAGTGCTGGGATTAAAGGCATGCGCCACCACCGCCCGGCTACTTTGGGGTTTTTATAAGATTTCTGGGTGTGTGAATATGTGAGTTTCTGCATCTATATGCATTTCTTGTGCTTTTTCTTTGGCTCTTTTTCTTATGTGCTTGTTTTGCCATATTTCTATTTGTTTGTTTTTTTATTTATCTTTTTTTGTTTTGTTTGTTTGTTAATGTTTATTTATTACTCCAAGTTACATCTCCATCATAGTGACCTCTTTCCACCCCTCCAAGTCCCACCCTCCTACCTTCTGTCCCTTCTCCCCCTATCCTACTCCTCCTCTGGAGTGGAGTGTTCCTACATATCAACCCCCCAGTTCATCAGTCATATGAGGGATAAGAGCTTCCTCTTGCACTCGGGGTCTACAAGGCAGCACCACTAGGGCAAAGTGTCCCACTAACAGGTAACAAAATCTATGTCCCTGTTCCTTTTGTTGATCTTGTTGAAGATGTTTCCTGGACCTTGGAGTTGGGAGTCTTCTCTTTCATCTATGCCTGTAATTCTTAGGTTCCATCTTTTCACTGAGTCCTTGATTTCTTGGATGTTGTGGGTGAGAACTTTTTTAGATTTCTCATTTTCTTTGGTTGTTGTACTGATTTTTTCAATCAAATCCTCCACACCTGAGATTCTATCTTCCATCTCTTGTATCCTATTTTTGATACTCATGTCTGTAGTTCCTGTTCTTTTCCCTTAGTTTTCCATCTTCAGGATTGCCTCTGCTTGTGTTTTCTTTATTGCTTCCATTTCCAATTTCAAGTCTTGAGCAGTTTTACATGTTTTAGACATTTCCTCCTCCAATTTTGTTGTCTTTATCTGCCAGTTTTTCAAATCTTTTATAGCCTTGTCTCTTTCCCATTAATATTTGACTGAGTTGGCTTGGAAGTTTCTAATGGAATTCTCCATTGCTTTAATTTGCCAAATTGTGGATTCTTTAAATTCTTTCAGGGATTTATTTTCTTCTTGTAAGGCCTCTATCATTTTCCTAAGTATAAATTTGTCATCATTTTCACGTGTTTCAGCTGGGGTAGGATGGTCAGGACTTGCTGTATTAGCATCACTGAATTTTGTTGGAGTCACATTTCCCTGATTTTTTCAGTTCTGTTCTTTCACTGACCTTTAGCCATCTGATTGTCCTTAGCTGATTGTTCCTAGTGTTTTCTGGACCTGGTGTCAAGGATGGACCTTTGGTGTAGAGGCTATATAATCTTGGAGGTCTGTAGCTCAACACAACCTAGGTGGGGTCTTGTGTTGGGGGCTGGATGTCAGTGAGCCCCTTGAAGTTCACCCCTTCCAGTTGTGTCCCAACTGGATTGGGTGGGATATGTTATTCAAGTCTGCAGGGTGTTGAATTCTAGCAGGTCTTCCTAGTGGTGTCAGTGGGGCTCAGAGGAGCACAGATTGTAGGCTAGAGCTGTAGAACCCCTGCTGCTTGTGTGTTTGGTCCAAGGGTCAGGCCTGTGGTCATGTTCCCCCCATGTGGCTCTTCCTAGGTAGTTCCCAGGGCACCTCTGTGCCTCTCAGCCCTAAGCGCTAAGCCCTTATAGTCTGAATCACTCAGGCAGTGCACAAAGGCCAAAAACTCGCTGTTCCAGAGCTGGAACTGTAGATGCTGAAAACTGGGTATCCCACCAAGGAGGGGCCAGGTGCACTGGCTGGGGGATCCAATATGAATACCAGAACCTGTCCACAGGGCTTGGACTCAGTGGAGTTCCACAGCCTTTTAACTTGACCACCTGCCTTTTAGCCCAATCTGATCTTACCATTCCTGTGGCTCTGCTGGTCCTCTTTGGGTGCTGGAGCAACCGTGTGGAAAATGGGCACTCAGGCAGCCGGGAGGTACCTCTATCTGGTGATTGGAGCTGCCTGCCAAGGCCCTGCAGAGATCAGACCCGTGGAACACTGTACTGCTGCAGGAAGCGCAGCTCACAGCCTTGTCTGGCCACAGTCTTCTTCTGAGTGATTATATATCCAGTAGAGGAACCTGTATGTCCAACACATTTCTGGGTGCTGAAATATGCTTCCTTCTCCTAGATCACCACTTTGCTGGGGGTATATTGAGGTCATCCTGCTGTTCTCCTGTAGCTCAGAATGTGTTGTGGGTTACCACCATAATGGTTCAGCTGAGAATATACCTGCTCCTGTGGCTCTGCTTGTCCTCTTTTTGGTGCTGGGACACCTGCGTGGAAGCTGGGTGCTTAGGGGGCTGGTGGGTACCCCTGTCTGGGGTTTGGAGCTGCTCACTGGGTATTTGAGTGGCTCATACTCATGGGTTCCTCTCGTTGTGACAATCTCCTGCTTCCACGGCTTCCATAGCTTTCCCAGCAGGTCAGCTGTTTTTCTGAGTGTCTGAGAGTCTTGCCCAAGGATTTTTGTTAGTCCCCTGGGTTTGTTGGGTGAGACCTAGTGGGTTTGTGCTTCTCAGATTGTTGCTCAGTGTGTTTATATCCCTGCAGTGTTCTATCTATTTTCCCCACATTAAAAATGTGTCCATGCCCGCTGCCGCCATCTTGGAATCTGTTTTTTTATTTATCTTATTTTATTTTATTATTATTTCTTAGATGCCTGTTTGTTTTCTAAGACAGAATGGATGTGAATCCAGAGGGGAGGGAACATGGGGAGGAACTGAGAGGCAATGAGGGAGGGGAAATCATAATCAAGATATAGTATATCAGAAAAAAATATTTTCAATAAAAGGAAAAACATTTAAAACATAATCATGACCCGCTCCAGTTCAGCAGTCACATCACTGAATCCTAGAGACTGCCACTAAAATTCACAGGAGAACCTCAATAAATTTTTCCCCATATATTATGACCAAACTCAACAAATAGTCTGAAGAATGTATTGAATATTCTAAAATATGTAGTCATAAAAGTTGGTAAAGACTCTGGAAACTTTACAAGCATCCAAACTACAAAATGGATACATTTAAAATATTAACCATCTCTTCTCATTCCCCTAAAATGTGCAATCAAGCTGTATTTATTTGACGTTTGTAAAAATAGCTATTATTGTTTTTCCTTTTAAGTTTTTAAAATGTTATATATAAATCTATACATAGACCCAAGGCCCATAGGCAAAATTACAGTTTTTTTAAACAAATTTTGAAAAAGTAGATTCAGACTTTCCATAGATGTAAAAGATGGTGTTAAATTCTTGGATTTTTTGTTTAGGTGAAGGATGTATTTGTTTTCAAATATAATCTCCATCGAGGGAAGTTTAGCTCAATATTTCTCAATATATTTGCCTCTGTACAAAATTACATCTACAAAGACATTGATTGCATTATGATTCATAGTAGAAAAGTGTATTAAGAACCTAACAATGGGAGTGGGAGATGGTTCTGTGGTTAAGAACACTGGCTGCTCTTTCCATATTGGGCAGTTCACAACTACCTGCCATTCTAGTTCCAGGGTCTCCTAGCCCCATTCTAGCCTCTGAGGGCAATGCACATGTGCAATACATTCACACAGACAAATGCACATACACATTCAAATAAAAGTAATAAAAAGAAAATCATAAAAATTCATAAAATTCAAAAAATAAGAAACATATCAATTAAATTACAGTTTGTTCTTAAAGTAAGTCTCTGTGCATCAACTTAATGGGTGTCCATCTATATCCATTGATGGACACTCTCTCCAAATGTAATGTAAGTGGACAAATGATATGTGAAACTATGGATACTAAATGTGAAAAAAAACTGTGTTAAAAAAAAGGAGGACTTAGCTGCCTGGAGTGGGAAGGAAATTTTATTTCAAATCATGAAATTCTCTATTGTTGGGTTTTCTTAAAAAATACATTTCAATATTACTTAAAATAAAAACCCTGAAAATCTAATTCTCATGCCAGGTAAATATTGTATATATAATAGCTTTCCATTGAATTATGAAGAAATAGAGAAGAAATATGAATAGTGTCTCTTATCTTGAAAAAAAACTAAAATTATCTGTACTTTTAAAAATATAGTCTTGTCATTTTATGCGATATCTTTATGTAATTTGCAACAAGAAGGATCAAGAAATAGAAAATTCTTAAATGAATTATGATGCCTATGAGCTGCATCAACAGCCAGAATGACACAAAAACCCTATTGTTGCAGTTATGGCACAGATAATTGGTAGCAACTAACATCTCTATAACTGGACATAAGACCCACTCAACAAGAAGGATGCCATGCCTGGTACTGGGAACCTAACTAATTACTCCTGCTAGTTAAATCATGGTTATTGGAGGAGAATGTACAACGGTTAACTTACTAAACCAGCATAATCCACAACAACACTCCAAATATTGACCCTTATACCAACAGAAAATGTAGTCTTCACCCTTCATCAAGGAAACTTCTCTTTGCAACAAATAGAGAATGCTACAGAAAACCATGACCAATTAAAATGCAGAGTCCTGGAGCCCAGTCCCAATGGATACAGCTACAAAACATTCCCGCACAAAACGCTCAGGTAATATTATAGATGAAAGAACAGAAAGACAATAAGAGCCAAGGATCAGGAAACTTTGTGTGAGATTGTGTCTACTTGTAATATCAGAAGTTATACTTACAAAGTTTCACCAATGTGACCACCCAAATGTGAACTGAAAAATGGTGACATTAATGAATATGACAAACTGGATCAAGAAAAGCCAACAAGGCTCCAACTATACATAAGAAACTATAGGTAGTTCAGGGAAGCTGGGATAGGGAAAGATGGCCTTTTCCAGGCAAGAACACACTAATTGGTTGTCTAACGCCAAAGGGTCAACCTAGAAAACATATATACAAGTAATATTATATGGACTCAACAGATCATATTTAGTAATATATAAAAATACATATATGCATACAATAATAATTAGTCGGGAAAAAAAGAGGCCATGACTTTGAAGGAAAATGGGGATAAGCATGCAGGAATGTTTGGAGGGAAACTTTGGTGGGAGAAAGAAAGAAATGTAATTAAATTATATTCTCAAAATTAAGCAAAAACATCATGAGGATTAAGTGTATTGAAATGTAAGAGAATGTTTAGTACCAAAATGAATGTCTCCCAAGGGAAAACTAATTAGGCATGGACTTTTGTCATGGTATCGGATCACCTAAGAATTTAGTATGAGATACCTGCGTTATAAGATTCTACAGCTAACAGGAGAAATGCTTTGCAGTTCTCTTCTACTGAAGCTGTTATGACAAGGTAGATAGTGACTACAATTATTGAGATGTTGGTCTTACCTGCCTGCTTCACTCTTCTCTTTCCCTTTTTTATTAGTAGTTACTTGTTCTGTCGTTGGTTATTAATTAATAGCAAATCATTGGCATTAGAGGTAATCTCATATTTCTAATCAGGACAGAATTACACACTCACAACTTTAATGTAGCTTAAATGTTTCAAACAACGAAAGAATTTTTAAAGAAAATGTAATTTTTTTAAAAAAATCAAAGTGAAAGAAATAATGAAAACCATTAATATGATCAAAATTAATTAGACATTTTCATGGACTATAAGTTAAACAGCTGCTGCTGAAAGGCACTAGGCTGGAGACATCTGAGTCTCTGTGTTCCCTTCTGAGAGGACACCCAGTGCCTGTGGGGTAATGCGGACAACACAAGTCTGAATGTTGGTTTCGTCACTTCGGAATCTGGAATGGATTCACTGGGAGGCTGAAGTGAAACTGCTCCCACTCTGTTGAACGTCTATGTCTGTAAAGCTGTGTGCATGGAGAGACAGGAAGGAAGACTAGAGAATGTCAGAAGTCAAACTTCACTTTTTACTAACAGCTAACAGCTAATGTTTTCAATATATGTCCAGCATAGATGGTTTGAACAGTGAACGTAAGGCCTGAATCTGAATTCTGGGTCAAGACAGACGGGGAGCAGTAATTGTAGAATTGGTAGACGTGGGAGATGGCGTCCATGCCCAGGCAAGCAACAAGAACAGTAGCAAAAGGAAGCAACAGAAGACACTGCTGCTCCTCGCTACGAGTCTTTATTGGAGACATCACACAGAACGGCAGTACATGACATGCTGACCATCTTAGTTCCTTTCCTTGTTGCCCTGACAAAACACCAGACAAAAACAACTGAAAGAAGGAAAGGTTAGTTTTGGCTCATAGCTTGAGGACACAGTCCATTAAAAACAGAAGACACAGCTGTAGGAGCAGGGGGTGGCTGGCTATATTGTATCTGTAGTCAGGAAGCAGAGAGTTATGGATGTCTGAGTGCTCAACCCACTTTTTGCGTTTCAGTTTAGGACCTGCGCCCATGAAATGGTATAGTCCATGTTTAGGTGGATTCTACCACCCCCTTAACTTGACTGAAACTATTTCTTACACACACACACACACACACACACACACACACACACACAGATTTGTCTCCAATCTGATTCAAGGTCCTGGCAAATAGACAATCTATATGAATCCCATATTGGTCCAATCAGTGGTTAAAATATTATTTCTCTAAATATAAAATGTAAATACAACAATTCAGAAATCTGACATTTCCTGTTAATGCACAACAATGTTTATAGTAATATAGGAAGACAATATTTACCCCAAAGCACTAAGCAAAAATGGTCAAGCACAGAGAATTAGTCATTAAAAGATAGTCTTAAGGATTCAATGTAGGACATGGGAAAGAGAAAGAGATTTTAGATCTGGGCTGTGGTAGAGTGTGCTTGCGTAGCATTCATGAGGCCATGGATTCTATTGCCATTACCAAAAACAACCATAAACAAACTTGCAAACAAATGCTACAAGCCAAACCAAAATGAAGTGTGAAGTGTAAATACACAAAAAAAAGGAACATGAGGAAAATATGACAATACCTAGACAGAATACCAGGAAAAGAAAAGAGAGTGAGGATCAATATTCAAAGGAAAATTGACAAAACCAAACCAAAACAAACAAATGGCAGAATCAGTTCCTATTTGATTTAGATTTTAAAATATCACTGAACTAAACAAATCCAGGCCTAGAAATAGATTTGATGTTTTGAACAATTAGATAAAGTAGGTGACAATGACAATGAAAAGTTCTCATCAGTGACACCAGCAATGAAATAACATTTAATGCTTGTAAAATAACTGCCAAAGTAAATTTCATGATCTGCTAGGCCAGTAGTTCTCAACCTTCCTAATGCTGTGACCCTTTAATACAGTTCTTCATGCTGTGGTGACACCAAACCATAAAATTATTTTCATTGCTACTTCATAACTGCAACTTTGCTCCTGTTAGGAATTGTTTTTTTTTGTTTTGTTTTGTTTTGTTTTTCGAGACAGGGTTTCTCTGTGTAGCCCTGGCTGTCCTGGACTCAATTTGTAGACCAGGCTGGCCTCGAACTCGCAAAGATCCGCCTGCCTCTGCCTCCCAAGTGCTGGGATTAAAGGCGTGCGCCACCACTGCCCGGGTCCTGTTAGGAATTGTAATGTACATATGTGCTTTTCCATGTTCTCAGGCGACCCCTATGAAAGGGTCATTTGAATCCCCCAAAGGAGTCGTGACTCACAGGTTGAAAATTGCTGTGCTAGGCCATTCTGTACTACTAAATATGTACAGTTTAAAATACTTTATCATTCCTAGCCACCAATACTTTCTAAGTTAAAAGGAACCCCGAGGAAAAGATAAGACACAAAGAACACGAAGAATAGGAAGTTATGGAAATCAGTGAAGTCCATTGGTGAGAAAGAATATATTTTCTAAGAAGTGTCACTGCAACATTTACAGTCCATACTACTATATAATATAGTCTTTGCTGAATGCCCACCAAGTGGCCATGTCTACTATTCCTACCCTTGACCTTTAGGAGTTCTGTGCCTTCCTGAATGAGTGGGATATTATGAGAGGAGTGCTATGTGCCTCTCAAGACCAAAGCAATATCATTCTGTTCTGATGTGTCTTTCTTTGGGCACTTGCCCTGGGAACTCAGCTACTAAGCTCTGAGGAAGATAAATCTAGCTCATTCAGAAAACCCACACAAAGGGAAGACAAGGAGAGAGAAGCTCCCAGGTAGCAGTCAAATTCCACATTGACCTGATGAATTTCCTGACACAGAATTCACATGTTTTAGCGCCATTTGTTGTGGTTATGTTTTTTAGAACAATCAGAATATTTCATTATTGATCATTAAGATTTTAGAAAACAAGGGATGGTAAGTAGAAATTGAGTATCTGGATTTTTTTTGTTTGTTTGTTTGTTGGTTGGTTTGTTTGATTTTTGGAGACAGCTAAAGATTTAATAAATTTGGGCTTTGCTAACTTTTTGTAGCTAAGTTTCTAAACTAATTTTTTGAAATAACCATTAAAAAAATAGAGATTTAACCAGTGCAATTCACAGTATCAATGAGAACAGAAGAACACGTGGGGGAGTGGTAATAATCAAAACTTCATAAACCTCTACAGAGTCCAACAACATAACACTTACCTGCTGGCTGTTGAGGATTCTTGCTGCCTTGGGCTACAGTAAATGAACAGTGTGGTGAATGACCGGATGAGCATTCACTGGTTTAAGTTATAAGTCGTTCCAGAAAACGGTGATCTTCTCAGTTCTGAGATTCAATCATTTCGCTTTAATCTTTGTAGCTAAAGTTTGATTGCTGACAGAGTCAAAACCAGGAGGCAAGGGCCTTTATTCTGCACCGTAAGTTACAAAACAGCGAGTATTCAAAGTAGCTCTCTGAGGCTCTCAACCAGAAAAACATGATAGGAAATTATTTTAAGTAGTTAATTTTAAATCTTAAGAGGAAAATGACCCAGTGTTGCCTCAGCTAGGCACTGGTAATCTTGATTTTTTTTTTTTAATCACTACAATCTGCACATGAAATAGCTACCATGTGTACAGACAGTATTGGGCTCAAATTGTTCGCCTTTGCTCTCTTCTTTTCAGTGCCCTCTGTGTGATTCCACGGTGGACAACATGGAGTGCCTTGCAGAACAGTCTAGAATGGGGAATGAAAAGACAGCCACATTTCTGCGTTTCGTCTGGAACCTCTCTGTTCCATCCATTGTTGTATCTGTATCAATAGAATCCACAAACCGTAACTACCAGATCAATGAGAACTAAAGGGGACGTGACAGAGAAGCCAGAACGTCAGTCTGGGAAGCCTGGTGACATTGCTTGCTTTGTGATATTGTTTGCTTTTGCTTTTTGGATTTAGTATTTTTAAGATGTGACTTTTTTTTTTCTTTCACCGGAAGGAGTATGATAGCACTAACTAAAATTATCACTGATTTCTCTAGGTTCGCGTGTTTTTCTTTTCTCCTGCGTTGGCTTCCTGTGTGCTACTTACTAAATGAAGGTGGCACTGGGGTAGCATTTTATTAAGCTTGCCTCTGGTTGTTACTGTGACGTTGGTATATACTAAATATGATAATGTTAGGTAAATCACTGAATTCTAGAGTTGACAAAAGAATTCTGGCCTAGTATTTCCCATGAGAGAGACACTGCTCTAAGGATTCTGTTACAGAAGGGGAGGGAAACCCAAGCCCTGGTCCTCCTGGCTGATCTAGTACAGAGTCTCACAGCAAACTCCCTTTCAAGAGCCTTGCGCTTTCTGAATACAGGACGCTCCTGTTCACCAGCCTTCAGATTCCTTCCTGGCTGGCCTGTGCTATGCTCACAGACTTGGATGGAACTGTACGGCACCTCTGGCCTCTACTAGTTATGACACAAGAGGACAATGGTATGACGGGCTTGGGGCTTTCAAATAATTGCAAGTGAAAGCTGCTCACAGGTACAGGTGTGAGGTGCAGACACAATTCTCAGTCCGGTGCCTCTGGCAACTCTAGTAATTCTCTATGTAAAGGAGACATTTTGCTGTTTCTCCAACACAGAAGTCAAACAGCCATGACATATAACACTAATGAGGAACAAATAGCATAATGCTGATGAACATTCCTTTAGGTAGTCCCAGACATTAACCCTGAGAGAGGACTTCCTACTTGCCGTTATGTAAGAACCATTAATTTCTTTAGTTAATATGTTACACATTTTCCCTTTAGTACCTCTGCTAAGAACTCACCACTCTTGGGAACACTATCTTCTTGGAGCCCATAGGGAAGAGGCAATTATTTTCCTCCTCTTCAGCATTATTCCTATCAACTTTATAAACATCCTGTTTATAACACAAGGATCTCTAGAGAACATTAAAAATTAGGTAGTCACTAAAGCAAAAGTGATGAATAACACCTTCAATTCTCTGGTAACTTACTTGGAATAGCCCATTAGAAAGGACTTGCAGATTTATTCATCAGGATATATTTTTTCCCCTTTCATCCTTATCTCTTAAAAGGCATTCAATGTTTTTTCTTCCATCTATTGCCTAACAGACCAGAATGTCAGGAGAGAAGGGCTGCAAGAACATCTGAAGGAAATTGTTGATTATGATTGACACAGACCCTCAGTGTGTGCACAGGAGACAAGGAGATCTTTGTGTGGAGGCATGGGCCTGACCACCGCAGCTGGGCAGGTCAGACCAGTTCCATCTGCCACTCTATTTTTCTAGGCTCTCTTTGGGATTCTATTGAAGTTACTGCTTTCCACACTTCTCGCTTTCCCCCATCACCTCCTGAACAATGCCAGGAGGGACTCCTCTGTCAATGCTGGGAGGTCACTTTTTCAGGTTTTTCTTCAGTTTTCTAAAACAGCCTCCCAACATAATTTAATCATGAGTTAGAAAAGGATTCCAGACACCATTCTCCAGGGTCTAGACAGATAGATAAATGTACTCCCCACCACACACCAAGGGAACTTCTCTTACAATAGACAGAGACCACTATAGAAAACTACAACCAATCAAAATGCAGAGTTGTAGAGCCCATCTACAGAATGACCCCATACCTACCCTGATAATTTCTTTGAGGTTCTACTGAACCTGGAAACATTTCAGAAGACTGCAAGATCCAGAGATTCTATTCAGGGAGTTTGCTATGAGACTCTGTCTTCTAGGAATGTCAGAAGGCACAACCATAAAGTCTCACCAACATGATTGCCCAAACATGAGCTGAGCAAGAACAATAGGAATAGACATGTCAAAGTGGATGAAGGAAAATACCACAAGGCTTCAACTTTACAAACACACCCCCCCCCACACACACACACACACACACACACACACACACACACGCACACAAAAGAAACTACAAGCAACTAAAGATCTTGAGAGTGGGAGAAATAATGTTCCCCAGGGAAGAGCACATCAATTGGCTATCCAATACCAAAGGCGGTCATCCCTGAAAACATGCATATGAGTTACATTATATGGACTGAACAGATTGTACTTAAGTATTTAGAAATACACACACACACCACCACCACCACCACCACCACCACCAATTAATGAAAAAAGAGGCCATGAATTTTAAAAAGAGCAAGAATAGGTATGTGAGAGGGTTTGGAAAGAGGAAAGGAAAGGGTAAAATTACGTAATTATATTATAATCTCAAAAATAAAAGAACTTTAAAAAATGATTCCAACATGCACCATCATTTATAAATGATCTTTATATCCTACTTACTTTGAAACTTTATGCTATGTGTCATTTACTATATAAAACACACAAAATATTAAGGGAATAAAGAGGAAGGCATGAATAGAGATCACATAGAAGTTTTTCTTACATATTTTCTGGAAGCCAAGTGTGTCATCTCATGTGTCCCCAGAGTTTGTCCCTACCTTAGAGGCACCCCACTAAGGGTTAGCTGGGCGCTTATTGACCAGGTGCAAAGTCCAGTGTGAGCAGACGCTTCCTCTTTTGATGTCAATCAAGTACGTGACAAGTCTACTTTTCCAAATTAGGAGAAGCCGTGGCCATCAGGAAAGAGTGTTGGAGAGCAAACTTAACTCTTGTCCCAACCATGCCATTGACAGGATCTATACCTCTAAGCAAGTCTTTTAAATGTTGTCATTGATGAAAAATAAGAATTGTCTTGCTTGTCTCTTCCTATTTGGCACAAAAAACAAACAAGGCAATGGATATGTAAGAGTTTGTCAAGGGCAACTCATACTACAAAGGCACTAATGCTAATGCTATTGCTATATTTGCAATAATCACGAAGGGAGGTTGCTCCCACTCTTGATATTCATTGTAACAGCAAGACTTGTTTTAACAGACTCCTCTCCTGGGCTCCCTACACTATAAATCATCACTGGTAAAAATTTTTTAGATTTTAATATTTCCTCAAGATTTCTCTCCTGGCTTTAGAAAAGTAAAAATAATAAAAAACAATAATTTCACAGTTGAGGGACCTAAATGATCATCACAGTTAGTTTTATGCATCTTTTGAATGAAGACACTAATGCTCAGAGAGACTCGGTGATTACCTGGGATCACACAGCTGGGAAAAGGAGCTACATTGTAACCCGAGATCCGTAATTTGAACTTTTGTTAGAGTCCATTTTCCTTCAATGCACTGTAATTACTTTTCTTCTTTCAAGGCTGATTCCCTCAGCCATAGTCTTCTAGTAAGTCGTAATCACACTTCAGCTGAACGTTTGTAGAAAATCACCAACTAAATTCATTGTTTCACTTCTCCATCTCTTGAGGTTCTCTCCTTTCCCTTAGCTTCAAATTTTCTACATCTGTTCTAACCTAAATGGTCTCCAATTCTTTCTTTTTTAGCATGTATTCATTTCTTCAAGTTACATCACAATCATAATCCCCACTCTCCTCCCCCTTCCAGTCACATCCTCCTACCCTCTTCCCCCTCACCCTCCTATCTGTTTTATTTTTAATTTAAGGTGTATCTTCCCCCCTCCCCAATCATCCAGTTCTCTCACCAGAGACATTTTAACTTGTCAGCAAAGGACTGTACATAAGATGGCCAGAGGTGGAAGTGCCTGCCCCTTAGAAAGTGATGGCAGCTGTTGTGTGAGTCATGCAAGGTAAAATAACCTTGCAGAGGGTAAAAATAAGAAGACAAAAATAACTTCCTCATACATGTCTCACACCAGAAGTGGGTGTGAATATTTCAGAGTAGGGAATTTAGAAGCAGGTGTTAGAGCTGGCATGGGCAGAGGAGCCTAACTCGGTCATCTATTTCTTTTTCAGTCTTTCAGTACTAGGGATGGTTTCTGTAACCAGGAGAGTCTTCCCCTTTCTTTCCTCTTCCCTTTTAAGCACAGATCTCTCAACCCTCGAATTCACCAGCTCACAATGACTTCTCTTTTAACACAAAACATCCCCATATCATATTTTCAACGGGTTCTGTTTTCCTCTAAGTCAAATTTAGGTATTTGATAGAAAAATGTTTTCTATGAGTAATATATGTTAAATCTCAGGAGCCATGCTTCTAATGAAGCAAAATTAAACCACTGAAGTCATGCAATATTAGGTGTTAACATGAGTCTTGATCACCACCATGATATGAAACAGTCAGAGATTCAAGACAGAGTAAAGGGCCTCACGATTTGTTTTCTTTCTTTTTCTTTTTTCTTTAGGAGTTACATTACTGCAATAACACATCATGAACAGAGGCAATGTGGGGAGGAGAGGGTTTATTTCTTTTAAACTTCCACATCACAATCCATCAGTGAAAGAAGACGGGGCAAGATGCTCTTAACGTGGCAGAGCTCAAGGCAGGTGTCCGGATGCAGGGGCTGATGCAAAGACCATGATGGAGTACTGCTTACTGGCTTGCTCCTCATGGCTTGCTCAGTCTGCTTTTTTTTTTTTAATATAGTGCTCAGGAACACCTGTCCAGGAGCGGCACCACCCACAGTGTGCTGGTCTCTCCCACACCAATCATCAGTCAAAAAAATGCCCCGGAGGCTTACCCAGAGTCTAATCTGCTGGGGACATTTTCTCAATTGAGGTTTCCTCTTTTAAAGTGACTCTAGCATGTGTGAAGTTGACATAAAACTAGCCATCACGTTCTCTCTCTCTCTCTCTCTCTCTCTCTCTCTCTCTCTCTTTCTCTCCCATGCACGCATGTGAGTTTGCTTCCTTTTCTTTCTATTCTTATTCTTCCTTGCCTTCCTTCTCATGAAATGTCTACTGAACTGAATATAAATAACCAAATCACCAGTACACAGTTTGAGAACAAAAAAAAAATTACATATACATGTTTTTCCTGGTGCCCTTTAGGAATATCAGAGCAATTAGTTTTTCATTTGTACATGGAAGAAAGACTAGCATTATTTATGTTGTTTTCTTCCTGCGTGTTGAGGACAACAGAACTGAAAAGTGAGCAAGGCCCTACCACAGAGTGAGTGTCCCTCAAATCATTGTGAAATCTGTGTTAACCAACTAGCAAGCCTGTCAAGACCAAGATAGCTTGGTCAACAGACATAAATGCTCTTTGTCTGCATGTTAGCATCAAACACAGACTGAGCTGAATCTATGGAAACCATTAGAAAATAATGAGTTGGGGGACAGTTTGGACAACTGGTGCCTGGTTCAGAACTAGTCCAAAGATCCCAATATTTAGAATGCAGAGATGACACATAGGATTTGGAAGGATTTAAGTTTAAAAGCTACTCACAAAAAGGCATGCTGAAATTTCAAAGTGAATTGTCCTTTGGGATCTCAAAATATATACACTTAAAGGTATGTTTAGTTTCAAAATATCAAAATAATTTATTTTCTAATTTCAATTGAAAGATAATACTTTTATATTGTCAAAAAACTGAATTTGCTCCAGGAAAAATATTACCTGACATCCCCCCCCCCCAAAAAAAAAGTAGTGTCCCAGAGTTAGGATTAGGGCAGGGCTCTGTTCTTCTCTTTCCAGGAGATTTAAAGCATCCACCTGTGGAATCCAGGGACAACTGGACAACTGAAACCTCAGAAGAAAACAGATCAGACACTGAAGAAGTAGCCCAGACGATCCAGCTTTGCAGACTTCTTCAATAGTTGTTTCCTCAAAAGTCTACAACCATAACAACTCAAAATCACTAAGATCGTTCAGCTCCACAGACTACTCCAGCCAGATCTTCAGTAAAGCCCTGAAGTTCAGCTTCTGTCTATGAACTTCTTAGGACATCTAAATAGTTGAGCACAAAAGGACTGAACATCAAATGATTCTATTAACATTTTTAACCATTTTTCCATTCTTATTTAGGCACCAAACAGGTTTACTATGTCCCAAATCAGCAGGAAGTCATTTTGAGAGAGTGACGTCCCATCTCCAGAAGGTGGGGTGGGTGATTTTCCACCCTTTGGTCATTTGATGGGTTATAATTACTTCTTGTTATTTAGGGGGAGAGATTACAAGCAATTAAATGGTCTTGTTAAATAGGTTTTGGAGGCTAGACCCAGGAATTCTCTCTTTTTCTTTTCTGTATCCTTCTTTCTCTCCTATGTAAGGGTGAAAAGACTTGAGAAAAAATGGGATATAGACATAATATAGGAATGATCAAGAAAAAAGGACAGATTGTTGAATTTTCCCTTATACCTTTGTATATTGACACAAAATTAAGATTATATTTGGCTAAATTGGTATTGATCTTTGTATATTGATGCAAAATTAAGATTATATTTGGCCACATTCGTATTGATCTTTGTATATTGATATGAAATTAAGGTTAACTCTTTTTAAGGTAATGTACCTAGGTAACGCTTAAAAATGAAATGTGAAGTCTTGGCCTTTTGTTAGCAACTGTCATAAACTGTTTAGGATAATTAAGAAATGCAAACTAGGTCTCTGAGGTGGTTGAAGAATAGATAGCTAGAGTCTCATAGTTAAATTTTGAGTTGTTTAGGAATCAAGAGGGTGTTCTGGATCTAAGAAGATATTTTTAAAATTATGAGGCAAGTTAGTACGAAAGCTGAGTTAGATATAGAACTTTAAACTCATGGAGATGGTTAGATAGTAGAATGTTAAAGTCAGGTGCCAAATACATATGGACTGGACATTGGGAATGTATGCTAAGCCATATAACTCTTATAATCGTGGCCTATTTATTTCTGTTGTTTTGTATTGTATTTATAGTTATAAGAAGAAGAACCTGTATTTGAAATGAAATGAAGAGATATAAAAAATAAATTTTTAAAAAAAAAACAAAAAACAAAAAAAAAAAAGAAATGCAAACTAATAGTCATTCAAGCATTACATTTAGTTAGGTACTAGGGCAGTCTATCAGTTATTTTCTAAGTTAATCAGAAATTAAGTTGCTAAGAGACAAGCAACATTTGCTTATCCAAATATAAGGAGATAGATAGGTGGTCTTCAAAAACCTCAAGAGATCTGCATAATATGGCATTCAAAGATGTTTTCTTAACTTAAGACTTTTTTATATTGAGACATGTCAGCTCCTGAGAGCACCCCCTATTCTACTCCAAGTAGAAGATGAGCATCAAAGAATCTCCAATTGGAGATGGTTGAACTAGTGGCAAGCCTATCTCTTGGTAAGAAAAATCCCTTACTTCAACTGTAGACAGAATGTTGTTCAAATAGGACAAAACTTGGAAGCAGGTTAAGTTGACAGCCTAGTTCTGCCAAGACAGGGTAAGCAAGTCCTTCATAATTCCTGCTTTACAATCGATGTCTGTCAGAGAAACGGGGCCAAATGGCTGAAGATTGATGTTGTAATGTATGAAGAGAAATTGGGAACTGTCCAGGCAGCCATTGGTATATCATTTCTTAGTTTTGGAAGCTGCTGGCCCTGCACTTCCCATATAATCAGATATATTTATCCCTCTAGGTCTCTGATGTGGTTGAAGACTAGATAGCTAGAGTCTCATAGTTAAATTTTGAGTTGTTTAGGAATCAAGAGGGTGTTCTGGATCTAAGAAGATGTTTTTAAAATCGTGATGCAAGCTATATGAAAGCTGAGTTAGATATAGAACTTTAAACTCATGGAGATGGTTAGATAGTAGAATATTAATGTCAGGTGCTAAATACATATGGACTGGACATTGAGAATGTATGCTAAGCCATATAACTCTCATAATTGTGGCTTAATTACTTCTGTTGTTTTGTATTGTATTTGTTGTTATAAGAGAAAGAGCCAGTTGTTGGGCTGAAAGGGGGAGCTGTTGGGTGGAAAAAGATATACCTTAAACTTTAAAAAAAGGGGAAGAGGATGGGGGGTTGAGGGGGAAGAGGATGGGAGGGTGGGACTCGAGGGGGGAGTAGGGAAGGGGTTGCAATTGAGATGTAACTTGAAGAAATAAAAAAATAAAATTTAAAAAAGAAACAAACGAGAAATAAAACAAAACAAAACAAAACAACAACAAAAAGAATTAGAAGCCCTGTGCTTCCTGGAATGTGATGTGCGACTTGGACGACAGAAATCTACTAAAGGATCACAGCAGGAGATGAGTTACAGTGGGCTCAGAAGGAGCCTGGATCTCCATGGCCATCATTTTCTCTGCCCAATTCTCTCCCTGCCTGGTGTCTTTCTCAGTAGGGTAAGGCTGAACACTCTGCCAGCCTACCAGCATTCACTGAGCAAGAGGGTGGTAATGACCAGGGCTTCTACCTTTTCATTTCTCAGCTCCTCTCTGAAATTTACAATCCCTTATGGTGAAGAAATAGCTCAATCAACAGTTTCTGATATTGCTTAAGACAGTGTCATGAGGCTTCACTGCTGGCCTGTTATAGGGATCTGGAATTTGGGTTTTTGGTTCAGACACTACAGTTCTCTCTCTCTCTCTCTCTCTCTCTCTCTCTGTTTGTGTGTGTGTGTGTGTGTGTGTGTGTGTGTGTGTGTGTGTGTGTGT
>CAJQZJ010037361.1:1086566-1098762 GCA_907164525.1 Lophiomys imhausi | reverse complement strand
TGTGTGTGTGTGTGTGTGTGTGTGTGTGTGTGTGTGTGTGTGTGTGTATTGGGGTGCCCTTTAATATTTTTGCCATATTTATCTTAATTCCTCCTAACATCTGAAGGTAAATAGGTGTATATTGGAACATCTTTTGTAGCACAAATAGTAACTGTAGAATGTACCAAGATCAATGTCAAACAAACAAGCAAGTGAAACCACCTTCTGTTCAAACCTACCTTCCAGCATGCTTTTACACTTATCAGGTACTTTCTGCGCACTCTGCCTAAGTATGTTTGCTTTCTGTTATCTCACTCTGCTGGATGCTATGTCTTCCTTTAAAGACTCCCAGAAGCTACACCCAGGCAGTTCGGTCCATTAACTAGAATTTACAGACAGCATCGAAAAGGATTAGGTAATTAACAAAACTTACACAAATCTCTTTCTGAATTATTCAGCTAGCTGGAGTTTATCTGCAGTGTTGGTAGGTTGGGTCAAAGGCAAGAAGGAAAGTTACAGATGCTCTGTCCACAGCAGAAGCCATAGCTGGCCAATGAGCTCTTAAAAGGAATGAAAGTGAGGGAAAGTGAGGGGATTTGATGTTTGCAATAGCCTGAGTACATGAAACTGGTTTTTCCACCTTGAACTTCATGAGTTTTGAGTACATATCAAACAATGGTGAGATTTGATATCTAAATTGATATATACTATAAAATATTTATGGGATTCTGAATAATTCACATGAAAAAAGCTATTAATATATGTAAAATTATATGGAAATGATATTTTAGCTATAGTGAGTTTAACAAAATATACAATTGAATTGTTTCTTTTTCTTGTTTTTTTCTCTTTTGAAATTAAAACATAATTACATTATTTTCTTCCTTCTCTTTTTTTTCCAATCTCTCTCACACATGCACTTTCCCTTGCTCTCTCCATTTAATGGCTTCTGTCCTCTTTTTTTGTTAATTGTTACATACATATATATATACACATATATTCCTAAACATATAAATATAATCTGTCCAGTCGGTATAATGTTACTTGTGTGTTTATGATAATTTGAGTTCAGGGCTGACTTCTTGGAACTGGATAATGAACTGGGACACTCTTCTCTAGGAAAGACTATTTTCTCCAGTTCTTGGCACTCCTTACTTTGTGTGGGGTGGGACCCCATGAAACTTCCTGCTTCCATGTTGACATATGTGTTGGTGTCATCTTTGTTCAGGTACTGTTTAGGTAGCCATATTGTTGAGTTTCATGTGTGTAGCTTCCTTGACATTTCTAGGAGACAAAACTACCAGGGACTAGTAAGGCCATGGGTCTTTTTTTTTTTTTTTTTAGGATTTTCAAGACAGGGTTTCTCTGTGTAATCCTGACTGTCCTGGATTCACTTTGTAGACAAGGCTGGCCTTGAACTCACAGAGATCCGCCTGCCTCTGCCTCCCGAGTGCTGGGATTAAAGGTGTGCACCACCACGCCCAGCTAAGGCCATGGATCTTAGAAGAGAATCTACAACTACCAAATTACTAAACCAGCACAATTCCTACTTGTATTCTTAATATTTATCCTTATACCCACAGAGAAGTGTAGCTCTCACCACCATCAACAAAGAAACTTCTCTTTGAAACAGAGATCATTATGTAAAACTTCTAGCAATCAAAATGCAGAGAAGAAATGATTATGTCGTGCCTAGCCCCATCCTATCCAGCTATGATATAGCTGTTGCACCTAAGGCTCTTAGAACATTGCAGCAGAGGGGTGGGAGGTAGAGTGATTGTAAGAGTCAGAAAAATAGGATGTCTTTTTGAATGGGGGGAAGGATTGAGAGAGCTGGAGGGATCAAGGACATCACAAGAAGATCTACAGAGTAAACTAATCTGGGCCCATGAGGGCTCACAGCTGCTGAAGCACCAGCCAAAAAGTATGTATGGACTGTATCTAGGTCCCCTACACATATGTAGCAGATGTGCAGCTTATTCTTCATGTGGCTCCCCCAACAATTAGAGAAGGGCTATCTCTGACTCTGTTGCCTGCCTTTGGATCCATTTCACATAGCTGGACTGCCTTGTCTGGCCTGGGTGGGAGAGGATGTGCTTAGTCCTGCTGTGACTTGATGTACCAGGATGGGTTGGTACCCATGGGGTGCCTCCTATTCTCTGGGGGTAACGGGATGGTAGAATGGGGGAGTGGGGTGAAGGTGGGACTGGGAGGAGAGGAAGGAGGGAGCTGCGATCAGGCTATAGAGTGAATTAAAAATTTAGAAATAAAAATTTAAAAAATATATAACTACAAGAAAATTGGAGTTCTATATATTTGGCTCACAGTGTATTTTTACTTTGATACTATTGACCCAAAGGGCAAGAGTGTTTTGTTCTGTTTTTGAGCAAAGGTCTCACTCTGAAGCCAAGGGTAACCTTGGACCACCAGCCATCATCCTGACCTGACCCAGCCTCACATATGTTGAGCATCCTACTTATGACCAAAGCTACTTAGGGGGGAAAGAGTTTATTTGGCTTGTACTTCCACAACACTCTTCATCATTTAAGGAAGTCAGGACAAAATTCAAACAGGACAGAAACCTGGAGGCCAGAGTTGATGCAGAGGCCACCGAGGGGTGATGCTTACGGGATTGATCTTGAGGGCTTGCTCAGCCTGCTTTCTTATAGAACCCAGGACCACAAGTCCAGGGATGACCCAACCCACAATGGGCTGAACCCTCCCTCATCAATCACTAATTAAAAAACTGCTTTACAGGGTTGCATACAACCCAATCTTATGGAGGTGTTTTCTTCATTGAGTTTCCGTCCTCTCAAATGACTCCAGTTTGTGTCAAGTTGACATAAAACTAGCCAGCACACATGCATTCTGGCAGGGGGTGCTCTGTGCTCCTTTGCCTCCACCTGGCTATCAGATCTCAAAACCACACCCACTTTTATGGTACTTAATGCAACTGATGGCTGCATCCTCTCATTTTCACATTAGAGAAACCCACATTTGTTTCAGTTTCTTCTGACCCTTCCCATAGCCAAACAGAGTTCATCACTAACAGCGGCCATATTTAGAGGTGGTCAATACACTCTTTCTCCACCACCCTACTCACTCTCTGTAGGAGCCAGTATCCCCATGTCTCATCTCCAAGTTTTCAAAATTACTCCTGGGACTGCAGATTTCAAAAATTATCTACTTAAAATATATACCTCACTCACTCATCATTCTCTATTTAAATAAGTGTAAAGTTAAAGAGTTTCAGGCTGTTTTGCCAGACTCACCAGATCTGTGGCACCTGGCACCCATCCACTCACCTTGTAACTTTGTCTTTTGCTGCTTCCTGACTCAGACTATCCTTAAACCACACCCCCTATTTTTGACTCACCGGATATTGTACTGTCTTATAACTTTCCACCTAATGCAATTTCTCTATTATTGTTTGTCCTTTAAGGTTCAGTTTAGTTATAATTTACTACAGGAAGACTTCTTTATACCTTAGGATGAACTAACTGTGTTGGTTCTAGCCTGGATTTCCAAGGCACAGCAGGAGATTTATACTCTCACATGGGGATGTTTCTAAATTTCCCTGCTGAGTATCTGTCAGGATCTACCAGAATCCAGGACTTGCTGATACAACCCTCCAAACATTAATCCGTGTGGTCCTATTGCTAGTATCAACTGTTGTGCTTTGGAGACAGATTCTCATTGTGAAACCCAAGATGACCTTGAATGCCCAAGCCTCCTGGCTCTGCCTCCCAAATTCTAAGGTGGTCTGTTCCATACGTCTACCTATCTGCTGATTGTTGTTAAAAGCTTATTGAAACTTCTAAATAGATTGGGGTTGGAAGCCTTTATGATTGTCATTAATGACAGAATGAGGGTAAGAGAAGAAAGTAGCCATAAGTTTTTAATTAAAAAAAAAAAATCTTGACTAAAAAGCATGCATACACATTCAGTTAATCTGTGAATGCCCAGGGCAGGGGACACTCTTGGGAGCCTGAAAGCTGGAGCTTAAGTCTGATACCCCATGACTCAGGGAGCATAGGTGTTTCTTAGAATGCTGCTGACCACTGGACCTTTAATTTTACCTTGTACATTTTTTTTTTGTTTGATCAGGTTGAGCCTGTCTAAAACCATTGTGAGTTCATGAAATATGATTTTCCAAAGTCTACAAAAGTCTTATTCTTTTTTTGTGATTAAAAGAAAACCTGGAGGATTTAAGGCCAGCTCTGAGGGAAACTGACCCATCAACTCTTGCTATGAAGAAAAGGAACTGACAACAGAACTGAATGAGTTACCTAATCACTGTTTGAAGATTTTTTTTTTTAAATGGCTTTCAAATTAGCAGCAAAATCCTCGTGGCCACAGTGTGTTAGCTCTTTGTTTACTGGCCAGCACTCAGTGGAGCAGTTTCTGGCTCAGCACAGCAGGCTTTGCCTACGTGGGTGGCACTCTTGGCAGCAACAATATTTCTTGTGATCAGTGCACAAAGTGAGGCGGTGTCGATTTGAACGACTTGTTCAGCCTTACACTTAACTGAGATGTTTTAAAATGTTATCTAAGTGACTAAACTTATCACCATCCTCAAACATCTAGGTCCTGGGGAGTCAACATCAGGGGAGATGTCTCTTAACACCACATTCTTGTGTTTGGTTTTGCTATAGCAACAAGCCAGTTACCTTGAGAAGAGTTGATCCCATGACTTCAGGTTTTCCAAGCCAAATGGGCAGATGACCAGGGCCAACAGGAAAGCACATCAGAAAGGCTTTCAGATCCACTTGAACTTACGTAGATTTCGCAGGCATTTAGTCAGCTGAGGGCCTGTGGTAGAGTCCGCTCAGGTCTGAGGAGGCATGTAAACCTGTGGACAAGCAGGAATTTCCACACCAAGACATGGAGGCCCCACAGCAAAGGCTAAGAAACACAGCAGCCACTCCCTCCCTTCTCACACTCCTGGGCAGAAAAGTCGCCCCAGGAAAATACAGTGTGAGGTGGCACAGCAAGATATGGTAGGCTGAGAAGCAATGACAGGAGGAAGAGCAACGGGGTCAAGGCTAATAGCAGAGTACCCGAGAAGAGGCGACGGTCTGAGAAGAAAGGCGAGCCTGACAACCCTGCATTATGCTGTCAAACGTGAAACCAAGTGACTCTCACTCCCTCCCAGACTGTGGGAAAGAGAGACTGTGACCACAAGGGTTCCCACATCATTCTTGGGTGACCATACCTCTTCAAATGTGCAGCAGATGAGCGATTACATCAGCTGAGACCGGATAAAGGGAAAATGAGGAAGGTTGCCTAAACGCAATCACATGTATTTGGAGATTACACTTTCCTAAAAACCCTCTCCTCACCCTGCCCCACGCATCGTGAAATCTTCCTTAACAGATGCTGTGTTACCACGTATGGGTTCTTGTATATGAATTACTTTCCCTCAAGTGTTTTTTTTTTTTTTAATTTTCTAGAAATATAATCTTCTGACGGGAGAGATGGCTCAGCAGTTAAGAGCACTGGCTTCTCTTCCAGAAGTCTCAGGTTTGATTCCCAACAACCATATGGTGTGTTCTGAATCACCACCATCTAATTAATCCAGTTCCAGAAGACCTGACTTCTTCTGACTTCCTTAGGCACCAGACATGTGCATTGTGCATAGTCATAAAGGTGGGCAAAACATACATATAAAATAAATTTAAAATAAAAAAGATTTTTTTCTTGATGTATGATAGTAGAGTGACAACTACTTGCTAAATGAATGAATGAATGAATGAAATGGATTTATTGGCTTTGTCTGCATGGCTCAGTTAGGCAGGGAGAGCGAAATGACTCAACCAGGTCTTTGGATTTCAAGTTCCATGCTGTTTCTTGTATACATGGTTGCCTCTATTGCAAGACTTACATGTGGTTTCAGTGTTTATTCCCGGGAGAAATAAACTGAGACAGGAAACATAAGGCCCTTGTCATGTTCTCATGAGTTAGAACTCACAGATTTTCTTTTTTTTTCTTTTCCCTGTTGAAAGCATCAGTTTTACTAAGAAGATGCAAAGGCTTGACACACTACATCACAGCCACTACAGACATGGATGCTGTGTGTCCTTCATGAAACTGAGCTGTTTTCAACGAGTTCCTGGTAGCGCGTAGTGCCATCAGTAGGGCAGCTCCTTGTGGTCTCAATTTTAAGCGAGCAGATTATAATCCTGACTTGAGCATGATGCTCAAACAGTCTCTGTATGGGGATTGTTCTCACTCATGCATCTGCCTAGCAGATGAAATCTGTCTCTTCTGACATCTATGACACTTGATTTATGCCTTATATATCTCTTTCCCCACAGGATACACACACATAAAAGATTAAACATATTTTTAGACTCCATTATTTATTAAGTATTCATTAAGGATTTATACTATATTCAGAATTTTTCAGATATAAAATGATAATGTGCTCATTATGCAAAATTTGGAATACTAAACTAAGTGAGAATACCATTCATTACCTCAGACAAATTTATAGATGAGCTATGGAATCATTTAATCAAACTCAGAAAGAAAAAATATTGCTAAAACTGCTTTTCATATTTCATGATCATATTTTACAAAATTCATAGTTTAATTTGTGAAGAATGAATATGTGTATAATATTTAGCTTCATGTCTTTAAGCACATTACACATTTATACTTTTTAATTTCAAGAATATATCTTACTACATATGTGCATAAATCCTAAATGTGCATATATATATACAACACATTTATTTCATTAAATAAATGAAAAAATTTCAGAACTTTACTGAGGTGTATAAAAAGATACATGTCTGAGTATCACATATGTATAGAAGTTAGGTTAATCATTTTGTAAACAGTTTTACTAAGTCTTTGCACTTGACATTTGTTAGTAACTCTACTATTCTTTATGAAATTCAGGTATTTCAATCTTTTAATCAAGAGGAAGTATTCAGAGATATATGTGAAAACCATAAAGATGCTAATTTCAATAATATTTGGAAGCTGTATGTGAATATATTTGTGTGTGATGTGTATGCATGTGTGTATGTAAGGACACATTGAGGGCACTTTTTATGTGACTATATGATTTTCTCCTATTATATGATTAGTAGTATACAATAAATAGTATTTAATTATTGTCCTACTGATGGCTCTTCTGGAGTTTCTAGTTTTGCTCTCAACATTGGACTGGAAAGATTGCTCAGTGTATAAGGTGTTTGCATGCACACATGAGGAGCAGAGTTCAAATCCCCAGAGCAAGCATACAATCTGGGATGATGCAGGAGCCTCCAGAAATGCAACTCAAGATGACTCTGAGATTCCATCTCATACCTGTAAGAATGGCTAAGATCAAAAACTCAAATGACAGCACATGCCGGTGATGGTGTGGAGAAAGGGGAACCCTCCTCCATTGCTGGTGGGAGTGCAGGCTGTACAACCACTATGGAAATCAGTCTGGCGATATCTTAGAAAACTTGGAATAGCCCTACCTTAAGATCCAGCCATATCACTTCTGGGTATCCACCCAAACTATTCCTCACCAAACCACAAGGATATATCCTCATCTATGTTCATAGCAGCCTTATTTGTAATAGCTAGAAACTGGAAACAACCCAGATGTCCCTCAACGGGCGAAAATGGATTAAAAAAACTGTGGTACATCTGCACAATGGAATACTACTCAGCCATCAGAAACAAGGAAATCATGCAATTTGCAGCCAAATGGATGGAACTAGAAAAGCTCATCCTAAATTAGCTAACCCAGACTCAGAAAGATGCACATGGCATCTATTCACTTATAATTGGATTTTAGCCATATAGTACAGGATAACTATACTACAACCAACACACTAAAAGGATCAGGAACATAGACTTTGTTACCTATTAATGGGACAATTTGCCCCAGGGGTGCTACTATGTAGGCCCCCAATGCAAGAGGAAGCTCTTAGCTCTCATTTGACTGTTGAACTGAGAGGGGCTGATTTGTAGGGACACTCAAGTTCTTTTGACATGGAAGAAACTGGCTCCTCTCTTAGGGAGTGTTTTCTGGCTTTTTTTTGAAGTGTTGCTTTAATCTTTTATTCCTGCATCGTATCCTGTTAGAGAGAATGCTGTTGATGGTCCAGAGGGAAGCATAAGAGGGGATTGTTACAGGGCTGCTCTTGTCTTATGCACACAAAGATGCAGCTTTTTGAGATAAGAATTATGCTCTAGAGTTTCTGAGAATAGTATTTTTAGTGTTACTTGGTGTTAGATTTTTTTTGTCACAAAGGATTATAAAGACATAAAGAGATCATCTGTCCATGGTCTGACAGCAGCTCACTGGAATAGGGGTTCATATACACAATTTAAAACTCCCCAGTGTATTTATTTGACACAAGCAATTTATACTGTTTGTAGTTATGCAGTTAGACAATTATTGAATTAGTATAGTTGGTATAGATGATCAATGCAGATTATTCAATCTTATTAGAATCTCTAATTATACTTTTTTAGTTTATTATTTTCAAAATATTTATTACTGTTCTTCAGAGTCCCCTGAATATGTCTTAGATATTTCCAAAATAATATACATCATGTCATCTCTTCATATTCATGTAAGCTTTAAAGCCAACTCAATATTTCAATTAAAATGTAATTAGAAAAATAAATTGATATAAAATGAGATAGTTATTTACATTGGTATGCAAATGAGCCATATGTTTTTCTACTCATGAAAAAGTCAAATATGTGTTTGTGTCAATAAACATGTTAATTTTCTCAAGTATACTGATTTTAAAATATTTTTAGAGGTAGCACTAAAATAGATATAGATAAATAATAGCATTGACCGGTTTTTAATTTTAGTAATTAAAATATGTGTTTTATCAATTTAAGCATTCCCAAAATTTACAGTTTAGCAATGGTAAATATATTTGATTCTTCTGAAACCAATTTCCAGAACCTTCTCATCTTTTGCAAGCCATAAACCCTGAAGAAAGCTCCCCAGTCACTCCTCCTCCAGACCCTGGAAACTATCATTGAACTTCCTTTTCTAGGATTGAGGGAGCAGGAGGAGTCAAGCACACCTTAAGAAGACTTACAGAGTAAACTAACCTGGGCTCATGGGGGCTCACAAGAGACCTAACCAGCAACCAAAGAGCATGCATGGGCTGGACCTAGGCCTCCTACACATATATAGCAGATGCGCAGTGTGTTCTTCATGTGGGTTTCCCCTATTAGAGAAGGGGCTGTCTCTGACTCTGTTGCCTACCTTTGTATCCCTTCCACATAAGTGGGCTGCCTTTTCTGGCATCAGTGGGAGAGGAAGCCTAATCTTGCTGTGACTTGATATACCAGGGTGGGTTGGTAACCATGGAGGGGAGCTTCTTTTCTCTTAGGATAATGGGTTGGAGAAATGGGGAAGGGGTGTGATAGTGGGATTGGGAGGAGTGGAGGAAGGGGACCTGTGATCAGGCTGGAAAGTGAATGAAAAAAATAGCATCATTAAAATTTTAAAAATCAGTTAAATAAAAATAGAAACCAAATAAATAAATAAAATACTGTCAAGATTGTTGAGAATGCTTCAAAGTTTCCTTTCTCCCTGAATGCAAGCAGTGCACTTTTGAGTGAGTTCTGAAGTTCACTGTTCTAGTCATCTACCTCCCAATGGCTATTCAGTTACTATAAACCGCGCTGTTATAAATAGGGATATGTATGTTTCTCTTTGAGATCCTGTTTTCAAGTCTTTGGATGCCTACCCAGAAGAGAAGAGGAATTGCTGTGAAATTCTGTTCATAACTCAACCTTCGTAGCAATTGCATTATTTCACAATCTCATTAGCAACAACCAGGTTACATTTTTTTTCTTTCTAGCAAACATGTTATGTATCCTGAAGTTTTTTTTGTTTTTATAATAATTAACTCAATGTGACAGTCTCCTGTTGTTTGAGTTGCTGAGCATCTTTTAAGACATATTGGCCATGGATATATCACTTTTGGAGAAATGTCTAGTCATGTACTCTGTGCATCTTTCATTGGGTTATTTATTTATTATTGGTACTTGCCAGGACCCCCAAGGACCCCTCCACTGCTCATGTCTTTACATGTTTTCTACTCTCATTTTCATTCCCTTCTCTTTGTCCAGGCTTTCTCTTAGCATTCGTGAGAACTTCTCTTCTCCCTCTATCTACCCAGAAATTATCTTCCAAGTAATGTCAACTAGTCTACTTTACATACACAGATTTTCTTGCCTTTTTTTTAACCTGTGTAATCAGGTGAGCCATAGTTTATCATTTACCATTTTACATATTTTTGCTGTTTCCCTAAAAAAAGGTTATAAATTCTTTAGGAGTTATGCTATTATGTAGTTTATTATTTAACTATTCTACATTTTTTTTCTGTTTCCTAAAAGAGGTGATAAACTCTTTTAGGAATTATGTTCTTATGTTCTCAAAATTGCATATCAGCTGCAGATAAAAGCTACAAACTATTTTTAGAAGCAGAGGATATTTTTACCGACCTGTATATTCAAGTCTCTGGAAGTAATTAAGTACACAAACTACTCCAAGTCACAGATGATCATCTTAAAGATGGCTCCTACTACCTCTCCTATAATGAAGTCCAGACTGAATAATAACTTTTTTTCCTTGCATCTGAAATCCAGCAGACACCTTCATCTCTCTTTTAGAAAATTACTTGAATAGATTGACTGATGGATGAATCCAAAATCTTTCAAAATGCACACATATGGGGGAGAAGGGAGAGGGAGGAAGAGAGGAGAGGAGGAAGAGGGAGAGGGAGTGGGAGACAGAGAGAGAGGGGAGAGAGGAGAGGAGAGGAGAAGAGAGGAGAGAGAGAGAGAGAGAGAGAGAGAGAGAGAGAGAATGAATCTAGGCCAACCAAGGAAGAGATTCTCAGCAGCTTGCAATTGTGATGAAAAGGCTTTAAGGGCAAATCCCCCAACTGCAAGCTGTAGAGCAGGTAGAAATGAAGATGCTTGGAAGTGATCCAGCCAGAAAGAAAGTTATTTTCCAAACCAGTTTGCAGATCCTCCTCAAAGCAGTATGTACTGTATACTCAATTCTTTTCATAAAAATAAAGATTTCTTTCAATGCTGCCTTTATGAAAGAGGTTACATTTGTGAAGCTGTCATAAATCTGCTGACTGTCCATTCACAACTCTACCAGTTTCATGAAGTCTCCACCTGTCTCTATTTCCAGCTTCACTTTCTCCCAAACCTTTGTCATTTTGGTATCCCACAGATACCAAAGCCTCCTAGAGGACAGAAGGGTTCCTAGGTAACTCATCCCTTCATGGCAACCCAGTGACGTAACCTTTTATAAAACAGATACCAGAAAGTCTCCCAAAGGCGCAAAATTCTGAATAAATGTGAGTCAAGCACAACGGTAGCATTTCCAGGAAAAACATAAATTCTTGTACATTCCAGTAAAACAGTGAAATATGAGGAGAGGGAGAACAATTATGGCTTTTTATTTTTAACTGGTTTCATTTATCTGGCTATTCCTAAGACTATATTAGTCCCAAGAAGCATTGGTCTTGAAAGAGTTAATTGATATGTCTGGTCAGAAACTGAGTCCTTGAGAGACTAAGTGTTATGTTGTTGTCATTTAAATGTTTCTGTACAGCACTAACTGCAGTCACCAAAGTTACAGCCCATGGCTCCTTCACTCCACCATACAGAATCTTGAATTTCAATCCTGAATATCTTTCACTGTTATTGTCTCTTCATTTCTCTCCTTTGTGTTCTTTATTGTGCTGTTCCACCCATGGTATGCAGTGGTAGCCCATTAACCTTGACCTTGAATTTAGTCCCCAATATAGCATTAGTTGTGCAACTCTACCTCTTTCTATGTGTATAGAGCTTTGAGTAGAAAATGTTCAACAAATTCAAACATAAGGCAGGTAGAGCCAAATCACATTCAATGGCTTCACAAATTAAAGGATCTTGTAAGACACTTTAACATGTGTGAAAGAGCCAAGTGTGTGACCATTTGATGGCAATACCTGTGAAACACGGAAGCTCAGTACTTTAATGGTGGGATTGGTGCAATCATGTAGTCAGTAAATAGGAAAGATTCAAGGCAAAGCAGAAGAAATCAAACATGAAGGTTGGGAAAATGTTTCCATCAAGGCAAAGCAGAAGAAATAAAACATGAAGGTTGGGAAAATGTTTCCATCACAGTGTGTGTGTGTGTGTGTGTGTGTGTGTGTGTGTGTGTGTGTGTGTG
>CAJQZJ010037361.1:1076493-1086556 GCA_907164525.1 Lophiomys imhausi | reverse complement strand
TGTGTGTGTGTGTGTGTGTGTGTGTGTGTGTGTGTGTGTGTGTGTGTGACAAACATAAACTTTGAAACTTATATTGTCCCATATGGTAGCTACATGCCCCATGGGCTATTTAAAGTCAAATCATTACAGTGCGGTGGAATTCAACAGTTTGGTTCTTGTTGCATAAGAGTGTGAAGCTAGTTACTGCTATACTGGACTGCACAGATGTGGAACATTTTCAGGGCTGAAGGAAGTTCAACCAGGAGGGAATTAGAGACAAGGACAGCACAGAAGGGTGGACCATGGGTGGAGCATGTGAGGACTCTCAATCCTGAATGTGATGAAAATAGGAGAGCAGAGCCAGTGAGAACTCAAAGAGCTCTCTTCCTCCTTTTCTACAAATTCACAGAGAGAGAAGATGGCCACCTAGGAACCTGTAAAGAAATCCTTAGCCCATATTGATTCTGATGCTTTGACCTTGAACTTCCAAACTTGAGAAATATGAAAACTGAAAGATATTGTTTAACTCATCCAGACTATAATATTTTTGTTACACTGACCATTTCAGGCTTAAACAGAAATGTTTATCAAGAAAACACTGTCATAGGTGAAGGGAAGTGGGACAGGAGGGACATAGGGAACGAACCTATGGAAAGATCCTGAGTTTGGATTGATTTTGGACTTGAGATTTTGTTTAGCCACTATAAGCCTTGGTGCAAATTTAAAAATTGGTGCCTCTCTGGGCAGAAGCATCCTGGTGGTTTTGACTTGAGGTTTCCCATGCTCTAGTGCATGTCCCATACCCAGGCACATATGGGCAGCACTAAGTGAACTTGGTTGCTTACCAACAAAACAAAACAAAACAAATAAACCAAACAAACAAAAACCAAAAAGACATGAAGTTGGGAGGGAGACATGATTAGGAGATAAGGATTCAGTTAGAGAGGGAAACAGGGAGGAGTATAATCATACTTCATCTTATATAATAAATATTCTCAAAACTAAGTGACTGCTGGTGTGGTGGTCAGAGAGTGAGGATGCTCAGTCCACAATGCTGTGAACCTGAGTCTGATTTCTCAAATGCATGGTGGAAGCAGAGGATAGATCCCTGCATGTTGTCCTCTGACTTCCACATGTGCACCACGACACATGCACAACTGCATTTATACACATGCACGTGCTCACCTGAACACAGACACACAAATAAATAAACAAATGCATTTATTAAAAAGTAAGGGAAAAGAAACAATTTGGTGAAGGTTGACTCCTGCCTTTGCTAACTGAAGCTAAAGGAACAAGAGTGCTTTTTAAGTGGTGTGCTTAAACACACGATTCTGGACATGTGCATAGAAGGATTGTTTTCCCTAAAATCTAGGGAAAGAACTGTAGTTCTCCAGTTGCTGTAGAAAAAGGAGCCACGTGTTATGTTGCAGGTGTTCAGTTCCCTCTGCTCACATGCACTCATTGTGCCCCAAGAAAGCATGGAGCGTGAAGTAATTCAATGCAACAATGGTTTTTGTGTAGACGGAGCAGACTGTTTATTTTTGAAAGGTCAGCTAGGAAAGGGTCTCATTGAATTGTAGAGTAGTACATATGAAAATTAGTTAAAGTCATGACCTCCCACAGGGGTTCTCAGTATTGGACATGTTCCATTAACCAGCATAGTTAGAAAATGAAATCCTCTTGCTAGTAATATGCCGCTGTTCAGCCTCCATGATGATCTGTCTTTCATACTTGGGTTTGAAGCATTCAGAAATTAATGTTCAGTAGAGAAAAAGTATAAAGGCCCTGCCAGATAACCCGATCCCAGACCCTAGCCACAGCCTTTATCGGGATTGTGATGCTGAGTAACCTGGCCTCTTCAAGCCGTCCTTTGTCCACCTGGAAAATAGAGGTACACACAGAATAAATACCACCCTAGAACTTTTGTTTCTGCCACAAAAGACTTTCAGAGACTTCATTTACTCTCCTGACAGACACACATGAGGCATTGAACAAAAATAATAAACATACTGGTTTCTAAGATGCTTAATATTAGACAATGAAGAACTAGTAGTTCATGGAATATGGGAAGCAAACAAAGTTAGACCTGTATGATCATCTGGATGGCTCTGGATGGTTATCAGAGAGATACTGGCTAAGGAGCAGACTGGTAGCCTCAGAGTGTCAGGTGTGTGCCAGCAGATTCCTGAATGGAGGAGACAGAAACAAGTGTCAAAGTGAGTTTGGCAGCTGAGGTTTGCAAGACAGCATTGATAAGAGTCTTACAGAAAGAAAACCTGGAGGACAGCAACACATCCCTTGTTGACTTCACCACACACATATAAACGAAAGGATTGAGGTGGGGTCGGAACAAGGAGACTATTGAAGGTAACAGTATGGACCCTTCACGCAGGGTCTGAAAAGCCTGTTTCTATTGGTAAGGGTGGGCAATTTAGTAAGTCACATTCAGTAGGTTTGAGTCCTCAAGAGAGTCTTACCTCAACAGTAAGGAAAACTAGCCCCAAGTTCTACATGGCTTTGGCTATCATTAATCAATCTCCAAAGAAATACATGAAAGGAATTATTTCCCAATAACTGTCTCTCACAGCAGAATGTGAGAGTATTTATAGGAACATTAAAAAAATTCAGCACTTAGAAAAGATAAAATTCACAATCTCTGGCATTAAAAAAAATACAAGGCATAAAAAATACTAACAAAATACCTTTACCTATTCCTGTCTTCTGGTTTCTTTTGGAAGGTGAAAGACTGTGCAACTCAGATTGTAGTCTTTAGTAATACTATGACCCATGACAACAAGAAGAGTCAATTAAAGCTTGCCCGTAACTCATATAGATGTCAGAATTTGAAGATAGGGGTTTCAAACAGTTTTTGGAACTGTGCTGTATATGTTTATAAGTTAGGTAGGTGTGTGTGTGTTTGTGTGTGTGTGTGTGTGTGTAGAAAGAGAGAGAAAGAAGGGGAGGAAAGGAGGAAGGAAGGGAAGAAGGGAGGGATAGAGAGAGAGAGAGAGAGAGAGAGGGAGAGAATTAGATTCACCAGAAGAGCACATTGAGCTTGAAGACATAGCAATGGAGAACATCCAAAACTAAGCACATACACACGCACACACAGAGATACATACACACACATGCACAATACAGGAGCTCACACACATACATATGCAGGCACATAGAGAAGTACACACAGGCATGCACATACACACATGAACATACATACAGGAAAATATGCAAACACAGACACACAAAGGCACATACACATAGGCATACACACAAATACAGACACAGACATACACACAAACACAGACACACACTCATACAGGAGCTCCCATACTCATACACACAGGCATACACATATGAATGCACACACACAGACACACACATACAGGAGCTCGCACATACACAGACATACATACAAACATAGACACATACACACACAGACACACACACACACACACACACACACACACACACACACAGGAGCTCACACATGCCCCAATGTTGAAAAGAACATCCATTAGTTGGTGAGTTATAAAAACAACCTCTAGCAGCCTGAAGGAGGGAGTCACCTTTGGAGTTCTTTGCCCTTGTCCATTTATGAACTCAGACATAGGGATCTTATTTTATACACTTGGCCATAGCCACCCTATGATTTAGCTCACATACAATCCATCTGAAATCTTCTGTAGTTTTACTTAAAACCTTCACATTAAAGAAATCCTGTGTTTTTCTTTTTCTGTCAGAAATAAACTGCTTCAGCACAGACACAATCCCCTGTGCATTTTCACACTCACAATCATGCTCCCTCACACCCAGGCTTTTCCTGACAGTTTGAAAAAAAAAAAAAAAAAACCCTGACCTCCTTGCAGTCTTCAGGGTAACAAAGCAGACGTTTCTTTGACCATTTCCTCTCCTGTTTATATAGCTCAGCCTTTCAAAAGATTTTAAAGAATGGCTTAGCCACACCTAGGAAAAATATGCATTTCTTTTCATGACTTGGCTAGAGACCAGTGTGTTTTAAATATCCATTTAAATGTTTATGTGCTCTCAAGCGTGAAGTGTGTTAGCAAACTGAAGATGCTTTTGATAGAGGCTCACTTTTTTAGCTCAAAGAATGAAAGAAGAAAGAGAGAGAAATAAGAAGAAGGAAGACAGAACCTATCATCTTCCCATTTTTCATGACTCTTGTAGTACATGGTATTTGTTGACCTTAGTCAGTGTGTGTCTGTGTGTGTGTGTGTGTGTGTGTGTGTGTCTGTGTGTGTGTGTGTGTTTCACTAATGTTTCTCTGGGTGATGATGTTTGGTCTGCGACCTGGTAAGATATCTAAACAGCGTTCTTAATCTCTGTACTATTATTCTTTTTTTAAATAATTTATTTTTTATTTCTTCAAGTTACATTTCAATCACAATCCACTCCCTACTCCCCCCTCCAGTCCCACCCTCCCACTCTCTTCCCTCTCAACCCCCCATCCCCCCTTTTTTTTTACTTTAAGGTATCTTTTCCCCCCAACAGCTCCCCCTTTCGGTCCAACAAATGGTTCTTTCTCTTATAACAACAAATACAATACAAAACAACAGAAATAAATAGGCCACAATTATGAGAGTTATATGGCTTAGCATATATTCCCAATGTCCAGTCCATATGTATTTGGCACCTGACTTTAACATTCCATTATCTAACCATCTCCATGAGTTAAAAGTTCTATATCTAACTCAGCTTTCATACTAACTTGCCTCACAATTTTAAAAACATCTTCTTAGATCCAGAACACCCTCTTGATTCCTAAACAACTCAAAATTTAACTATGAGACTCTATCTATTCTTCAACCACCTCAGAGACTTGAGAGGGATAAATATATAGGATTGTATTGGACTACTAATTTTGTATTTTGATACAAAATTAAGACTATATTTGGCCACAATGGTATTGACCCTTGTATACTGATGCAAAATTAAGATTGTACTGGGCTACATAGGTATTGATCTTTGTATATTGATACAAAATTAAGACTATATTTGGCCACATTGGTATTGATCTTTGTATATTGATACAAAATTAAGGGTAACACTTCTTAAAGGTATTGTACCTAGTAATGCTTAAAAATGAAATGTGAAGTTTTGGCCTTTTGCTACCAACTGTTATAAACTGTTTAGGATAATTAAGAAGTGCAAACTAATAGTTATGCAAGCGTGTCATTTTGTCAGTTACTATGACAGTCTATCACATTTATTTTCCAAGCTACTCAGAAATCAAGTTGCTAAGAAACAAGCAACATTTGCTTATCTAAATAAAAGAGACAGATAGGGCATCTTCAAAAAACCTCAAGAGATCTGCAGAATATGTACTATTATGCTTTATAAGCTGCAGAGGACAGTCCTTGAATAAAGACGTCCCACAGAGCAGGAATAGTTTGGTCCTAAAAATAATTCACTTAAACTCTTAGGCTTGGGTCACCAGAAGTTGACTCCCACGTGAAGAGTTGTGTGCAAGTGATTTGTTGATTACATGCAAGAAACTGAGGCAGTAGAAGAGAGCAGAAGCAAACAGCAAGGGTGTGACTCCAGGCAGGGTCCTGAGGAGGCTAATTTCCACTTGGCCCTGTAGATTCTACAGTGTAGAGGAATTTGGACATAGGCTCCTACCTCACAATTCTCCTCCTCTGTGCCTGTGACCTGAGCAATCATACGCTTACAGGAATCAGTCACTTGCTGATGATGTGTTGAGAGCTTCCAAATCCCAGGCACTTCCATCTTTCTGAATGACTGAAATGATGGCCATTCCTGATCAGTACCAATAAAAGCACAGACACCAGTGAAGGGGCACTCTGAAACACCAAGAGCATCCCAAGGGATCTGGCCAGAGTACTGTCTGTGTCTCTGGAACTTAAGCACCCTCTGGGCACAGTTTTCAGTGCTGGGAAAAAGTTGGGACCAAAATTACAGTTTCAATGGAATTGAGGAAGATAGCATGATTTTCAGTCAACAATCACACCAATGAACAGAACATTACAAGCTATAAAATACTTTTTAAAAAGTTATCAAGAACATTTATTAGAGGAACTTAATTCAGTATTTGAGCCATAAAATGGTTTTCAAAGAAGAGGGATCCACATGTATCAATTTGGTTTTCTTGATACATGCTGAGAAGTTACGTTGTTTTTTCAGAGTTTTTTTGTTTTTCTACTTAATTTTTTTTTTGTGTGTACTAATAGGCATTTCAATAACAATTCCAAAGTCAAGATCAACCTCCATGGAAAGATTTCAAATAGTATGTAGGTAAAAGGAGACACACCATGGTCATGTTTACATTGGAAGAAATAAGGACCATTTGGAGAGTTTTGTCCAAACTCTTCGATAGGCAATAGAGAAAATGCAAGTGTCTCTAAAAAGAAGTCATTTAGAGACACACGTAACATGATAGTTTACTTTCAGAATAAAGTGGTTTGTTTTTTCACTAAAAGCAACTGAAGACTTTTCCACAGGTAAAAAAGGGCCAAGCCTAGGTGTTCCATATTCATTTCAAACCAAGACACCACATTAGGTGATACCTCAATTCCTACTTCGCAGAAGCAAGGCAAGGACAGAACATGGTAAGAAATGTACCCCAGGGCATCTAAATGCAAAGAGATTGGATGGGACTACAATCTATGTCTCTCTGACCTCAAATCTCACTATGACCAGTTTGTTCTTATCAGCCAGAAAAGCAGTACTGTCTACATGAAGAGTCTCACCATTTAGAAAACTTGTGAGGCTAAACTCAGCCGAGTATTAATTATTAGCCAATTACTGACCTGTGCCTGAACACCATTTAGCTAGCTAATAATCTCCTGTTGCAAACTGTATGAGTCATCCAAGTTCCTGAAAGCATCCAGGTCTTTCAAAATTGCCCCCTTTGCCTTATAGATGATCCTATTATGAAACTTCTACACCTTTAAAGAAGGCACATCCTGAACTTTGTTGGTTGTAGCATTTGGAGGCCTAGTGTCTTTAGTTAGAGGCCAGAGGGTCAACTTATCAGGACAAGTAGATGGGTGACCTACACACACAACTGCAGGATGACAAAATATGCTTCCCATGAACAAGTGAAAGTCACAGATGTAGTACCATTTGGTTACTAGACATGCATTGCTTTGGGCTAATAGATTAGCTTTGTTTCCTCTCATGTAGACACTCAGGGAGACAGCAGGGACTACCTAGAGCAGTGTTGGGAAGAATGCAGAGGCTATGTGCTTGCTCAGAGAAGGAGCACAGGGGAATTGGAGATACAGGGTAAATTCTTGGGACAGGGGAATATGTAGCATTTCCAACATACTTGAGGTAGTGTTTCCCGAACCTCAGGTTTAAACTACAGATACCCAGATGTGAGGCAAAACTACAGGACTAGGTCATGCAAGATCCAGGCTGTAGACTTGATATTTTAAATAACTGCTCAGGTCATTCTTGTAGTTATGGGTGTTTGGAAATATGAAGATAAACCATTCTTTTGTCTGTTTGTTTGTCTGTTCTTCAAGACAGGGTTTCTCTGGGTAGCCCTGGCTGTCCTGGAACTTGTTCTCTAGACCAGCCTGGCCTCCAACTCAGAGATCCACCTGCTTCTGCCTCTCAAGTGCTGGGGTTAAAGGAGTGTGCCACCACGGCAACCATGAGCCACCAGCTCAAGATAATTTATTCTTATCCCAAGATATTTCTAGGTTTTACAGAGTTCAAGAAAAAAAACATCCCACTCCTAAGCTTTGACTCACACATTCCCCATGGGCTTCTGTGTTTTAACTGTGGGTCTCTTGCTAATGATGTTGTTTGGGAAACTGAAACCTTCAGAAAATAGGGTGTGGATAATTGTCTGGACCAAGATCTCTACTTTGTAACTGGTATTATAGAATAAGCAGCTGCCCCACACTCCTCTTGCCATGGAAGGGCCCACTACCACCATGTCTTCACCATCATGACGGACTGTATTCCCTAAAACTGAGCCAACATCAATCATTTCTTCTTTAGGTTGTTCCCTGTGTTTTATAACAGTAGTGAGAAAAGTTACCAATACATTTTTATCCCCTACCACTATCAGTTTCTATTATTCATTATGCTACAATCACATAGATGTTTTTTCAGCTGTCACAGTGAGAAAGCAAAAACATGTGCCACCTGACTTTGTGTTTCTGGGTTATTTTAGCTAAACCTAATGTACTCTAGCTCTACTCACTTTGATAAAAATGGCAGGATTTTACTTTACTTATGGATGAGTAAATAGTTCATTGTGTTTGTGTGTAATACACACACATATATCACAACACACACACAAATATATATTACACACACACATAACTTTTCCATCTTTTCCATTAAATTGTTGGTGAGATCTAAGCTGACTCAGTATCTTAATTAGTGAGAACAGTGCTACAACTAAAAATAAGTATACAGGAATCTCTCTTGTACATTAATTCATTTTCTCTGAATATACACAGGGTAGATCTATTTTTAGTTTTTGAGAAATCTCCATAAAGTTTTCTGCAGTGCCTGTATAATTTACATTCCCATCAGCTGTTTATAAAAGAATTCCCTTTCCTCCAAATCCTGCCAGCACCGTGACTTGCGGGGTTCCGCTACTGTCTGCTCCCACTGCGGATTGATGATATCGCCTTGTCCTTTTGTTCTACTTGTCCCTGGTAACCAGTGATACCACTGTTACTGACTTGACTTCTCTACTGAATCTTTGCTTTAACAACTTACCTATTATTTCAGGGCACAGAGTAAATCTTACTTCCTCTGAGGACAGTTCCTTGATGCTTCCCATTTTCTCTCATCCTTTGGTGCTTCATCTATATGCCTGTACTCCACATATTTTTGTTGATTATCTTTTTTGGTGTTTAGACTATTTCTTTGTTAAGAACAGCTGGCTTGTTTTTTTTTTTTTTCTCCAACAATTTCACAATACTACACACTTGAGTGAATTTCATTCAAGTCAAGTTGCTTAGACAATCCCTCAAAGCAGATGAATGGCACCAGTCCAGATCTAATTCAAGAAAAATATGTTGGGTGAAGACAATGCAGTCTGGGTGTACAGGTCTTTGACTCTTTGACTCGCCTATTTATAATGTGTGCCATGTTTCCTGCTTACTACTTCCCTCATGGCCAATGAATTGTGTGTTTTCCTCTGCAGAGCTGAGTGTGGCTCAAGGCACGTAATAAATTCCCACTGATTGCATGATTGATTTTAAAGTCACCAGATTATTTTAGAGCCTCAGTATTCTCTACATTGTTGGCTTTACTGAAAGTGTATCCTCCTTCCTAACTCAAAGAAGACCTTTCAGTTTTACACTCATCATACAATAGCCTGTGTTCAGTGAAAGAAAATGTGTACCACTGTAAATACACATGTGCTCCCATCCTTCCTCAGGATGTAAGTGACAAAGTCCATGAATTGATGAACTCAACACTATGCAAGTGTTTTTCTTATTGTGAAATGTTCCCTTTGACTACGAGAGAATTAAATTTCAAGAATCCCTGAGTCCTTGAATGTTGTTTTCCTTTTCAAAACATCATTTCAGTTCATAGATGCCTGGATAAATTTTTGCTAGCCCTAGAAGGGAAAATATTTTCACCACAGCATCTGTCTTCATTTTTGGAGTGAAAACAGAAATGTTCAAAGGACACTGACAGCTCAAGTCCAGCGTGAGAAGGTGAGTTTTCTTACGTAAAAATCATCAATATTGAAAAAGAAAACAATAATGCTGATGGGATTCCATGCTAAATCCACTACCACATGCTTTAAGAAGGAGAAAGAGAGACAGAGAGAGGGGGAGAGAGAGAGAGAGGAGAAAGAAAGAAAGAAAGAAAGGAAGGAAGGAAGGAAGGAAGGAAGGAAGGAAGGAAGGAAGGAAGAAGAGGAAAAGGATAGAGGATATCATTCAGAAACCAGTGAAATGTGTGCAGAGAGAACAGACTTGATTCTTCACAGCTTGAACTTGTCTGAAATGACATGATGAGGGTTTATAATGTATGAGCCCAAGCCCAGTCTCTTTGTAACACAGATCCCTTAACCTGACATTCTTTTTTTTTTTTTTTTTTTTTTGGTTTTTTTTTT
>CAJQZJ010037361.1:1009167-1049817 GCA_907164525.1 Lophiomys imhausi | reverse complement strand
TTCTGTTGTTTTGTATTGTATTTATAGTTATAAGAAAAAGAACCATTTTTTGAACTGAAAGGGAGAGCTGTTGGGGGGAAAAAAGAAATACCTTAAACTGAAAAAAAAAAGAAGGGAAGAGGATGGGGGGGTTGAGGGGGAGGAGGGTGGAAGGGTGGGACTGGAGGGGGGAGTAGGGAGGGGATTGTGATTGAGATGTAACTTGAAGAAATAAAAAATAAATTATTAAAAAAAATAGTTTCCATTAATATAAACTGTTATGTAAGAGGTAACTAACTATCAGTCTTTCTCTCCACTTGGTTTTCTTTTTTCTTTATGCTTCTAGAATATGCCCAGAGCTACAGTTCTTTCTGCAATTTCCAGTCACCTTTGGAAGTAGGTTTCCTCCTGCTCAACATATTTTAAATGAAGTTTTCCAATGTGCTGTGGCAGTTTTGTACACTCCATGCTGCTTAAGTAGACCAGAGCTAGTTACATTGTGACAACAGCAATGTAAGAGAAGCACCAAACTCATCAAAAACTATTGATTTATCAGTATTCGTGCTAAATAACTACATGGCTTTTAACATGGTTCAAATACACAAATCCAACAATAACAGAAGATAACTTATGAATCTACCCTTAAAAGACAGTTTGTGATTTCTAAGTATTTTCATAGAAAAAAAATTCTTTTAGGGCTCTAGAAAAAAAGAATAAAAAGTAACAGATGAGCTATAAGAGAGAAACACATAAATATGATAATGAAATTTTATTTTAGACTTATTAGAATGTGTATTGCAAAAAAGCTACATATAATAAGAAATTGGTGAAGATATAAAACAAATTTAAAACACTGTTGAGAATTTAAAACAATGTCAATGCTTTGAAAACAGGCTGATAGTTCCTGAAGAGATCAAACGCAGATTTGCTACACAACTCAGAAAAGAAATTATGTGTCTGCATAAACATTTACATATTAATGTTTACAATACCATTTTGGGAAGAGAAAGAAGATTAGTGGGAGTGAGATAGTAACCAGAAGTTACCTGAGAATGAATAAGATCAAAATATGGACACGCATGAAAAATGCCATAGTGAAACCAATGATTATGAATATTAATATATGATAATAAAACATTTAAAAGCATCATTCAAAATAGTAAAAGAGTGGACTCAGCCCCAATGTTCATCAATGCATCGTTTTAAAAGTGTGGTATACCCATAAAATAAGATATTATTTAACAATAAAAATGATTAAATTAACGAAAATGACTGCAACATTGAACAGAGGTTTTGGGAAGTCTAAAAGTCTCATGTTGTGCAATTCATTGAAATGCAGTATAGGATCAACTGGCATGAGACTTACATAAACTTCATTACTGGGTGTCCAGGACTGAAGCTGAGATCAAAGGAAAGGGAGAAGGAGTGGACACTGATGGGGAGTCTCCTGTGAGGTCAGGAAAATGTTCAGAAATGGAGTTTTGATGATTTCACAACTTGGGCAACACAGTAAAGAAAAATGGGTAGGGAAAAAGAACTGTCAAGTATGTGTACTTAGTGGTGTGTAAACCATACCTCTAACAGACTGCTATCAAGCATGACCAGAGAGAGATACAGACTCAGAAGATAAGAAGAATACAGGGGTAACAGGAGGTATAAGAAGGAAGTCTCACTGTGAAGGTGACAAGTGTCAATAGAGTGAATGAAGGTCAGGCTCTAAGGAGCATAAGGAAGAAACTGTTAGATAAACCAAGAATGGACAATGAGCTCCTCTCCTTACTGGTAATCAAAATTGAAGACTGATTTCTGTTTATCAAAGAGATGAAAATATTCTATAATAACAGTTGTATAACATATAATGTATAAATATATTATATGTTGTAAAATTTTATATATCAATTATCCATGAATTTTTGGGAAGAAAATATTTTCTTATGAAAACAAAGGAGAGCTAACTATGGAATACTCTTATTTTTTATGTTTATTTATTACTTCAAGTTACATCTCCATCATAGTGCCCTCTTTCCACCTCTCCCAGTTCCACCCTCTCCTCCCTCTCCCACCCAACCCACTCCTCTGATGTGGAGTGTCCCTACATATCAGCCCCTTTCAGTTCAACAGTCTTATGAAAGCTAAGAGCTTCCTCTTGCACTGGGGTCCTACATGGTAGCCCCTAGGGCATATTGTCCCATTAATAGGTAACAAAATCTATGTTCCTGATCCTTTTGGTGTGTTGGTTGTAGGTTAGCTATCCTATACTATATGGCTAAAATCCAATTATAAGTGAGTAGATGCCATGTGTATCTTTCCGAGTCTGGGTTAGCTCACTCAGGATGAGCTTTTCTAGTTCCATCCATTTGGCTGCGAATTGCATGATTTCCTTGTTTCTGATAGCTGAGTAGTATTCCATTGTATAGATGTACCACAGGTTTTTTTTTATCCAATCGTCAGTTGAGGGACATCTGGGTTGTTTCCAGTTTCTAGCTATTACCAATAAGGCTGCTATGAACATAGATGAGGAAACTTCCTTGTGATTTGGTGAGGAATCATTTGGATGCATACCCAGAAATGGTATGGCTGGGTCTTGAGGTAGAGCTATTCCAAGTTTTCTAAGATATTGCCAGAATGACCTCCATAGTGGTTGCACAAGTTTGCACTCCCATCAGCAATGGAGGAGTGTTCCCCTTTCTCCACACCCTTGCCAGCATGTGCTGTCATTTGAGTTTTTGATATTAGCCACTCTGACATGTGTGAGATGGAATCTCAGAGTCCTCTTGAGTTGCATTTCTCTGATGATCAAGGATGTTGAGCATACTCTTATTTTAAAATTAAAATTTCCTTTCAGTTACAGATGGTCTTGTGTTTATCAATGAAAACCCAAGTATTGTTTGTGGCTCACATAAAACTTAAACTCCAACAGTACTTGGCAATAACCTACCTGTTGTTATTTGAGTGAACTCATATGTACATCTCTTAGGTCAGTTCAGTGATGTACTGATGTCTGATCCCTGTGGTTTCCCTGCAGGAGCAAGGCTTGACTCAGGGACTCTCCCACTTCAGAAAGGGCTGGGACTGTAACATTCTAGCAGGAGAAGACAGCATTCCATGGCAGGAGGTCTTGCTGAGCCCACCCATGGTGTAATCAACCAGAACAACTAGCCATGGGATGCGCTTTTAAGGCACAAGGCAATGCTAAAAGATCTTTCGCTTTGACACGGAAACGAATATTGTGTTGAATCTAATTTTAACCTCTTGAATTATAAGCAGCTTGTATCAGTTGTTTCATATTCAAGGCCTACAAGCTTCCATTTACTTTGGAAACAGGGTGGCATTTATTGAATGAAAATCAAGTCTTTAGATAGAATTGTCCCAGAGGATGTTAACGAAACAACAAAGAAATTAATTACTGCATAATAAGAACTGCTCTTGAGCACATCTCTAATTCCAAATACTGTTCAAAATATTTTGTGTACGTAGTCTAATTCAATCCAATAGAAAAGCTTGCAATTGAGGAAGGTTAAGGTCATTTAAGATAATTACATTGGGTTGTTTTTTTCATTTTTCTGTTTATTTCTTTGTTGGTTTGTTTGGTTTTGTTTTTTGTTTAAGAAGAAAACTTAAAGGAGAAAATGGGTTTTCCTCTTGTGCTTGGAGAGAGATTTCAGTCTTCCACTAAGGGGGGAAACATGGCCTCAGGAGTGTAGAAAAAGGCCCTCACATAGGGCTACAAGCAGGATGAAGAAGGGACAGGCTGGTACCTTCAAACCCTTCCTACCTCCTAAAGACCCCACAGCCTTCACAATAGGGTCCTTCTGTGGAACAGGAAAGATTCAAGATTCAACCCTTAGTGATTTATTTGCCCATGGCCACACAACTGAAGGAATCAAGGCAAGAATGTGAAACCTAGAAACAGAGTTCCTGAGATTGTAATGTCATATTTTTTTTTAAAAAGTGACAGATTATAGAAAAAATAGTCAGTTATTTTTCAGATAATCAGCTATTCTAACAAAAATAGATTTGGACACAATGTTGTATCTAAAGCAATACAAAGTTTGTCTCAGAATGTAAAGGAGTGCAAAGCAATTTTCAGGCCTGGTGGACTGTGAAGGGGATATTGACACCACCATATGCATTGAGCTTGCTGATGACTAGTGTCTTTGCAGGGCTCCAAGCTGACAAATGCAGCCTCATTACCTGAGTCATATTCAATTACCTTTTTAAATGGGAGGATGTGTGCAGTTCAGCTGTGCGGTGCAGCAAATGGTGTATTCTCTGGTAGAATCTAACCCCATTCCCTATCTCCCAAACTCAAATGGAGGTGACTAGCTCATGTCCACATTCATTTTGATCAATGAGACAAATCTTTCTTTCTTTCACACCTTTTGCCAAGGTTAGCAGAAGTATACTTATGTTTATATATTTATTGTTTATAGCTTTCTCATTCTTTTTATATGAAGCCTATGAATGTTATTTCCAATACTATATGTCATAGTATTTGCAATACTATGATAAGCACCCCAGAAAAACGAATTAAAAGGAGAAGATGTTTACTTAGCTCATAATTTTAGCTGGTCAACTCCAAAATCAGATGGTTTGACCTCTGGTGAGAGGGACAGGTACATTCACATCGTGAGAGACAGGTATCACAGGGCCCTAAAGCAGGAACAGTCTTTGTGGCCTTCCTCTAGGCCCTACTTCCCAAACATTCCACAGGCTCCATACATACTCACCTTGGCACTAAGTTTTTTTTTTTAAATCAGAGTAGACCTTTATAGAGCCTACAACCATAGCAAAGTTAGCAAACTTATTTTTATTAATCAATCAATCAATCAATTAATGTTGGTATATTTTTCTTATCTATTTTATATGAGTTCTTATATCTATAACCCTTCTCCACCCCAATCCCTTCCAACACCCCAACACCAGGTAGAAGAGACAGAAGGTTAGAGGGGGAAATGGGATTGGGGTCTTTTTTAGACTACTGCCTGCTGATCAGGCGTGTTGAGTTTCTTGGGGCAAGCCCCATCTACATCTCGTCAGGATAGCTCCAACTTCTACTTGTTGCTTTTCTCACAACCACTTGACAAACCAGCAATAGCAGGAGCAGAGACCAGCAGCAGAAACATCAGTGTCTCCTGTCTCTGGACTCTGGTCTTTTCATACCCTCTCTAGAGTCCCCAGAATTCAACTATCTTCAGCTGTCTGAATTATGCCCTGACAGAGCACACATGAGGCAAATAGTCTGCTGCTGCAGACAATCTGAAGCAGTGCCATATCCCACACCTGGAATTAAAACAAAAACATATATATCATAACTGGGGTTTTTTAAGACACCAAAATTCTCACTATGGAAATTTATTTTACATCCTGACCCCAGTTTTACCCCTCCTCGACTCCTCCTGGTCTCCCCCTCCATCCACTCCTCTCCCTTTCTCATTGGAAAAGGGGAGGCCTCCCATGGATATCAAATAACCTTGGCATATCAAGTTGCAGCAAGACTGGATACATCTTCTCTTGTTGAGGCTAGATGAGGCAGCCCAGAAAATGGAAAGGGTCTCAGAAACAGGAAATAGCTAGTTCAAGATATTAAGGAGAGAGCCCTGCTTAGAAGTGTGCCTCTAAGGTTGGTGTAATAGAGGAGATTAAATGTGCTTTTATTTCTTTTACAAAGTTCTTGGTACTTTGGCAACTAGGTTGCACCAGGAGTTGCCCAAAGAGCTTGCTTCTTGCCCACTGCTTGAGAAAATCTAAAATTATCGCTGAGCATGTTTGTGGGAGTTATCTTGAATATATTTATTGGGATGAGGATATCTATCCTCTGTGGGAGGCACCATTCCCTAGGCAAGAAATCCTAGACTATATAAGAATGAAGAAGGAAGCTGAACATTAGCATGCATGCATTCATTATTCCCTGCTATTGACAATGGAGTTCTTTCAAGCTCCTGTCACCATACAGATGGATTGTCACCCAGAATTGTGAGCTAAAAAAGTCCTGTCTCACTTAAGTTATGTTTTTCAGGGTATTTTAATCATAGAAACAGAAATAATACCAAGATAGTATGTAAATAAATATTTGCAATGATACCCATTTTATGAAATTATATAAAGAAAAATTTAAAAATTGGAGCATCTAATTGATTTGTAAGGATAGTATAAACTCGGTACTAAAATCAGATAAGAAGGGAGTAAGAAAAAGCATCTAATCCCTTTACTCTCATAAGGGTGGATGGAAAAAAACCAACAGTAGTCAACTGAGTCTAGAGCATGCATATGAGCCCACATTTTATCATCACTTCTACAGAAGTGGAAATTGAGCCCAGCAATGAAGCTGTAACAGGCCCCCAGACCCTAGCACAGCTGATGTCACAATAGAGGCACCGTTCTGACCTTAAAATCCAGTGCATATCCCCAACACCTGCCAAAATGGGAACAAAGACCTTGTCCACAGTTCCAGAAACATTATATTTTCCTTTAACTCCCTTCCTTCAGCATTCCCTTCTGCTTTCCATCTCTCTCAGGACCATTCATTACTTTCATTGGAGAGCAATATTTGGAAATATGATCTGGGTTGTGGATATGTTTTAACTTCAAAGTTTCTAATGCCTGCTTATTTTTTCAGATTTTATGTTTAAACTATTTACATTTTATCATGAAGATTGACACATTTAGAGTGGATTCCTCCACTTTATTTTTTAGTTCTGTTTTCTATGCCTTTTCTTTGTGCAACATTTTCCTTTGATAAAATTCCTCACTCTCTTCCTTTTTTCCTTCTTTCCTTTCTTCTTCCACCTTCACCGTCATTGCTGCCAATTTTGAAGCTGTGTTGTATCAGATGGAACTGCCATTATATTTCTAATATAAATACTTTAAAAATTTAAAGTAAATTGCAGCACATATCCACTAAGTACTAATATTTTTGATGACTTTTCACTAATTGTGTGTTCATATTTTATTCACTGTGTCAGAGAATTCAACCAATTTCACAAAATGAGTAAAAAATGCTGCATGAAATGATGCAGTTAAAGAAGTAGGGTGATATCACCTCCACCTGGAGTTCCTAGTAATGCCCCCTTTCTGGCACACTCTTTTATCTAATATTCAGTAGTATTATCTAATGATATTAATGTGTATATTTACATAGAGTTGTAAATAGTTCATTCTCATTATATATGATTCGATTGTATAAAGATGATGCATGTTACTATTGACAGGCAGTTGACTTTATCCAGATGCTTCTTCTGGTGTCTTTGGTGAACATGGATGCACACCTTTAAAACCAGTCTGCTGTCTTTACCTGACAGCTGATCTGTTTCTTACGGCTCCACCCATGTAGAACTCTCTACCTTTTGATTTCAGTGTCATGAGGAATTATTTTTCTATAATGTTGTCTAGGGAAAGGACTCTTTACATTTCATGAATCTCCTTCAGATGGGATCTCAGTATTGCTAATTCTATTTGTTTTCAGTGTTTAATTCATTCCCACTATTCTTTTTTAAATATAATTTTATTTAATTTTTCATTTACATCAATTTCTGCCCCAATTTTACCCCTGCACATCTTGGAGGAAGGACAAATTGTGGGTTGAAGGGTTTATGTTTGGGTTGGTGTCCCAATCCCTCCATTGGAAGACATTTTTGGTTACAGGGGATGGCCATTTCAGGTTCCATATACCCCATTGGTAGGAGCCTTAGCTAGGATCATCCTCAGATTTCTGAAAGTTTCTATTGTCCTAGGTTTCAAGCTTGTTACAGTGATGCCCCTCCCCACTGGTTCCAGTTCTCTCTCCCAATACTCTCCCATTCTGTTCTCTCCTCACTTGATCCCTCCTGCTCTCTTCCCAAGCCCCTCCCACATCCAGTTCTCTCTCTCTCCCTCCATCACCTATGTCTATTCTATTTCGCCTTCTCAGTGAGATGTAAGTAAGATTTACTCTGCCCTTCAATTCTTCCTCTATCCATCCACCACTTTCCCCTTCCAACCTTTTGTTAAAACCCACTGACTCTCACTGGTGCTATCAGTACGACCATCTACCGGAGCATGGGTAGCTTTACAGGAGACTCGATATTGAACAAAATTGACCACCTTCCTTCAGTAGCTACCAATTGGCCAATATCTCCTGAGCTATATATGGTACTCCATACCCTCTCCCATCTATGTTGAGATTTTGGCTGTGAGTTCATGCTGTAGCGGTACTGTCATGTTTGGCAAATTCTATTTTGACACAGATGTCCACTACTTAAAGTTATTAAAATCTTCCCACCTATATTTTCTGATGCCCCATGAGTCTTTCAAGGAGGATATGGGATATAACTGTCCCATTTACAGCTAAGAATTCCACACTCTCTTGTTCTCTGCACTTTACCAGTTGTGGGTCTCTGGGCTAATTAATCACCATCAAACAAGAAGAAGCTTCTCTGGTGAAAGTTGGGAGTTATAGTCATCTATGGATATAAACATAAGAACTTAGGGGTCATTTTGTAACTATGCTCACTTATCATAAGGATAGTATTCAATTTTTCCCTAGAGCCTATGACTCAGCCAACCATAGATTTTTTTTTTATGTCCAATGAATGGTACCAAATGAGTTCCATCTTACTGAACAGATCTTATATTCAATCCAAAAGTGGTTGGTTACTCCCATAATATTTGTGCCACTATTACACCAGTGAGTATATATTGCTAGTCTAGTCACTAAAGTAACTTACAGGGTTCACAGCTGGGTAAATCTCTTGATAACTTTTCTCTCCTGGTAGTGTACATATTATCTTCTAGCACTGCGAAAGCTAACCAGTAGGAATGAAGCTTTCAGGTTGACACTAGCTTGAATTCTCCATAGCCTTTGACTGAAGTATGTGATATCTTTAGCAATAGGGTCTTACTATCAAGTTCAGAAGAGTAACTAAGAGCAATATCAAAGCCTGTGGTATTTTTCAGGGGAAGAGTATCTATTGGACACTACTAACAAACAATTCAAAAAGAAGTAACCCATACCCAAGATTCTATAGAAGTTTCCTTATAACATTTTCAAAGTCTTCAGTCACCTTTCCCCATATGCCCTCCTCTATTCTGCCTTTCTATTCCCCACTCCATTTGAATGTTCTTTTCCCAGAATATGAGGGTGCAGGATCTGCAGCACCTCTCATCTCATTGATGACTATGGATACCTAAGAAGTTCTCCTCCTCCTCTCTCTCTCTCTCTCTCTCTCTCTCCTCTATGAGCACCCCTCCTGAAGTTGCACGCTTGGTCAAACAGGATGACCTTTCTTGATAGAGGAGGATCAGCCTTCCATCAGGAGTGTTCCCAGTACTGTGCTCCCCAGCTAGAACCTCAAACAAGCTCTCAAGTTCATATGTTTTTTATAGTAAAAGTTATGATGCATTTTTTACTTTAACGAATCCTCTATGGACCTGGGCTTTATTGGGTGTGATATCCTCAGACAATTCATCACTTTCTTTATATGTTTAATAAATGTGGCTTTTCATAAGTTCAATTTTAATAAATATGGAGCTTAACTACAGCTATAGCAACTTGCTCACTTCTTTCTTTCTCTTTGTGTTGAATTAAGCAATTATACTTTTTCACATATGTAGGAATCTTCTGCTGGGAATAATATTGCAACTTACTTTGCCAATAAAATTTCTGTTGCAGCAATATGGCAGGAAGTAATTTTAGTATTTTCCTTAGGAATTGAATTCATTCCTCTAAGGTTTCCACTGTATATATTGAGTACACACACGTAAGAAATCTATTGAAACTGAATGGTAAAGATGAGACTGGGAGATATGTTTGAACTATGTTCATAATATTGTCATCCTTTAAACTATCACTTTCATGCAGGGGTTGATGATAAAAGGGCCAGGGAAAGATGAAGATAAAGGCAGATATTTTTTAAAGCATTCTTATCTCACCTTTTTTTTTTTTTTTTTTACTTTTCTAAACATCTAAATATGAAGCAATGGTTTTCCAAGGGAGGGGTGGTGGTGTCACAATGACTGACTGGTATAATGCAGTCCCCAGCACAGATCATAGGCTTCCTACAGCCTTGGCAAATGACCTTGGAGCGTCTAGACATGAACAAAGGGAGTCATATACAAATGAAAACTAAAATAGTGCCAGTTGTCCCTGAGATAGGCTTAAGAAGTCACCATCTGAACCTTGTAGGGAAGATATGTTGGTCAGTATATAACCAGTAGAAACTCATCCAGTCCAATTCTGGAATACATTGGTAATTTTAAACTAATTGTGCTATCAACATGACTGCATTGTACATCTGACAGCAATTGCTAATCAGTTTGTAGCCATTCCTCCTACCTCTCAACAGAACATTCCAGAAACTCCTTCCAATCAAATAGTGTAATAGTAAGTGAGATAGCATTATTCTGTAGCCTATGCCCTAAATGGTTACTCAACACCCACAGTACATTATAGTTAGGAAACCTAAGAAGATTTGTCAAGCCCTAAGGGGCTTCCCAACTGCTTAGTGATGAATGGCCTGACACTGTTTTCAAGGGGACCAGACCGCTGAAAACATTTTAAGAAACTCGAAGAAATGACTTCTGTGGAATGTTCTTCACTTAAGGATTTTCTTACTCTCTAGTTTTAATTACAATTGGTTCATTATTGAGGTGTGACATTAAGAGTTTTTCCATGAGTGACATTTGGCAAAGGGAAGGAAGGACATGTTTAAGCTGTTTTGAGAAGAAATGATGCTTGAAAAAGCTAGAAGAAGAATGCATTTAAGTTGTTTTGAGAACGACTTCTGGAAACTCTCCATGGCAATTCTCTGCCTTGGTGTACCTTGTCACAGTGAGGACACTCAGAATTACCTCATGCCAGGACTTAGGAGCACCCTGACAGAAAAAACACACTGTTAGATTCCTTTATCTGTAATTGATGCACAATATTTGCATAGACTTATGAAGTGCATTATTGTAATTTGATACATGCATTAGTGGTTAAATTAGGCTGTTCGGCCTTTCCAGCTTCTCAAACATATCATTTCTTTTTATTGAGAACCTTAAATTCTTTCTAGTCATTTTGAAATGTGCATCACACACTGATTGCTCATATTCAATAGGAGAGTGTTTGGAAGAATGCATTTGTTTTTTATTGTCACTTTCTCGCTACATATAAAACAAGCATTCAATGTCAAAAACTTCAAAATAGAGACAGAAAGTAGTATTTATGCATATCTATTTTAAATTAAAATTTATTTTCATGAAAGACTCATTCTTATATCCATTTCCTGCTGTGGAGCCCACTTTTGCCCATGAACTAAAGTTTTTTGAGGTCTAGAAGTTTCTTTCTCACAAAACTGAATTAATTATTCAAACTCTAAAACCATAAAAGCATAAACTTGGACATTATTTTTAAAATAGATTTGATTTTTTAATTTTCCATGAGAAACAAAGATAAATTTTTATTTGGAAAGAGGCCTGGAAACTTGAATCAGAATTAAGGAAATATACATATTTATCAGTCTCCAGTTTTCTTTTCAGGTTGGGGGTCTTTGGTTGTTACTTTATTTCCTGTTGTTGTTGAACATTTCTACCTGATTCTATTCTCTGTGTGTCCATCATTGTCCATCCTGCATTAAAATAGAATATTGTTTTAAGAATTTGTTGAAACAGAATTACATCATTTATACCCACATGACAGCAATGAGCCTTATTATCATTGGTTCTGACATGGTTCATATTAGCTTCAGCTTTTGGGTCAGCATTGTTGCCCCTGAGAATTTAGTTGGGGAGGATGAATAGGCTGTCTTCCTTGGTCTGATGCTAATACTCTTTAGTATGACTGGCTTGCCTGCAGAGAGGATGGGATTTTAGAAGCTGTGTTTTGTGACATCAATCAAAAGCTTCCATTCCTTAGTAGAGAAGCATCAGGAAAGGTTCGTGCTTCCCTCTGAAATGTTGATCAAGACTCCATCTTTCCCTCGACACAGGGAGAAAGAACTGCCTACTACCTCATCTTTTTGGGAACCCTGAGTTTTCTAGATACTCAATGGTTTCCTCACCGGTTTAGAAAACTGTGTCATCTTAATTGAAGGTAATCCAGAAGAGATTACCTTTGTAGAGAAACAATGTGTCAATGGGACTACTAAGAAGGAATAGAATGAGTAACTCTCCATGGGATTCAAGAGCAGAGGCAGCACGTGGTGGGACCAATGACAGGGGGACGAAGTCTCCCACCAGGTTCTTGTAGCTGTTTTTGGTATGTTTGTTTTATTCTCACCCAAAACAAAGAAAGAATAGGGGAACTTTTTGGGTAATGTTTCCATGAGAGGCACCAAAGCCCTGAAACACTAGATTCTAGAGTAAGAGCTGCCACCTCCTGCAAAAATGACAGTCTTGGTGACTCCCTAAAGCTTTTATCAGCCCCCTCCAAAAAGGCAGTAAGTCTATCCACCTGATTAAATGACCACTCATTTCATATCTTGTGGTCTGTAATTATCATTCCATTTCTGGGGAATTGAGGATACATCAAGTTACAGACCCAGTTCAAAGTGAGGAGAAGGAACATGAAACTTGTATCTGGTTTATCTTTTTTTTTTTTTCTTTGAGTAAGCAATGAAAGAACTATGGGCGCATAGGCATTCTTCATGTCTTGGATCAACAAAGGAGCCATGCCAAATGTCAGATTAAATATTCTACAGCTGAAGTGTTTGCACAACTTTTCAGTGACTACCATTTAAAGAAAGAAAAACAGTGATGGGTCTTTAAAAAAATTACCCTTCCCTTGACATGCTCACAGTGTTCTGCCAACAATTGCTCCAACATCGAAGGCCAGGCCATGCATATCTTTGGACTGTGAGTGCCAGATGGCAAGCGTAGACTTGGGTATCCATTCTCCACTGGGGCATGAAGCCCCACTGTGTGCCTCACAGGCCACAGCTGCACCACTGTGTTGTTTCACCCATGACTGTGTTGGCTGAGGAACTGGTCATTTACAGAAGGAATTTCCTGATTCTTGAAGTATCTGTCATGTTTCAACAATGAGTTTGCACTCTCTGTGCTGTGTGTTTTCATTTGGGTTGGCTCTGTGGGATTGCTGGGGAAACTAGAGACGGATCTTTTATTGAAACAAAATAATAAGGCTGAACAAATCAACCCTATTATCGTTGGCTCCGGCAAGAACCTTATTCTTTTCAGCTTTATATTTCTACAGGATTGCTCAAGAGGTGATGCTTCCCCTTGCCAGATTATGTAAAGGGCAAGAGAGAAAAGAAAGAGTGGAAATTCTCGGAGAACTGAGGTTTTCATGCATTTTCCAGATTCCGTCTCCTTACAGTCTGAGGTAGTAGCTGTCTCTCTCTCATTTCTCTTATAAGAAAAGAGCAGTGCTGAGCCTCACTCACCTGGCCGAAGTGGCGTGGGTAGCTGTGTAACTGCGGATGCTGACATTGGCCACTTGGTCTCTGTGACCTCAGGCAATTTACTTCATCTCTCTGCTCTAATTTAGCTCCTCTGAAAACCAAACCAAAAATGGCAACAGAAATCCTTTGCTAACATTTACATAGAACCGTGAGTATGTAAAGTGAGCACAGTAGCAAGGGAGAGGTCAGTTCAGCTATCAGCGACTGAAACCAAGTGTGGCTCCTTTCGCAGCAGGCACTGACGCCACCTCACTGTTCTGAAGTCATTGTCTTTTTCTATGTTCTCTATGGCAAAGGTGAAAGCTACCAGAGACCCAAAAGAGAGGCAACTGCATCTTTTTTTTATTTTACTTTACTTTTTATGTACTTCTCTAGGAATAGAGAGATGGTTCAGCTTTTAAGAGTAATTACTTCTTTTACAGAGGACATGGTTCAGTTCCCGGCTTAAATCACCAGAAAATTTAACTCTATGGGATTTGATGCTCTCTTTGGCTTCCCTGGGCACCTGGAGACATGTGGTGCATATGAATTCACACACACACACACACACACACACACACACACACACACACACACACGTACCTTTGCCGTGGAGGTGAACTAGACCTGAAGCTCTGGCTCAGACTTCACCGACTGCAGAAGTCTCTTAGAGTCTCCATGGGCAATGGAATGGAGAGACTTCAGGGCTGTGTCCTCATTTCCCAGGTGTGCACTGGGGATTTAGAAAGGAAAGCACTGTGTCGTCAGGAGATGTATCTTCCCATGACAGTTGAGGTCAGGTCTATTCACTGCAGGAAAAGCGGAGCTTAACTGGTTATGATAATGGGGATCAGTCACCAAAAGGCCCGTCAGTGTAATGCTTCAAAAGGATACACAGGTGCTCACCACATGGCAGCCTCTGTGGTAGCCCTTGGGTTAAAAAATGAGTCAGAAACAACCCTTTCTTCCTGAATGAGGCTATAGAATGCAGAAGGCTTTCTGTTCTTGTGGTTAAATTCTGCACCCTTAAGAATCCATTCAGAATAAAGTTTTTTTCCCCATGCATCCTTATTAGTCAGCACATAATCAGAAACTTTTGAAGCTTTGTGCCGAGGATTCAATAATTACCATTAACAATCCCCAGTGAGGAAGCAAAACCAAAAAGGAAGAGGGAGGCTTACAAAGCATCTACTGGGCTAGTCACATGAAGCTGCCCTCCTAGTTCTGATAAAGCATCCGGGGCTGAAGTTGTTCCAATAGCTCCACCCGACCTCAGAGAATTAGAAGAAGAGCTGAGAACCAGCCCCAACTTTGCCACAAACCAGCTATGTGCTCATCTCAGCTAAAATCACTCATCTTGTCTCAGCTATATGTTTATCTGGCAAATGGAGACGATGAAGAATATTCAAACCATAGGTACACCATCTAAACATGTACAGAACAATGCCACAGATGCCTCTTTTGTGCACTAAAAACTTATTTATGGTGTTTCTCTTATTTTTACTTGCTTAGATTTTAGATAAAAATTTTCAGTATAATTTTACTGTTTAAATGTCTTCCTGCATAGCCTGTGTTTATAAATATTTCAGTAAGAGAGGGTGGAAAAAAATAGCGCCAGAAAACAAAATCTCATTTCCACATCCATCGAGGGCCTTATGTAAAGTGACAAGACTGAAACAGTCTTTCTGAGGACTTTTGCTGTGTTCCCAGTGTTGGAAATCTAATAGGCTCTTAGTTTGAAATACTCTCTGCTTGACTTCAAAGTTCAGGTTCTTAACTACAGTCCACCAAGTGTGAAAATTCTGAGCATACTCAGAATTTGGAATAGGCAGAGAAGACAAAGAGCAACGGCCACTTTTGCTCGTAAGAAACTGACATGTGCTAGTTAATGGTTGTTGCTGTTATGTTCTCAACACTGTGAAAAATGACTGACAAAAGCAATGAAAAGGAAGAAGGATTTATGCTCACTGATAATTTAAGAAGGGATACAATCCATCATGTTAGGAAGGCATGGCGGCCGGCAGGCAGCATGAGGCAGGTATGAGGTCATATTGCATCCAGCCGGGAAGAAGAGAGAAGGATACTGGCTCTCTTGCTTTCGCCTTTTCTCCTCTGTGTTCAGCCTGCGACTCAACCCTGAGGCATGATGCTACCTACATTTAGGGTGCTTATATCTTCTTCAGTTAATCCTCTCTGAAAATACACTCACAGGTGTGATTTCAAATGCAGACAACTATGTAAAAAATGAAGATTAACCACCACAAGGGCTTTGTTTTGAGGGTTAGATGAGAGTTATACATACGTATCTGTGGATCGGAGTCAACATGATCTAAACAACAACCAGTGAGAATATATAATAGTGGGTTAAATGAGGTGTCTTTTTACAGTCCTCTTTTCTAGCAGGACCTCTCTCCTATCTGAAGTGAGTCACTGTCTCCTCTCCCTGGCATAACCTCAACTGTGAGTTCTCAGAGTCATTTGGGACAACTGTTTTATGGCCCATTCTCTTGCCCTGGGAACTTTTGCTGCACCTCTGCCTAGAATGTTACCTTCCCCAAGTGCTTAGCTCCTTTGTGTTTCCATTTTTGTTTGTTTCTTTGATAAAATATACTCACAAAGGCTACTTAGAGGGGTGGTGGGGGAGAGAAATGTTTTCTCCTGGTTCAAAATTCCAATCCATCAGCAGGAATAGCTTGAGATAACTGGTCACATTACAGCCACAAGCAATTTAGAAACAGAACGTGCACACATGGTTGCTTTTACCTGGATCTCCTTTTATTCAGCGCAGTGCCCAGCCCAAGAAATGATTCTGGCCAGATTAAGGGTGGGTCTTTCTCCTTAAGAAAGTATCTCAAAAGCTATTACCACAGGCTAACATCATCTAGACAGTTTTTCACTGAGACCCCAGACTGTCAGGCTGACAATTAAAACTAACCACCACAGCCTATATGTTTAATTCATGGAAAGGAATTCTCAAATGTCATTTATCAGACAGACCAAACTAGGCCTCTTACAAATTTCTTCTTTTATTTTTTGAGATTCTAATATTATAATTTAATAATCATTATAATAATATAGCAATCATTTCCCCTTCTCATTGTTTTTCCCATACCCTCTCATCTACCTCTCCTTGTTCAATTTCAAACCCATGACCTCTTTCTTCATTAATGTTGTTACATGAATATATGTGCATGTATATACATATGTTTTCCTAAGTACAACATGCTGAGTCTGTATGCTACCTGTATGTACATTTTCAGGACTGACCATTAGGTATTAGATAACCAATTGGTTTGCTCTTTCTTCCCTGTAGAAGTCTATTTCTCCCACTCTCAGAATTTCTTAGTTGCTTGTAGTTTTCTGTGTAGAGTTGAGCCCCATTGGTTACCCACCCACCCTCACCTGAATAACATGTCTATTGTCATCCTTGTTCAGTTTATGTTTAGGCAGTCATGTAGGTGAGACTTTACGGGTGTAACTTCTGTCATGACTAGGAGACACAGTCTCGCAACAACCCCCCTGATCCTCTAGCTCTTAGAATATTTCTTCCCCCTTTTCTTCAAAGTTCCCTGAGCTTTAGATATGTTGTAAATGTATCAGTTGGGCCTGGGATCTACAGCTCTGCCTTTTGATTGATTGTGGTTTTCTGGCCTGGTCTCTGTCTATGGCATAGAGAAGTTTCATTGGTAAGGGGTGAGGACTACATTTACCTGTGAGTATAAGGACATCTTTAGAATGCAGTTATGGATTATTCTGTTTTAGGTGCTTGGTAGCTGCTGGTTCTCTCCCAAGATCCATGACTTTACCAGCCCTGGGTAGTTGTCTAGGATTCCAGTACCAGGCGTGGTTTCCCTTCTGGTGAGTGGCTATAAAATCCAATTAGAGAGATAACGGTTATTACCAAGGTGTGCTTGCCAATACTGCATGCACCCTTAGTGCTATCATGTCATGCTGGTCATTGTTGGGGTTCATGGGTGTCATGGCTAGGTAGGATTATTTGTTGTTTCCATCCTAGATGTCCCACACAGGTATAAGGTAAATCCCTATTGTTGATAACACTGAGCCTTTCTTTCTCGCATTGTACAAAATAGCCTTGTCCTCCTCATCACATTTTTCCTATATTTTTTCCTTTTCTTTTTATTGGTTTTTTGTGATTTTCACATCATGCTCCCCAGTCCTGCTATCTTCTTGTCCCCTCACATCCACCTTTCACTCTTTATACCTTCCTCCTAAAATAAAACACACACATACACAAACTAAAAAACAAAGCATAGAAAAACATGTCATCGTGAAAGCTGTAGTGTGTTACATCACAATGTGCCCCACAGTGTACCCCTCTGTCCACACATCTTCACTTGCAAATATTTTCAAAGCACTTGTGTCATTGATCTGGCTTGAGGTCTCCGGCTTCCATGATACCATCAATATTGGATTCTCACTGATCCCCTCCTGGTTATCCTGTTGTTGCCTTGTGTCATGGAGATCTTGCCGCTTTGGATCAGCAGGACTGGCCTTTTTACATGTCTCAATAATTCGCAAATGATACAGATTTTGGCGTGAGCCAGCTCAGAGTCCTGGTTCTGGGATTACATGGTAGCTGAGCTACTCAGTACCACCAGGTCAAGCTCTCCAGCGTTGTTCCAGCTAGGCCTACCAATGCAGGAGGCAAGGTCTGCTCTCTCCTACACATGGGCTGGCTTACCCACACCTTCAGAGCCAACTCCACTGTACTGTCCAGTCAAAGCATGGGGCCCACTCTCCCACTCTCACACCCCCACACCATGCCACCTCACGGGCAGTGGTGAGGGGTGGGTGGGGGGGTGCTCATGGAGAGAGACAGTTCTCCTGTGCTCTCACCCTCGAGACCAGCTCACCTACACCCATACCACTGGGGTCAGCTCTACTGTGTTGTCCAGGCAAGGTACAGGACCTGCTCTCCAGAGTGTCCACAGGTGGTGAGGGGCAGTGCTAGCCTCTCCCTGTGGACAGCTTTCCCAACTGCCAAAGTCAGTCCTCCCACACTAACACCCTTGGGCCATCTCACCCACATGCCTGGTCAGTAAATCTGTAAATGGAACTGAAGGTGTAGTTCAGGGATTGAGCACTTGTCTAGCATATATATGACCCCAGTTTAATCTCCAGAACTGTAAAATAAGGAGAAAATAACAGAAAAATACATAATGTAAATAATATGTCTAGAGATAAGAAGTGCCTAATAGAGTTGGGGGTAGTGGTACATGCCTTAATCCCAGCACTTGGGAAGCAGAGGCAGGTGGATCTCTGTGAGTTCAAGGCCATCCTGGTCTACAAAGTGAGTCCAGGGCAGCCAAGGCTACACAGAGAAACCCTGTATCCAAAACCAAGAAAAAAAAGTGCCTAATAGAAAAATTAGTAAACCCTCTGGCAACAGGCAAGAAGATACATTGTTGGTAGTGCTGTTCTTATGTCAGTCAGGGGCAGAGAAGATGGGCCTCTTTTATGCATCTTAACTTGATACCTATCTTGGTGCCCAAAGTTGTTTTATGCCTAGGACACAAAAATCAAGTCAAATCAAATCAATTCCAGGAAGCACAGTGTGGGAGGAGAAAGACAGAGAGAGACCCGTGTTTCTCCATGCCATGCTGTGCAGATGGGAAAAGACACCCATAGACCTGCCTTCCCCCAGAGAGAAGTTCTACAAAAACAAGAGACTTAAATTGTTCATTGCCATCTCTGTAGCTGATTCATATTCACATATCTGCAACTCCTTACTTAAGATTGAAAATATTGTTTGATTATTTCAGATCTACCAATATTTTATTAAATACAGTATTTCATTTGTGACTTGTATCAGTATTCAATGCAATGAAACTTTTATTCTTGTGGTACTCAGTTTGAATTGTTATAGCAGTATCATAGACTTGGGGGGCTTCTTAAACTTAAAATTTTCCCATTAGTTACCCCCTCCCTTTTGCCAAGAAAATTTTATGATATTCCAGGTATACCGGTCCCTTAGTTACTTTATCTATTTCTAGAACAAAATATCTTAAGTAAATTCAAGGAGAAACAGTTTACTTGGCTTATTGTTCCAGGGAACAGTCAATCATAGCTTGGAATCCATGGCAACGAGTGTTTGAGCTAACTGGTCACAGTTCATCTGCAGTCAAGAAGCAAAAGGAGATGAATGCTTACACTCAGGGTGCCTTCTCCTTTTTATTCAGCCCAGGACCTGAGTCCACAGAAATGATACAACCCATGTTTAGGGTGCATCTTTCTACACTATTCAACTTAGTCAAGATAACCCCTCACAAGCTTGCTAATATAAGCTAGATAATCATCACAGGTCTTCCCATAGATTTGTCTCATGGAAGGTTCTAGACCCTGTCATCCTGACAATCAATATTAACTATAAAAAAAATCATATACATTGATTTATAAGTCAACCATTGAATTATAATAAATTGTGAAGACATTCTTTTTAAATTAATTTTTGGTATACATATAATTTATCACTTCTAAAAATTAAAACAAAATTTCATACCAATGATATTGGCATGCTTGCTTATTTTACATAAATTATTAATTATTGGCTGCATATTTGATACCGCAGGATGTAAAAAAAAATCTTCAACTGTTTCTGAACTTGATGGATATTTTGACTTTTTAAACAGTCAGTGCTAAGAATGCTGTTTTGTGTACAAAATGACAGAAGTGAGTTTAGAACCATTTCAGAAATTGTGGGAAATTCTGCCCCATCCTAACTTCAGCTTTATGTAATGACTTTTTAATATTAAATTCAACTCAGAAACAATTTGTGAAGGTTTTATTTTCAATTAGGTATATAAGAATGTGTCTGAAAGTAGGTTTGTGTACAAGAGTACAGTGCCCCCATAGGCCAGAAGAGGGTTTCAAATTCCTCAGAATAGGAGTTGCAGGCTTCTGTGACTCACCTGGCATGGGCACTGGGAACTGAACTCTGGTTTTCTGCAAGAAAAGTATGCATTTTTAATCCCTGTGCCATCTCTCCTGGCCGTGAAATAATGAAAATTTAAACCAAAGATTCTGATACAGTATAATTCAAAGATGAACTAATGTGGTAATTATATGTAGGAGAGTGACAGTAGAAACAATATTAGAAGTCTGTGTTTCCATAAACCATTTTGCTTCTGCAGCTGAAGAAAACTTTGTATGTACAGTAAGCATCTACAATTGACTCTTGAGCACAATGTCTAATCTGAGCCAGAGCTTCAGGCAGTGCTAGTTCATGTTACATGAGTGACAGCATGTGTCACAGTACCAAATACGCATGTCTTTTTTTCTGAACCAAAGCTTCAGTGAAGCCACTCGACACTGTAGAGTGTTGTCATACATCTTGGATTTGTCACATGTGTTTTACAACTCCATCTTGTTGTTGCATGTTCAGAAACCTTGTACTGTTGCCAATTTTTGTGACCATCCCTATATTCAGTTATTCCATATGGGATTGTGATCCACAGTTAAGAGGCTGTTGATTCAACCTTTATTCCTCATGGCTCAAGAAGATGAGAAACCAAACATGAAGATATTGCCCAATTTTTTTCCTGGTGAGATTTACTCCTTGACTTTCAATCAAGTTCCTTCTCACCATAGGAACTCTTACATGCTGGCGAGAGAGATGCACTCTCTCTCCCTCTTTGTATACAGGTTATAACTTCAGGATGGGTGTTCCATCTCCATGACTTTGTATGACTCCAGTAGTCTCCTGATAGTCCCACTGTCATTGAGCATTAGGGCTTTGATACCTGAACCTGGGGAGACACAAACATTCTGTTCATTATTCTACCTCACAGAAACAGAACAAAGATTCAGCTAAAACTCGGGAGTCAGAGATCTCCATTAGGGGACACTGCTTCCTCTGTGTTGCAGCTCAGTTGCAACTGCTTCTCTGAGGCTGAACGCTGAAGCACCTCTCCCTTCTGCAGCATGGCCCTTTTTGCGTAAAAGAAGCCCTTTTTACTACCAGCATGAGTGTAGATTTCAGGTTACTTTTGTTGCTTGTTAACTAGTCAACTTGGCTGGATTCCTTGAACTCCAGTTCACTTATAGACCTGTCTCAAAAGATAAGAGTGATAGAGGAAGACAGCAGATATCAACCCTAGCCTGTGTACATGTGTTCACTTTCACAGGAACATATACACACATGAACACACACACACTCCCACTTAAATTAAAAGTTATTATTTTTAAGATTCAGCATGGTTTCATGGCTTATTTTATAGTAGGAATTCTGTCTTTAAGGTGTTATCCTCTTTTCTCTAAGTTGAAGAAGTGGGAACCCTCTGAGGTAAAATAACCTAAACAGACCACACTGTTTCTAAACTAGGAGAAGTGGTATTTAATCTCAGATCATCTTGGCTCTTTGCTTACTCACAACACAGTCTGGTTATCTACATGGCCACAGAGACCTGCCCTGTATCCTCCTTGATGCCGTAAGCATTTGCTGTGATCGTAGCCTCTTCTCCCATGTAACTCTGGGATGTACACCTCTGTGGATTAACAGTCTTCATTATTCATTCCTCTCTTCTGGATAAAGATGCTAATTGTCTATTTCCGTCCATTTGGTGCCTTTGGAGGCCTACTGGGAAGAGGGCTTCTAACAGGCAAATTATGTCTGGAAGGCTGTGGTGCAAAGCCATTTTTTGCTGGCTATAAGCAGGGCCTGAGATACAAAGAGAGCCCATACATCTTCTAAAAATATTAAAGATGTTTGTGCTGGAGATAAAACTAAATTCTACTTCTGCAAGAGATGTACTTATGTGTTTAAAGCTAAAAGCAACCCAGTGACTCCTAGAGACAAACAGAAAAATCAGAGTAATCAGGGGAAAATAAACTTCCCTGTGATTCATGTTGAATTCCAAAACAACCTTCCTACAAAGGCCACTGGACACAGAACCTGTGTGATACAGTATCCCTCACAGATTTAAACTAATGTAAAATAAATAAATAAAAGTAGATTTGTATTCTTGTTAAAAATGGTAAACACACACATATACATGCACACAATCAAATACTGTTTTTAAAAATATCTTTAAGATGACACATTTTTTTTTCTCGGTTTAGATGTCATCCTTAGTTCCTACATATTTCTGTTACTTGTCAGTAAACCTCAGAATCCTAGAACCCTCAGAAGAAGTCAACTCAGATTCAAAATGCAATAAGATTTATTCACCTCTAATCTCTACATCTATTTTAACATAAATAATTAATTTTAAAAGAAATAAAAAATAAGATATTTACTTTCAAAAGTAAAACTATTTTACTTTTAACTGGTCACGACAATGAACCCCTGTGCTAAGTCCTTCATCTTCCTCAATGGGAATCACGACAGACTAAAAAGGAGTTCTCAACTGATAAACTCTCTTTCCTCTGTTGCAACAAGAAGGAGGAGGAGAAGAAAGAGAAGGAGAAAGGAGGAGAAAAGGAGAGTTAAAATAAGTGTAAGAAGGAGGGTAGGAGGAGAAGAAGAAGGAGGATTGTATCATTAGGCATCATGCAGATTAACTCAAGATCAAAGCTCCATTTACATTAGTGTTTCTACATGCACGGCATGATGCCTCAGCCTTTATAACCACATTCTCTGTTCTTTCCTCCCTGGGGCCAAAGCACAAGAAAATGAAATCAACAGCAACACACCATAAATGTTCCTCAGTTGCCCACAATAAAACTATAATATCTATGGGACATTAACTTCACCCAGTAACCCTGGCACTCAATGTACATGAGAGATTATCTCATACCTAGTGTGACATGAAGTAAAAACTTGCAGAGAAATCACCTCAGAAGGCCTGGCATGGTGGTGCCAAGAATGTCATCACTTCTGGCACCTTTCCTTGGAAACAGACTAATCTGTAATCTCGATCAGGGGAGACAGGAAGAAATGTTGGACCATCATAGTTAAAATGCCCACTGTAACTTTTGCAACTACAATATGAAAAATTTGGACAGAGAGAAAGCTAAGCCCCACTTAAGCGCCAATGTTCTCTGAAGATCTGATTTTCTCTATATGTAATCCACTATTCTGCCCAAGCCAATCATATTTTCTTTCTTCACAGAAATTAAAACCATTTTATGTGGAATAAGCTTTTTAATATGATTTCCCTATGAGCAATACAAATGATTTGTTTGAGGTTCAAAATCAACTGCAACAAATCAGTGCTAGGATATGAATTCAATTATATTATTCTTTGGCTTCGTGTTCTGAACTCGAGCCATATGATACATCACACAGGCTGTTATCTGTCCATTCCACTTCACACTGACCTCAGAAACTGGAGAAGTCACTAGAACATTGAGGCATAAGTAGGTTTATCTTATTTCCAGCCATTCCAGAATTGCTTGGAAATTCATGTTTTCAAGCTAAAGACCGTTCTCTTTAACACTCATCAGCTTTGCTCCGTGACAAGTCTAAATTTTTATAAATTGGATTTATTTAAATCTCATACACTTATGAGTAAACAAGACAATCAGATTGAGTAAAGTAATGGAATTCCTTAGAGGGTATCCCTGGTTTGTGTCTGGGAGACATAGCACCCCATGGAGTGGTTAGCATTAGCTAACCTGTCATGAGCACTGACTTTAGAAGTGAGGGACAGTGTCAATGGGTGTCATCACCATCCTAACAGCACCTAATGATTGTGTTCTTCTATGAGTTGTTCTAAAATGGGATTGTATAGCAGCTGGGCAGGTTTGATAGATATATTTTTTAATTTTTATTTTTTTTGTGATTGACAACTCCATTTTCGTATAGAGTGTGATATAATCTCATGATACATGTATACACTGTGGCATGATTAAATAAGGCTAGTTAGCATACCCATCGTCTCACATACTTATGGGGTTTTTGTAGTAAAAACATTCAAAATCTCTTTTAGAAGCTTTGAAATATACATTATTAACTAGTAACTAAACCATAAGGTAAAATGCTATAGTTGATTCCTTCTAGTAGGACTTTATTTATTTATTTACTTGTTTGTTTATTTTACTAACATCTTCCCTTCTTCATGATCCTGTCATTGATAACCATCATCTTCCTCTTTATTTCTGTGACTTGTGGCTACTTTAGATATCATTGAGAAGTGAGAACATCCAGGATTTGTCTCCGTGTGCCTGGCTTATCACGTAGCATAATGTCGTCTGGATTGATATCAGGTTGTTGCAAGTGGCAGAATTTCCTTCTATTTTTAAAACTTGAATAGCACAACATTGTGTGTGTGTGTGCCACGTTTTGTTTGCTCAACCCATTCATCTGTTGATGGACACTGAGTGATGTCACATCTTGGCTATTGTGAACAATGTTACAGTGAGCAAAGGAGTGCTCATTGGTATACTGGTTTCATTTCCTTTGGAAGCACACCCAGAAGGAGTATTGCTATGTCCCAGGGAAGTTTACTTTGAGGCATTGTCTCACTACTTACCACAGGGTGTCTTGAACTTGGTATGCAACCCAGGCTGGCCTTAGACTTGTGATCCTCCTCTCTTTGTCTCTCAAGTGCTGGAATTTCAGGCATACATTCCAAACTCAATTTCTCAATTTGGTAATTCTGTCTGTCTTTCTTTCTTTCTTTCTCTCTCCCTCTCTCTCTTTTTAAGAAATCTCCATATTATTTTCCACAATGGCCACATTAATTTATATTCACCAAAGTAAAATACAAGGCTGAATATAAATTGTACCACTTTCCCTTTTACCACTTCCTCAAAAACACTTTTCATCTTAAAGCCTTTGGAAGATTCATTACTGAATGCTCAATGGTTTAGAGTGAACTGTACTTATGCAGAGGACTCCAGTTAAGTTCCTAGTACCCATATCAGACAGCTCATAACTGCCTGTAATTCCATCTCCAAGAGATCCAACATCCTTTTCTGGCTTCTGCAGGTACCCATACTCACAGGCACAGGAACTCACATAGACTAGTGCAGCTCTCAAATCCCACTGGAGAACTTTCTATGTGGAGCGGATGGAGGTTAACTCAGAAACTTGCAATTGATTAAAGTTCACAAGTATTAATGGAGTGCTCAGACACAAATTAGAATAGCCATATCATACCCTCTCCACAAGGTTGGGGGATCATATGGAGAAGAAGGGAATGAAGGATTGTAAGAACCAGAAATCAGAGAGGAGAAGACTGGAACAGTATCTACTGGACATGACATGGACACTTCACTTATGAACTCACATCTGTAGTTGCCTGCACAACATCTGTATAATATCTAGCAAGTTAACATTTTAGCATGGAAAGGGAAGGGCTCAGGAGCCCCTACACCTTCCCAGAGGAGCTATTGACAGGATGATTTCTGGGGCAGGAAAGAGTCAGTTTGAAGGACGTGTGGCCCTTGGTGGGTCAGACAAGTTCCAGTGGATGAACCCAAGACAATGAGTACATGGGCAACACAAATTGGAATATATATATATGTACAAAAACATATAAATATACATACACACATATATATAAACATATATATATACATAGTTTTTAATTTAAAGACAGCATGAGGTTGGGAGAATGTGGAGAGAAGGAAAGTGTATCTGGGAGGAAGTAGAAGGAGAGTGGGGGTGCAAATTATCCAAACACATTGTAAGAAATTCTAGAAGACAAAGCAACCAGACATGGTGCTATATTACTTTAAACTCAGCCTTCAGGAGGTAGAGCAGGCTGATTTCTGAAATTTCAAGGCCATCCTGGTCTACATAGTGAGTTCTCATCCAAGAACTCATTAAGAACATATTAAGACTCTATCTCAAGTAATAATAATAATAATGACGAATTTTATTTCTCATTATTTATTTTACACTGATGCTGTACCGTACTTTAAGCAGGAAAGTATTTAATTTAGGTGATGTTTTTATTACTTCAGGTTATATCTCCTTCACAGTACCCTCTTTCAACCCCTCCCAGTCCCGCCCTCCTACCCTATACCCCCATGTCTTCAAACTTACTCCCTCAGAGTGGAGTGTCCCTACCTATTAGCGCCCATCCCCAGTTCAGCTGTCATATGAGGGCCAAGAGCCTCTTCATACACTGGGGGCCTACAAGGCAGCCCCACTAGGGCATTATTGACTAGAGAAAAAATAGGAATGCCTTCAGATGCAAGCCATAGAATACTGAAACAAAATATCTTCTATGAAAGAGATTCATTATCTCATTGAACAATAAATCTCATCATTGCAAAAAAGAGATTTGGTTGCCTCCGATAGTCAAGAAATTGGCTGAATTCAAGAAAAGAACATGTTTGTTTGTTTCAAATTGTTCAATAGTGGTTGAGAGTATGTCAAAGAGGAAAGTTACGAGAGTAGCAAAACAAAATGTATATTCTTTTTTTTTTTTTTTTTTTTGGTTTTTCGAGACAGGGTTTCTCTGTTTAACAGCTCTGGCTGTCCTGGACTCGCTTTGTAGACCAGGCTGGCCTCGAACTCGCAAAGATCCACCTGCCTCTGCCTCCCAAGTGCTGGGATTAAAGGCGTGCGCCACCACCGCCCGGCGCAAAATGTATATTCTTATTACCTAGTTTTCTCCCATTTATGCTCCTAGTTCAGTACAAGAGTTCATTCAGTTCTGTTCCCCAAAATTTATTGTTAAAATGAAGATAATTTAGGGTAAGTGTCACTTGTGAACATAATGTTCTCATTTCAGAAATCCTATTTAGTTGAATGTGAAGATAACTAAAAGAGCCTTTTCTATTGGGTGAGAGCACCATTCATTTCAAATAGTTTTATTTACTGCCACCAAATGTAATTAGAATATTCATCCTTCATGATGCACTGGTCATCTCATATGCCTCCCCACTGATGTAGAGAGGACTCACCAAATCCATCAAGAAAGTCAGAAGTGATTTTTTCAGACTCCCCACAGTTATCTGTAACCAGCCAGGTGCCCTCTGAAAGTTCAGATATGAATGCTCAAATCAGGAACTCCCTTTGACATGCCTTGGAAGAGTAATGTCTCTGACCCTATAATAATGGCCATGAGATTCTGTTTTACAATTTAGGATAAAGGAATATGGATGTGAAATTTTAAAAGAAAAAACTCTTATCTTTTTTTTACATAGCTTATGAATACATAGGTTTTCTCATTCTTCAGAACACTAGCAAGGTTCCTACACCCATTCAAAGTAGCCATCCATCAGTGCTCTGCTGCACAGTCACCCAGGCATGAGCACTAATGTTAAAACTAATAATGAAGTAGATGTCACAGCCTGCCTGTGTAGATCAGATAGATCTACAAACCTTGGGGCTCATCTCCTTGCCCTAGGAGTGATTTACTTTTGCCATAAAAATGATATATATTGTCTAACTAGGTTCATTCATATTCTATGTCTATATACTATGATTCTCAAGTGGGTTTTACTGAAAGAAAAAGTAAACACATTCAATCTGTGGAAGCAAAATGAGGTGGGTTGGAAAATGGAAGAGGCTGGGATTTTGGTCCCCAGTCAGGTCCAAATGCTTAGCTCTCCCCTCCACCCGAACTTCAGCCCTTGATAGGCTTTAAGTAGTGGATAGATTCATGTAGAGGAGGCTAATAGGAAATAATTTTGGAAAGATATGAATATACAGATTCATATTTAGTGAACACTCAGTGTGTGCCAATTGATGTATGTATGCTCCCACTTAAACCTTTTATGGAAGGGGCCATTCCTATTGCTATTGTGTCAACAACTGTATTTATTTTCATCACATACTTTCATTGTGCATCACACAGTTTTATATAAAGACCTTTTTAGCAGTACATTTTCTTTAATGTTCATTTAACTGTGCACAGTACTGTGTTACATAAGGACACTTTCACACAAGTGTACATTGCCTAATGGACAACTTCTTCCCATACTCCAGTGCCCCCTCTGCCTTCACCTTCCATTGGATCCATTTGTTCCTCTCAATAGTTTTACTTCTACTTTCATATTATATATACATCTATGTTTTTAAGCATCTACATACATTTACTAGTAGAGCCAAAAATGTATCGTTGTATGTGTGTGTAATTTTCTTTGTTCATTCCTCTGTTGTTAGACAGCTAGATTTGTTCCATAGCTTAGCTATACTTACTAACACTGGAGAAAAAAAAAAACTGATATGCAAGTATCAGTGATATGTTGACTTGGAATCCTTTGGGTAAATAACCAGGAGTGGTATAGCTGAATCACATAGTAGATCTATTTCTTTCTTATTAGAACTTCCATACTAATTCTCGCATGGCTGGGCTAGTTTATATCCCCACCAGGAGAGTATAAATATTGCTTTTTGTCTACATCCTCACCAGCATTTGCTGTTTTCCTCCTTGATAACTGACAAAACTCTCAGCATAGTATTAATTTGAATTTTTATTGTGGCCGAACATTTTTTCATATGTTTGCTAGCCATTTGTGTTTCATCACTTGAGAGCAGTCTGCTCATTTCACTGGCCCATTTGCTGACTGCCTTGTTTGATTTCTTGCTGCTAGTGTTTTGAGTTTTCCTTGTGTATTCTAGATAGTCATCCTCTGTCAGATTATACTAACAAATATTATCATTGTATTTTTTTCTATAGATGAAATCAAAGGAATAGGAAAAAGCTGACTCCATGGCTTGTAATAACATTCTAAGACAAAGGTAACAAAAGCTGACTCCATGGCTTGTAACAACATTCTAAGACAAAGGTAACAAAAGCTGACTCCATGGCTTGTAATAACATTCTAAGACAAAGGTAACAAAAGTGACCAGTGAACTCCAACTAGCCATTTCATTCACATTGCTGGTTTTCCGTTTTTCTTCTCACTTTCTTAAAATGCATTAGTTTGAACTTGGTAAGTATGGGCAACAATCAAGTTACTTTCTAAATTATATGACATAACACAGTCTGCTTTCTTCTGGGGCAGGAGGTTCATGGATATGTTTGGAACAGGGAGCTGGCTAAAAGTGCTTCTGCCTACACCTTCATACTTTGAGAATACAAAATACACAGGATTCAATTCACTAAAGAATTCTTTTTCAGCATTTGGTGAACTGTGGGCCTAGTTATAGTGATTCACTGCAGTTTTCTAAAATATCCATGCCAAAGAGAGGGCACAGAACAACGTTATTTCCTATCTCAAGCCTCCAGTTATCTAAAATGACTGCAGATTAAGCCTTCCATAAATGTTCTTGCTGCACTTCTCTTTAAGGATTTTTGGGTCATAACTCCATGTGTTCCCATGGGGTACAGAATGTACTGAAAACCTCTGTGACAATAGTCCCTGGGTCTGTGTCCAGAGATGACATAATCCACTCAACAGTGTTAACACTTTCAGATAGTCACACATTCAGAGATAATATTTTTTCAAGATGATCTGCTGGGGCAGTGAAGTGGGCAGAGACTGGTCCAGGCAGGGCTGTACACAATGTAGTTCAAGGGTCAGGTGACAGCTTGTGAACTGTAACCAGTCTGTGCAGCTTAAAGTTTAAAACTAGGGAATAAGCACTTCAGAGCTTTTATGGTGATTTCAAGCTAATTTTTATGTTCATTAATTTAATAATTGAAAGAAATAAGAGCCTCATATTTTGGGTCATTTTTCCCCCATTTTCATAAGACATTTATAACAATTCTTTGTCCTCTACATTTAACTTTACCTCCTAGTTCTCTGTGCACCAGACCATTTCTTGTATGAATTTTCATTGTTGTATGCATGGATCTTTGGAGTTTTGCTATATTCTTTTATGTGGTGGTGGACACTGTGTTACTCTCTGAGGGATTAAGTTGATGCTCAAGAGATATGCTTTGCCTCCAGTTGGGAAGTTTAGATGACAGTAAGACTCAACTTCTTTATTTCCCACATGTCTTAGTCTTGTGACTGCTACAATAAACATGCTACAGACCAGGACATTGATAAGAATAGAAATGATTTATTATAGCTCTAGAGGCTAGAAAGTAAAGACTCAAGGCCCTGATTATTGCACGTCTGGTTATTGCCTTCTTGCTACATTCTCCTATGGTAGAGGATGAAGACAATGTTCTCATCAGACAGAAGATATTAAAAATAACAACAACAACAACAACCTGGAAACTAGTTCTCCTGAGCATCTTACAGTCACTAATATCTATCTTTGTGATTTAATCACACCTGAAGGCTTTACCTGTTGACTACCGTCACATTGAAGTGTAAGTTCTGGCATTTCAGAATATATGAAGAGACACATGCAGTCAAGTCCTAGTCCCACCTCTCAAGGGTAAGTTTCTTGGCATGTACATTACAACATACACAAAAAGATATTTTTAAACAAGAGGTGGGAGTAAGGGGTTAGAATCTCGCAGATGGGCATAACTTGCAGTAGAGTCCAAGCTTGTTGTATTTGAAGCCTTAGCGTCTGTCTTCAGTGATAAAAGAAAAAGAAAATGTTCTACCAAGAGGTCTGTGCTCCCCACAGATGACTTGTTCTTAAGATGCTGGAGACAGGAAAAGGTCAAAGGAAGGGGAAGGTCGATGAGCTCTCTACGCAGGATTAGAGATGACAGGCAATGGGCTTCTAGAACCTGGATTCTTATTTTTATATGCTTCTGGTTTCCAAAGCAGTTCTCCATGATGAAATGCTGACCTCAGCCAGTGCCCTGGACCTCCTGGGGAGGGAGCAGAAATCATTCTGGAGATGTCCACATTCTTCTTTCCTGAGTCCTGAGGAAAGAACCCAGGGAAGTGGGAAGGCAGTGGTTGCTCTGGAGAGGAACAAAGGGGGTGGGTATGCTTTGTAGGGAGGAAGGAGAACAATATCAGAACACATTACTCAACATGGAAAAAAGAACACTATCAAACAATATGGGTAACATCACCCATTCATTAGGAAAACAGATACATATTTCCATGTATGTATGTATAGAATCTTCCAGAAGGATATGAGTAAAATGTGAACACTGGTTGGTTACCTCTTTGTAAATTTATATATCCTCTCTGTCTTCACAAAGGGCCAACGAACATTTTCTGTAATCGGGCTTAGGCTAAGGAAGTTATTTTGATTTAAAGATTCTAAAAACTTGAAAAAGATGCAGCCCAGACTTAAGATACTAACTTCAATTTTGTTTTGGGAGATTGACACATCAATTAGTCTATATTCTATCATTTCTTATTCTCTTTTGTTTTGAACGTCAGAGATCTGACCATCAGTTTGCACATTAACAGATAATAATGTTTACCATTTATGTGATAAACATCTCGTTCACACTGGTTGGATAAGATTAGGAAGGGCATTCTAGTAATTAAGGCCACTAGACTTTGCCATTTAACAAATCTTTAAATCCAACTCTAATCCTATTCACTCACGCCATGAACAGAAGGGATAACCGGTGAAGGATAACGGTCCCTTCCATCCAGATGCAAATGCTGTGATGATCCATATTATTAATGCACCGCTGCGCTGCCCGGTACTTAGAAGCTGCTCTTGTGTGCAGCCCCGGAGGAGACACCCACTGATGAGCTCTGTAGAGGTTATCCCTGGGCCAGTCATCACCACCAGAAGAGTACAGAATGTTCCGTGACAGAGAATGTCTACCATGAAACAACACAATTAATCAAGACGAGGCATGCATGCGGCGACCATGCAATAGAAGCAGCTGCTGCCAACTCCAAAGCTGGCACCATGTTGTCCTGAGGGTGAGCCAATGCCCCGAGGAGCAGGTTGGCGGATCATGTGGGGATTCTAATCTCCAGTTGCCTCACAGACCCAGTGGGGTTGCCTCACTTTAGTCTGGCTGGGCTGTAAAGGGCAACTCTGTTATCTTCAGAATCTTCTGGAGGAAACCTTCCAGCACTTTCTGAAGGGGCGAAATAAGCCCAATTGCCTCAACTTCTTTCCCGTTCTTTTCCCTTCTTTTTTAAGTTCTGACAAAGGTTCTCAGGTGTGAAAGTTCCCAAGGCAACCTCAAAAGACTAACCTCCTTTATGCCTATTACCCGGAATCCCAGAATGCTTTGCAGCTATTAAAAGGTTTCTAAAAACATGAGATTGTGTCCACCTCATGTGAACAAAGAACAGCTTTGAAATACAACTCACTGCATATCAGGAAGAATACCAACTTTGTGAACAACAATAGAAACGGCAGGTATCTATTTATTACAAAAGATGAAATGAATTAAGAGGATTACTGCTCATTTGGCATTAGACTACCTCCCTGGGGAAGACTAGCTCTCCTGCTCTTAGGATACCTTAGTTGTCTGCTGTTCTTTGTGTAGGACTGAGGTCTTTCCCCCTGCACATCAGAATGCCTATTGTGTTGTTTGTATTCATCTCTTGTTTAGGCAACCATGTTGGTGAGATTTTATGGGTGTAGTTTCTGACAATCCTAAAAACATACACACAAATAGCATTATATAGACTGAGCAGGTTGCATTTATATATTTAGGACTATGTATGTATGTATAAGTACATGTATGTGTGTAACAATAATTAATGAAAAGAGAGACAATGAATTTGAAAGAGATCAGGAAGTGGTATATGGGAGGGTTTGGAGGCAAAAAAAGAGAAAGAGAAATGATTATATAATAATAAATTAATAATTGAAAATATTAATAATAAACAATGCTATTAATAAATAATAATAAATATAAATAATAATGAAATTAAATATAAAGAGGCCTAATGTCAGCATGAGAGAGAAAGTCAACATTCAGTTCTTGTTGGCTTGGTTTTCTTGTGTTTTTCTACTGTTGGTCTTTCTAGATTTTTCATATTTTCTAAAACAGAACCATACTGCTTCCTATAGAGTAGACCCTGTACCTACTACGCTTAGAGCTATTCCCAAGCTAACTGTACCTCCTTGTCTGGTATCATTTCAGTAGTATCAGGTATTTTCCTATATGTCATCTATATCTTGAGATGAAGCTTTTAGATTATTCGACAGTGCCATATTTTTCTCAAACTAACATTTTACATGTACCTTAACCTTATCCATCCAGATGAAGAAAACACTTTATCAAAGTAGGCAAAATCAGAAACAAAATCATAAAATAAAACAAAACAAAATAAATCATTCCCCTGAAAGGTGAGAAGGCACCACCAAGCAAGTTTTGCTTTTCTCAGAGCTCTGCAGGGAAGTTTAGTAAGAGCCAAAGGGTCACTTCCTTTGGGAAGACTGTTCCCTCTCTTTGCCCTGACACCAGGAAGGAAAAGCTAACAATTGGCATTCATACCATACTCAGAGCTTTGGAAGTATTTTTGCACATAATCAAAAGGATACAACAAGAAACTGTCAGTCTGATCCCCAAATGACAAAAACCATGCCCTTCCCCATCACAGGTAGGGATCTCAGAGCTTAGGGACAAGGGACCTCATATCTTCTGGTAAACCTTATGTCAAACACTGTTTTATCACCAGATAAATGACAGAATGATGTCCTTAGGAGTCAGCATCTGTATCCAGGGTCAGCAAACTATTCCATTAGTCACAACTAGACTGTGGCTTGTTTCTACAGATGGTTTTATGGCAACTCTGCCATGCTTGTTTGATTATATATTGCTTAAGTCATCTTTTCTATTACCGTGCAAAAGCTGAAGAGCTGTATCAGAGACCACATGCTTCTTATGAAGCCTAAAATGTTTGCTAACTTGTCCATTTACAGAAAACATTTGCTAAGCCAGAGCAGAAGAGCAGAACTCGAAGAGGGACATCTAAGCTTCTATTAAGGCATAGTACACCAGAGGCAGAACACAATACAAGCATAAGGAGGAGCAGTGAGTAACTGAGCTTTTAAAGAACGCTGCAATGTAAGTAACATCTTTTACAGAAACATCAGCAAAAATCATAAAGCAAAGGCAGGGAGCAGGCTCAGTTGGTAAAGTACTTGCTGTTCATGGGTAAGGATCAGAGTTTGGAACTCTGGCACCCATGGTGAATTGAGACCCATGAAACCCCAGTGCTACTTGCAGAACGGGGATGTAGATCTATGTTTCTGGTGAGGTTTCAGTGGTCAGTCAGTCAGATGAGATGGAAAGCTTCAGGTTCAGAAAGAAGGTCTGTCTTAAAAATAATATAGAAAAGTGATTAATCAGTGGTTCTCAACCGTCCCAATGCTGTGAACGTTTCATTCAGTTCCTCATGGTGTGGTGACTCCCAACCATAAAATTATTTTTGCTGCTACTTCATACTTCATAACTACATTTGCTACTGAGCAGTGTCTCAGTTCCTAAGACCATTGGAAACATGTATTTTTCAATGTTTGTGACTCATGGATTGAGAACAGTTGCAATAAAGAAAGTTACCCAATGTCATTATCTGACTCCCAAAAATGTAAACATGGGTGAGACTATCAATACACACACACACACACACACACACACACACACACACACACATATATGCACACACACAAAAATACTCATACACACACGCATGTACACACACACTACACACATTGGCACACACATGCACACAAACACCACACACACTGACACACACATACATACACACACCACACACACTAACACATACACGCACACACACATATACACTTACCAAATAAGCCACTTAAAATTAATCTACTGACATTTCACTGTGAAAATTGACATTAGATTTCATTGTACAGTTTTCACATTAAATAATGATTGGAGGTCCCTAAGTGTGCTCAGGTGTCATTTGTATAAGCTTTCCAGCTCATTTCAGATTGGACAAGGAGAAGTTCAGACAGAATGTGTTGAACACGTAAGCTTCATTTTCTGCCTGACCTTGATTTTAAATGCTTATTTCTCATTCAGCGATTGTGGCACATTCCTTTAATCCCAGCACTTGGAAGTTCGAGACCAGCCTGGTCTACAGACCCAGTACCAGGACAGCCAGGGCTACACAGAGAAACCCTCTCTTAAAAACAAAGCAAAACAAACAAAGTGAAAGAAAGAAAAAAGAAAGAATAAATGCCCCCCCCCCGTGATTAATTTCATTACTAACCAAATTAGCTAGAACAAATGTTTTGTATTTTGATGGAAGAACTTGTTATGGAAGAAACTAACCACCACTAGCTCACACTGCCTTGTGGTTGTTCAAGTTTTGCTACCTTCCACTAGCATCTTTTAAAGAAGTGCTAGGTGCATTTACAACCTCACAGGACAGGATTTTAAAGGTGCAGATAAGAAAAGCTGAATGGGTTGGCTCATTTCACACTAGGGGCAGAGAATGCAGGAAAGGTGACATGTCCCATGATGCTAATCTTTCTGAGATTCTAACCACTGAATCAAACCAAGAAATGCTAGCTGATGAGGGTTGAGAAAAAAGAAATGAATGGCACGTTACTCTTTTCCTCAGGGAGAGTTGGATTTCAGGTTTTCTCAGTAGGCATCCATACATCTTGGTCTTTTAGCGACCCAGTGATTCAGGTGGAGTGAAGGGAAGAAACAATCGGTAATAGAGCAACAGTCCTCCGGGGAGAAGCAGGAAGTAGAGACAAGAGCTCCCACTCCACTAATCTAATTTTGAGGCATGAAGCATTCTTGAAGAATCCAGGAAATGAATGTATTGTTCTTCCGTGCAAATTTTCATCCACCCTGTTTCCTTCAGAAGAGAAGAGAGGATACAATTATAAGCGATCAGAACTTAGTGGAAATGTTTGTTGCTCTTTAAGTGGGATGGCAGCGAGACCACTGAGCAGAGAGCGCTTTGGGGAATTCTAGTTCCTACACATCCTATCTGCCCATTAGCAAAAGGATCGAGCTGGCATTTATACCCTCTAACAGCTCCTGTGAGGGCAGCTCTGACCACAGTTTATTACTCACTGGTGGACGTGAGAGCCAAGCACATTGCTTCTAGCCAGGCACTCTAATCTGTCAGGTCACACTGGACACCCCAGGGTCAGGAAACCCACCCTGCTGAGAAGCTTCTGCCAGCTCAGCTTTTTCTCCTTCTGGCAGGAGACTGCCGTGCAAAGACCGAGGGAAGAGTGATTGCCACCAATCCCAGTTAGTCTCAACCGTGCAAAGACAGAGGGAAGAGTGATTGTCACCAATCCCAGTTAGTCTCAAACCAGTGTTCCTCCACACTCTGGAGAGCTGTGGCTTCCAAGTCAAGTGCCCCAGTGGTCCTATACATTATCACCAAGTTCCCACTGAGACCTTTGACCTGTGTTCCCGACAGCCTTTATTCCCTTGCTCACAGAGCAGACACACCTGGTGAGGCATGGGTGGACCATCACCAAACCCATGCCTTCTTTTCTGACTCATAAAACCACAGTGTGTTTACTTTCCATACCTTCTGTGTCTGTAATCGCACCATATGGTAACACCTGCTTCTCATTTGTTCATGTCTTGCCATGTAGATCTTTGTGGTTGAAACACCCAGCTCCTACCTGACAGAAGACAAAATAAACATCCAGGAGGTCTTTATGACTAATCAGATCATGGGATTATGGGTTGGTTCAAAAATAAAACACTAAATGATATGTTAATTATAATTATTTAAATTAAATTGATTAACATGAGATATGATTTAAATATTATTCAATGATCCAGTAAACACAGTTTGTAGCCATTTTTAAATTTTTCTTTTTTAAATTAATAATAGATTTTTCTCATACAATATATTTCGATTATGGTTTCCCTTCCCCAATGCTCCACCCATCCAAATCTATACCCTTTCTTTCTCTCTCTCATTAGAATATATACAGGCATCTAAAAATAATAATAAAATAAAATAAGATAAAACAAACAAACAAACAAACCAGGATTGGATGAAACAAATTAACAGAAGAAAAAGATCCAAAGAAAGAGCACAGTAAACACATACCATCTCAGAAACTCGCAGGCTCATACAGTGATCCCATAAAAACATGGCACTTGAAACCATAATATATATGCAAAAGACATATAAGGGAGCATAAAAATAAAAATAATGCTCAGAAAGATCATTATGGAACAAGGAACCTCCAAAAAAACACCATTGAGTTTGTTTTGTCTGGGCCATCTACTGCTGGGCATGGGGTCTGCCCTTAGGTGTGCTTTGTATACACAGTGAGACTATATTGGAGAAAACTATTCTTTCATTTTTGAGTGGTTATCAGTTGGAGACAGCTTCTGAATTAGGGATGGGGGCTTGTGTCCACCTCCCCTCTCAGCGCTGGGAACCCATCTGACGCAGACCCAAGCAAGTTCTGCGCATGCTCCCACAGTCTCCGTGAATTCCAATGTGTGTCAGTCCTGGTGTGATAGGAAGGCTTTCTTTTCTTTGGTGTCCTCTGCCCTTACACTCTTTCTGCTTCCTTTTCCACAGGATTCCCTGAGTTGAGACATCCCTTAGAATTGAGTGTTCCAAGGTCTCTCACTCTGCACATGGTCCAGTTTGTGGATCTCTGTATTTGTTTCCATCCACTGCAAGAGAAAGCTTTCCAGATGATGGCTGAGCAGACACTGACCTGATTACCAGATGGGAAAGAAAAGCTGAGTCTGCCAGGAGAATCTACAGAGCTGGATGGGGGTTTCCAAGAAAAGAGTGTCCCAGGAGTGTTAGCGGTTGAGAGCTGTGTCCATATTTATTGTTTTTGCTTGTGACAACAAACAACAACAATGCCAGTATAAACTTTTCTCTAGTATGAGCTCAAATCTAGACTTTTTTTTTTAAGTAAGGAAGAGTTTATTTGAGATCATTTCCATAAAGAACTGAACAGAATAAGACTGAGTAGCTACTGAAGTCCTGACGATTTTTCTGAGACTGTTTCCAACCAGAATACCCTTCTCTCTTCCCTGTGACATAAAGAAATCAAGGCTCCACGATGTAATATTAATGAAGCCTTCAGGGACAACCATGATGAAGGAAAAACTTGAAGTCATAAAAACCCTTCAAGTTTAAAAGTTGTTTTATGTGTATGGGTGTTTTGCCTGCTTATCCACCTGTCCAGCGTGTGTCTGTAGTGCTCATGGGGGTCGAAGACGATGGCAGATTCCCAGAGACTAGAGCTAACAAATGTTTGGGACCCACCATGTGGGTGCTGGGAGTGGAACTGTGATCCTCTGGAAGAGCGGCCAGTGTCCTTAGCCACAAGATCTCGGGAACTGCTATTGTCTTTGAGGTGATGTTGCAACATTCTCCATGTAGTTCAATGACGCTTTAACACAGGGGCTAACAAGTATCACTACATGGGAACAGGAGAGGAATTTCTCTCCAGTCATCATCACAATACATGTGTCCAAAGAGGAAAGTTCCCACTAGGAGGGAGGGTTCTCTCCCAAACTGGTACACACTCTATGATGGAAGTGTACTTTATATAAGGACTAATCCTCAAAGGTCTTGGGATCCAGAAAGCTATGTGGAAAAAAAGAGGGAGACCCATAGGGCTTGCCTTTGGCCTACTCCATGGTTGAGGAAAGTCTGATTCTCTTTGTCTCTTCCCATGAATCTCTGCAGAAAAAGAAAAAGGACTCTGTGAAAGGGCAACTTTATAACTGTAAATGTATGTACTCTACTACTCACACGAGTCTGAGAGACTCAGCTGTCTTCTGGAAGAAGACAGCAGGGACAGGGAGACTGCAGATAGAGTGAAGAAAAGCAAAGGAAGGGGCTTAAAATAAGATGGCAAAAGTAGAAAAGGTGGGTTACTTTGAAATCTGCAGAAACTGAACTAGTGGTCATGGAGGAAGCTAGAGCAAGGACAGTGACAGTACCCTTGCTGCTCTAACCAACATGAAGACACATTCATACTTTGAAAGCAGAAAGGACTTTCCCCCAATGACCTAAAAATAGCAGGGTTTTTGTTTAAAGTATAGCTGGCTGTAAAAATTATATTCAAAGCCCATAGTTTGAAAAATTCTAACATATATTGTTTGGAAGTCATGACTACAATATAATAAATGTCCATTACTACCAGAAGTTTCCTCATTCCTGTTTATATTCACTCTTGCTCAATGCTCTCCTTCCTATGCCCAAGCAAGTGTTGTGTCATGTAAGCAAGTTTGCATTTTCTTGACGTTTGCATGCATGGACAATTCAACTTATATCTGGATTCTTTTATTCAGAGAAATTATTTTAGGATTCATTCCTCTTGCAGCTTATGACATAGTTTTATTCCTTTCATTGCTAAATAACACTGCATAGAAGTACTACAATTTATCTGTTCATAATGGATGATTGAATTGTGTTCCACTTTATTCTGACTTTTAATATTCATGCCTCTGTAGGATTTTTTTTCTAAGACAAGGTATCAATCTGTGGAATAGGATGGCTTCAAACTCACAGTGATCCTTCTGCCTTGGCCTCCCAAATATTGGGATTATAGGTGTGAGTCACCACACAGACCATATTTGAATGTATTTGAAAACAAATTTTACTTGTTGTTTGGGGTCTGAGCTCTACGCTAGGTTAAACAAACCAAATCAAATTAGAATGGAATCATTAATTTTACATGCCACATAGAGTGAACTTAAAAACTGGGCAGTTTTCAATAAAACAGAAATTATACTGTAACTAACAGAAAGGGCACACAGGAGGGGTAGGGGAGGGGAGGGGAGGGGAGGGGAAGGGAGGGATACAGTTCACCCAGGCTGGCATCACAAGGAAAAAAAATACATTTTCCCTTTCACAAATGAAGTGCCACACAGATTCATGCCAATCACAAAAGCCAGTTACAGCAGCAGGCATCATCTGCTAACATCTTGATTATTGGTATCTTTCATTTCTTTTGAGTAAGTGTCTTGGAGCCCAGTGGCTGGCTATATCATGCTGTACTTGTAAATTTATTTAAAGATTTAGGAGACTGTTTTCATTCTTTTCCAAAGCAGTGGTACCACTGTTTATTCCCCTAGTGGTGTGTGAGCATCCAGTTGTCCCACATCTTCACCAGCTCTTGGTATGGTTAGTCTATCTAATTTTAATTGATGTACAGTGATATATCTGTGTTTTTAACTTTCATTTACCTAGTAAAAAATGACCTTTTACATGTTTCCTTTTCCAATTCTTTTCTTATTTTGGTGAAATATCACTTTGTATCTTTATCTAATGTCTAACCAGTGGGTTATTTTCTTACTGTTGAATTCTTTAAATATTCTCTACACCAGGTACATGATCTATGCATATTTTCTTCCATATGATGCTCTGTTTTTCAGTCTTTTAATGATTTTTTCATAGAACATACGTTTTTAATTTAATGGATTCCAACATTTCAATGTATTCTTTAGCAGACTGAGTTTTGGTGTCCTGGCTAAAACAAAAATCTGCCTACTAAAGTTACAAAAAACTTTATTTATCTTTCTTTCTTTCTTTCTTTCTTTCTTTCTTTCTTTCTTTCTTTCTTCCTTCCTTCCTTCCTTCCTTCCTTCCTGCTTGCTTGCTTTCTTTCTTTCTTTCTTTCTTTCTTTCTTTCTTTCTTTCTTTCTTTCTTTCTTTCTTT
>CAJQZJ010037361.1:954187-1009157 GCA_907164525.1 Lophiomys imhausi | reverse complement strand
TTTCTTTCTTTCTTTCTTTCTTTCTTTCTTTCTTTCTTTCTTTCTTTTTGGTTTTTGGTATTTTTGAGACCAGATTTCTCTGTGTAACAATCCTAGAACTTGCTTTATGTAGACCAGGCTGGCCTCGAACTCACAAAGATCCACCTGCCTCTGTCTCCCAAGTGCTGGGATTAAAGGCATGTGCCAGCATGCCTGGGTTTCAGTTATGGTTTCTTTTTAGTAGTTTTATAATATATGTTTAAGTCATATTAAATTTTGAGTTCAAATTTCTGTATGGGTTGAGTTGTAAATTGAAGTTTATTTATTCATATGAATATCTAGTATGATCTGTTTAAGTTATTTTTTATATTAAATTTCCTTTATTTGTTAAAAATTAGCTGACTGGACTTTTGTGGGTGTGTTTTGTACCATCTAGTCTATTCCCTTGGTTTGTCAGGATTTTAACAATACCACAATGTCCTGATTACTATAGTATTAAATTAGGCCATATTAATCTTTATCGGTTTTGTTAAAATTGTTTTGCATAACATGTATTTTGCACTTGCTTATTAGCTTTAAAATTAGGTTGATAGTATAGACATTTTTATTGAGATAGGAATTAATCTATAGATTAATTGGAAAAATACCGATAACATGATAAAATTTAATACTCCCATACATATGACATATCTCTTCCTTTACTTTTATTTGCATCCATTTATCTCAGCATACAGAATGTTCTCATCTTTTTTTTTTTTAAACATTTTTTATTTATTTATTATGTATACAGTATTTGCTCTACATATATATGCCCGGGCAGATCTCAATGTAGATGGCTGTGAGCCACCATGTGGTTGCTGGGAATTGAACCCAGGACCTTGGGAAGAACAGCCAGTGCTCTTAACCTCTGAGCCACCTCTCCAGCCCATGAATGTTCTCATCTTTTGTTAGACTTATTTCTAAGTATTTATTTTGATGGGTTTTAAAAATTTATCTTTACTTCATCTGGGAATGACGAGTGCTCAACCCAGAGGTTTTTGTGCACATTAAGCTGAGTACCCTTCCACTGGGCTGTCATCCCACTTTTATTATTATTGTTGTTTTGTTTTGTTGCTGAAGTTTGTATTTTGAGAACATTTCTCATTAAGCTGCTCCTGTGAGCCTTGAATGCACTTTGAAGTTTGTCCATGCAGGCCTGGACCTTATGATATTCCTCTGTCTCTGTTTCCCACAGTGGAATTATGGGCCTGTGCCGACAGGCCTAGATTGATGATATTTTAAGTAGGTGATTTTTAAATTTCCAGGTGTTCCCTGTTAATATATAAATTCATTTTTAAGTTCCAGCAGATTGTGTGTGTGTTCTGTTAGAGTCTGTGGGTAACTCATTGCCTTATCTGTGAATTCTGTAAATAAGCAATGCATTTTGTGTTCATTCATTCATTTGTATCTTTTCAGCCTTGTTATCCTGTCCTGTACTTAATGTATGATGTTTACAATTAATGAGAACAGTTATCCATGGTGTCTTCCTAATTCTTCCCCTCTAGGCCATTTCCTTTCTTCACTTGACTGAAGCCCTAATATGTGCTGCTTTGAGCCTATCATGAGGCTAATGACTTCTAGCCAAACAGGCTGTAGACATGTTGGGAAAATGGTCCAGTGTTCCTGTCTTTAGAAAAGAAGTTTTGTGTAACACAAGTCTCCCAAGTTGTATGAGAAGATGATCAATTATGTGACCAATCCTGGCTACTATTGGGGACTTTAAAATGGGGAAAGCAGAAATAACAACTATGACGTTTGTGCCAGTTTCTTACAGAGGGTTGATGAGTGTTCTGCTAAGCATCTTTCTCCTGTGAGTGACAGATGTGCATCTGTTCATTGAAGCATCGGGGATTAAGGAGTTGTGTTCCTGACCTACTGTTTTGTTTAAATGTCCTTCTCCTGAAAACTGTGTCTTTAGAGGGCAGATGGTGGGCTCTGAAGAGCTGCTCAGAGTAGCTACAATGCAGCACATTATTTGTCTTTCTATCTATACATCCATTTATAGATACCAGGTAGTTGTAAAATCTAACTCCATGCTCACTTTTTGCTTCATCATCAAAATATGTTCTTTTGGTGAAGATTTTTCCCAGTCTGTAGGCTGCCGTTTTGTTTGAATACAGTATCTTTTGCCTTACAGAAGCTTTTCAGTTTCATGAGGTCCCTTTTATTGATTGTTGGTCTTAGATCCTGAGCTGTTGGTGTTCTGTTCAGGAAGTTGTCACATGTGCCAATGATTTCTAGGGTTTTTCCCATTTTTTCTTCTAGTAGATTTAGTGTGACCGGCCTTATATTAAGGTCTTTGATCCACTTGGACTTAAGTTTTGTACAAGGTGATAAGTATGGGTCTAATTTCATTCTTTTACAAGTGGACATCCAGTTGGACCAGCACCATTTGTTGAAGATGCTGTCCTTTTTCCATTGTGTGGTTTTGGCGATATCTTAGAAAACTTGGAATAGCTCTGCCTTGGGACCCAGCCATACCACTTCTGGGTATACATCCAAATGACTCCTCACAGAATCATAAGGACGTTTCCTCATCTATGCTCATAGCAGCCTTATTTGTAATATAGAAACTGGAAACAACCCAGATGTCCCTCAACTGAAGAATGGATTAAAAAACTGTGGTACATCTACACAATGGAATACTACTCAGCTATCAGAAACAATGAAATTATGCAATTTGCAGCCAAATGGATGGAACTAGAAAAGCTCATCCTGAGTGAGCTAACCTAGACTCAGAAGGATGCACATGGCATCTATTCACTCATAGTCGGATTTTAGCTATATAGTACAGGATATCTATACTACAACCAACGCACCAAAGGGAACATGGACATAGACCTTTTTGTTTGTTTGTTTTCTCTCCCTGTCATTGAGACACTTTTCCCTGGTGGTACTGCCTTGTAGGCCTCCAGTGTATGAGGAGGCTCTTGGCCCTCATGTGACTGCTGAACTGGGGCAGGGGACTGTTATATAGGGACACTCTACTCCAGAGGAGTGGGATGGAAGGGTTAGGGGGAGAGGGTGGGAGGGCAGGACTGGGAAGGGTGGAAAGAGGACATTATGATGGAGATGTAACCTGAAGCAATAAATATATTTTTAAAAATATGTTCTTTTGTATCGTTAGTAAGGAATCTGGACCAAGTAAAAACTTTAAAAGTCAGAAGAAAGTTTATTTTCCTGGTCAAAGGAAATATAATCCTAGTTTAAAAACTAACATGTTCTGAAATCTTTTTGGAAGTGTGTATGTGGGGTGGGAGATATCAATATTCGTCTTCAATGCCTTCATACTTAAAAGGGATAGATGGGGCTCTATAATTTAACTGCCAAATTCGACATTCATATCCATCTGGACATTTTTAAAAGGATCCTTGAGCCAGTCAGAATTGGCAGTTGGTTGTATAATCACACCTGCATATGGTGCAGAATTTAATTTTTTTTAATAGGCAGCAGTTAGAGTATGAAAGCATTGCATGGTGTGCCTTCACTGAGAACCCAGGCTTCAACATGTTTGCACATGTGAATAATTATATTTTAAAGCTCTCTGTTAACAAGCTTTTGTTTTTTTATTGCCTACAAATCAAATTAGTTGAGGATACAGTTAATTTTGAAATCATTTGAGAAATGTTTTGATATTCTAAAACTTCCTTGTTTCAAAGTTTTGCAGAAAGAAAAGGAAAAGCTGCAAACCCCATAACCAGTGGAAGAAAAATGCTTCTAGCCAACAACAAATTAAATGTGATAAACACCTATGATATAGGAGTGTGCAAGTAGACCCATGTCTCTCTGTGTCAGTCAACCTCCATTTAGTTCCAATCCTCTGTACCCAAAGATAATCTTCCATACTCATGCATCCATATCTGGGGAGAATTTTGGCTTCAATGAGATTGCAGTTGCCTTGTTGAAAGGCAAAATGCCAAACCTCTTCTCATGCATCCCTCGCAGGTACAAATCTAACCGTGCATTACCCCAGCTCTGTGCAGAAGTAGAGCTGCTGTATGATGCAGCAATACTTCCGGATGAAGGGACACAAAAGTAATCAGATAGAAAACTTGTTGCCATAGCAGGAGTTGGGGAGAATCTCTCGAGCATCTCAATTCCCTGTTTTGTTGGCCAGTGGAATTCAGACTGGGAAAAACACAGAGATAATCTACAAAGAGCATCTCACATCATTTTTTCTCAGAGTGGCCCACTTCCTTAAGACAATACTCACTGTGTGAAAGTGCAATGTACGAGGGCCACTCATACTTACGAGGAGACTCCATCCAAATACCTTTTCCAGAATCTTCGGCAACCTTCAATCAGTACAGAAGAGGATATTTAAAAAACAAAAGTTAAAAACTGAATTTAAAATGTTAAATAGTGTGTCTATAGATAACCTCCCTCTTACATGTGCAAGAAACCTGTGGCTGTGCTTTGATCACGGAGGGGCTTTGTTTTCTTCAGGATTCCAATCACTCTCTCCTTTTCCCTGATTTCTTTCTTCTGTTCTGATCTCTGGCTGCACCATCACTGCTGACATCAAAAGGTTTTCCTACCCTTTCAAGAGAAGAACATACTTTTGAAAGATTAGAGACTTCTATGGCTGTTGTAGTCAAAAAGCACCACTTGAAAAATAAAATCATATTAAAAAAATTAATGTGGTTGCTTTTATCTGTTGGATACAATGCTGATAATATGAAATTTTAGGATGAAACTGATTCTTGGTTTTGACCCCCATAAAAAGAATGGGGGAAAATCATTTTATGATATTTCTTAGCCAAGCAGTGAAGAAACTATTCCTGCATTCCCCAAAGGGAAGTGTTTTTAAGACATGGGTAGGGCAAGTGTCAGCACAGAGCATTTTGTAATCACCACAAATGTGACTTGAGCACTCAAGCTTGGGAGGGATGTGTGTTAATGGAAAGGGTGTGGATAACATTTAGAAAAAGAGCTGGTATTAGCTAGGGTCATGTATTTGGACCAAGTAGTCATTTTCTTATGAGTAATTTTTGTTTCTGATGATAAAAATCCAATTCTTAACTAGAAAGGCTCATACTATACAAAAGAGCTCACTTTATGAACAAGCAATGGTTGACAAGGATATTGTTTATAAAGATTTATAAATTATAAATTTATCTTATAAAGATGGATCGATCTGGAGCAAACAGTGAAACTACTCCACGTGTATTAAGAAGAAGAAAGTATTAAATGTTTACAGAATAGGAATAAGTGGAAGGAATGTAGGCCAATGGAGCATGGGGGACTAGTGCCCCACAGAAGAATCTGGTCTCTCCTCAAGAGTGGCCCAAGTCCCTGGGAAGAAGGGTGCTTCTGTCCCAACCTCAGGCTCTTATTCCACTGTACACTGGCTGAAATCCATCTCACTGCAGTGGAAACAGTATCTCCTGATGCTTGTGGAAGAGCCAGGGATGGTCACTAACACACCTGAACTCTGCTACAGGGCAATCACGACTGTGTTCCAAATCAGAGTCCTATCTTTGCATATCTTTGAAATCATGCTAACTTCTTTGCATTTTAGGAAGCCACACCATGTAAAGACAAGTTAGCTGGGAAACACAGTAGTTTATTCTTGTTCTCTAGCATGGTGTAAGGGAGTGGCTCTCAACTTTGGTGCATACTGGAATTACTTTTAGAATTCAACAGCCAAGCCCATGAAGAATACAGATGTCCCTTGATTCCTGATGAGCTCATATGCCCACTATAAGTTTAAAGTAGACTGAATCAAAATGTGTTCAGTCCATGTAGTTGTGTAGACATCATAGTTTAGCAATACAGTACAATGCAGAGTATGGTGGTTTTCCCTCATGATCATGGGATGGGGAGTTGTGCCTCCATGTTGAGAAAGTACTGCATCACACATCACTAGCTCAGACAAAGATACAAATTAAAAAATTGAAATACAATGTCCACTTTCTAACAACATAGAATCTTTAAAGCTCTTAAATCAAATCATTGGAAATCTCTGGAATTCAGAAGGTTTTGTTCTTACTTTTGCTTTTAAACATCATATGTGTGTGCAGCCACTACTGACTGGACCAGAAATGGATATGACATGGCTTCTCACTGCTGTTGTATACATGAGAAATCTGGGCCTTTTGTAGTCCAGAATCTGATTTAGTTGGTCTGACTTTGAGCCCGGGAATCTGTTTTTCCAAAAAGCTCTGAGGTGATTGTTCCATTGGGTCCTGACAACACTGACTAACACAACCGGACCCCAGGAGTTCTCAAAGTTGAATGTGTACCAGATTACTCTGGGGGTTGTTGATATTTATGATTCTGTGAGCGAGCGTGTGGAGGAGCCCAAGAATTTGGATTTCTTACAAGTTCTTAGATGGTGCTCAAGCCACTGTTCTGGAACCCATAGTCTCACTAATGCAAAGCCTTCTATAAGAGGTTGGAATGGAGCTAGCCTGCCAATTTCTGTTTCTGCAACAGGTGGCCACCATGTGGCATTGTTAATGAATTCAAAGAAACTTGGATCCAACAAAGTGAAGGGGACTCAGGGAAGAAACTTAAATACAATTATTTACATCAAACCTTGTTAATCTTTGTTTTTCTTCCATCCATAAATTACTGATGAGTTAGTGCAAGGGACTCCAGGAGTTTATAGCCGGATGGCAGAAAAGACAAGGAGAAAAGAATATTTGTCACCTATGTTCCAGTAAATATGATACTTTATCTCCACACATTAGTCTTTCAAAAATTTGGGCAGCATCAGAATGATAGATGAATGGCAGAATTAAACAATCTGTCACATGGTTTCTAGAGAAAGTGATTTGAATGACCTCCAGCTTACTGCTAATTAATTCAACACACATCAGATGTTGGGTACTGTATCTTCACTTCTGTTCATTCTGGAGGAACAATTACTGAATCCTTCATCAGCACCCAGTTTTAAAAAGGAATTTCTTGTGACTAAGAAAGAAACAATGGTTATTATGCAATAATAGTTTTTAAATGATGTGTTTCATTTTAAATTACTAAGTCATAGTTTTTCTCAAAATTGTGATTTGGGGATGATTTTATGCATTTTTCCTATCATATCCATGATATCTTTAGGGTATTGGAGCCCCTAGAAGAAGGCCCAATCACTCATTACATCTCTTGCATGAGCAAACTGAACCAGAATAAACTGTCATGACCTGAGAATCCATGACTCACATTTATGATGAACTGAGATGGGTACTCACCCCCTGCCACCAAGGGAATATAATTATACTATGTGGAAAGAAAGAGGAACTAATAATTTCTGATTCTATTTTTGTTTTTAACTCAAAATGATCAAAATGTTTCTCTATCAATACTTAGCACTTTCTCTGGCATTAGCAGATTGTGGAAATGACTATTATACTCCTTGTCTGTGAATGCCAAAACATATATGATGATTAAGTTTTCTTTTCTCATAGTATCCCTGAATGAGAGGATTTTTCCTTGTGTGTTTGTTGTTTTGTTTTGTTGTTGGGAGGATATTATTCTTTTTTTTTTCTTTCTTTATTACTTCGAGTTATATCTCCACCACAGCTCCCTCTCTCCATCCCTCCCGGTCCCACCCTCCCACCCTCTCCCCCACCCTCCCACCTACCCTACTCCTCTGGAATGGGTTGTCCCTACATATCAGCTCCCCTCAGTTCAACAGTCATATGAGTGTTAAGAGTTACCTCTTGCATATGGGAATTCTATTTAGGGCAAAGTGTCCCACTAAAAGGTAACAAGGTCTATGTTCCTGTTCCTTTTGGTGTGTTGGTTGTAGGATAGTTATCCTGTACTACATAGCTAAAATCCAATTATAAGTGAATAGATGTCATGTGCATCCTTCTGAGTCTGGGTTAGCTCACTCAGGATGAGCTTTTCTAGTTCTATCCATTTGGCTGCAAATTGCATGATTTCTTGTTTCTGATGGCTGAGTATTATTCCATTGTGTAAATGTACCACAGTTTTTTGCTTTTTGTTTTTTTCCATTCTTCAGTTGAGGGACATCGGGGCTGTTTCCAGTTTCTAGCTATTACAAATAAAGCTGCTGTGAACTTAGATGAGGAGGTGTCCTTGTGGATTGGTGAGGATTTGTTTGGGTGTATACCCAGAAGTTTTATGGCCAGGTCTTTAGGTAGAGCTACTCCAAGTTTTCTAAGATATCGCCAGACTGATTTCCATAGTGGTTGTACAAGTTTCCACTCCCACCAGGAATGGAGGAGGGTTCCCCTTTCTCCACACCCTCACCAGCATGTGCTGTCATATGAGCTTTTGATCATAGCCATTCTGACATGTGTGAGACGGAATCTCAGAGTCATCTTGAGTTTCATTTCTCTGTTGATTAAGGATGTTGAGCATTTCTTCAAGTGTCTCTTCGCCATTAGAGATTCCTCTTTTGTGAATTCTCGGCTTAGCTCTGTTCCCCATTTTTTTTATTGGATTATTTGGTTTCTTGGTGTTGAATTTCTTGAGTTCTTTATAAATTATGGATATTAGCCCTCTGTCGGATGTGGGGTTGGTAAAGATCTTTTCCCAATCTGTAGGTGGCCATTTTGTTCCAATGGAGTTTCCTTTGCCTTACAGAAGCTTTCCAGTTTCATGAGGTCCTATTTATTAATTGTTGAGCCTGAGCTATTGGCATTCTGTTCAGGAAGTTGTCACCCGTGCCAATGAGTTTGAGGCTTTTCCCCACTTTCTCTTCTATTAGATTTAGTGTGTCAGGTTTTATGTTCAAGTCTTTGATCCACTTGGACTTAAGTTTTGTGCAAGGTGATAAATAGAGTTCTATTTGCATTCTTTTACATGCTGATATGCAGTTAGACCAGCACCATTTGTTGAAGAAGCTGTCCTTTTTTCACTGTACTTTGGCTTCTATGCCAAAAATTAAGTCCCCATAGTTATGTGGGTTTATTTCTAGGTCTTCAATTAGATTCCATTGATCAACTGGTCTGTTTCTATACCAGTGCCATGCTGTTTTTATTACTATTGCTCTATCGTACAGCTTGAAATCTGGGATGGTGATGCCTCCAGATTTTTTTTAATTGTACAGGATTTATTTAGCTATTCTGGTTTTTTTGTTATTCCATATGAAGTTGAGAATTGTTCTTTCAAGGTTTGTAAAGAATTGTGTTGGTATTTTGATAGGAATTGCATTGAATCTGTATATTGCTTTTGGCAGGATGGCCATTTTTATTATGTTGATCCTACCTATCCATGAGCATGGGAGATCTTTGCATCTTCTGATGTCCTCTCAATTTCTTTCTTTAAGGACTTGAAGTTCTTGTCATACAGGTCTTTCACTAGCTTGGTTAGAGTTACCCCCAGGTATTTTATATTGTTTGTGGCTATTGTGAAGGGTGTTGTTTCCCTAATTTCTTTCTTAGCCCATTTATCTTTTGTATAAAGAAGTGCTTCTGATTTTTTTTATAAATACTTTATTTTTTTTCTTCAAGTTACATCTCAGTCACAAACCCCTCCCTATTCCCCCTTCCTATCCCTCCCTTCCACCCTCTTCCCCCCAGAAGTTTCCCCTTTCAGTCCAACAGATGGTTCCTTCTCTTATAACAGTAAGTATTATACAAAACAACAGATATAAATATGCCACATTTATGAGAGTTAAATGGCCCGGTATAAATTCCCAATGTCCAGTTTATACATATTTGGCCCCTGACTTTAACATTCTACTATCTAACCATCTCCATGTGTTTAAAGGTCTATATCTGACTCAACATTCATACTAACTTGCAACACACTTTTAAAAGTATCTTCTTAGATCTATAACACCCTCTTGATTCCTAAATAACTCAAAATTTAGCTATGAGACTCTAGCTGTCTATTCTTCAACCACCTCAGAGACCTGAGAGGGATAAATATATTTGCTTATATAGGAAGTGCAGGGCCTGCAGCTTCCAAAACTAAGAAAGGACATACCAATGACTGTCTGGACAGTTCCCATTCCATTTTCTCTCCATACATTCCTGCATCAGTCTTCAGCCTTTGGGTCCTGTTTCTATGACAGACATTTGTTGTAGAGCAGGCATTATGAAGGACTTACCTACCCTGTCTTGGCAGAGTTAGGCTGTCGACTTCCCTGCTACCAAGTTTTGTCCTTTTTGGACAGCAGTCTGTCTGCAGTTGGTGCAAGGGGTTTTTTCATGCCAAGAGATAGGCTTGCCACTAATTCAACCATCTTACAGTGGAGGTTCTTCGATGCTTATCTTCTACTTGGAGTAGAATAGGGGGTGCTGTCAGGCGCTGATATGTCTCGATATCAAAAAAAGAAGAAAATCTTGATTTAAGATAACATCTTTGAATGCCATATTCTGCAGATCTCTTGGGGTTTTTGAAGATGCCCTATTCATCTCTTGTATTTAGATAAGCAAATGTTGCTTGTCTCTTAGCAACTTGATTACTGGGTAGTTTAGAGAATATCTGTGATAGACTGTCATAGTAGCTAACAAAGTGACATGTTTGCATGACTAGGAGTTTGTTTTACTTAACTATCCTAGACCGTTTTAGACGGTTGGTATCAAGAGGCCAGAGCTTCACATTTTATTTTTAAGTATCTCTAGGTATGATACCATTAGGAAGCGTTACCTTTAATTTTGTATCAATATACCAAGATCTATTCAATTGTGGTTAAATATACTCTTAATTAAGTATCAATATACAAAGATCAATGCCTATGTAGCCCAATACAATCTTAATATTACGTCCATATACAAGGGTCAATACCATTGTGGCCAACTATAATCTTAATTTTGTATCAATATACAAAGATCAATACCGATGTAATCCAATACAATCTTATTTTTGCACATTAAACAATGGTCAATACCACTTTAGCCAAATAAACTACTAATTTTGTATCAATATACAAAGGTATAAGGGCATATTCAATAATCTGCCCATTCTTTTTGGACCTTCCTGTGCTATGTCTATATCTCATTTTTCTCAAGCCTATGCACTCCTACATAGGAGAGGAAGAAGGATACAGAAAAGGAAAAGTAGGAAGTCCCTGGGGCTTCCTGAGTGAGCTAACCCAGTCTCAGAAGGATGCACATGGCATCTATTCACTTATAGTAGGATTTTAACTATATCGTACAGGATATCTGTACTACAACCAACACACCAAAAGGAACATGGACATAATTATTTTTTGTCTTTTTCTTTTTCCTTCTTTTTTTCTTTTTTCTTTTTCCTTTTCCCTTCTCTTTTTCCTCTCTTTTTTTGTGGATATTCTTTGTTTTTGTGGGTTTGTGTGTTTGTTGGTCTTTTTTTTTTTAGTGTTCCCCCAGTAGCAAGGAGACACCTTTCACTGGCAGTACTGCCTCGTAGGCCCCCAGAGAATGAAGAGGCTCTTGGCCCTCATATGACTCCTGATCTGTGGTGAGAGACTGTTAGGCAGGGACACTCCATCCCAGAGGAACAAGACGGAAGGGTCAGGGGGTAGAGCATGGGAGGGTGGGGCTGGGAAGCGGGAAAACAGATAGTTTTCTAATCATAGTTTTTATCATTTATATTTAAATATTATCTGTATTAAAGCATGTTTTTATTAAACTAAATATATAAATAAAAAAATACACATTTTTGAAGTGCAACCTAGAGATTCTCCTGATTTCTTCAATGTCTATTGTTATTTCGCTCTTTTCATTGCTGATTTTGTTGATTTGGGTATTTTCCCTCTGTCTTTTCATTAGTTTGGCTAAGGGTTTGTCTATTTTGTTGATTTTCTCAAAGAATGAATTCTTGGTTTGGTTGATTCTTTAAATTGTTTGTTTTGTTTCTATGTTGTTGCTTTCAGCCCTAAGTTTGATGTTTTCCTGCATTCTGCTCCTCTTGGGAGTGTTTGCTTCTTTTTTTTTTTTTTTTTTTTTCTAGTTCTTCCAGTTCAGCTGTTAATTTGCTAATATGAGCTGTCACAATTTTCTTTTTGAAGGCACTTAATGCTATGGACTTTCCTCATAGCACTACTTTCATGTGTCCCACAGGTTTGGGCATGTTGTGCCTTCATTGTCATTGGATTTTTAGGAAGTCTTTGATTTCTTTCTTTATTTCTTCTCTGACCCTGTAGTCATTGAGTAGAGAGTTGTTCAGTTTCCACGAATGTGTAGGCGTTCTGTTATTTCTGATGTTGTTGAAGTCCAGCTTTAATCCATGGTGGTCTGATAAGATAAGAGGGATTATTTCAATTTTCTTGTATCTGTTGAGGCTTGATTTGTGTCTAACTATGTGGTCAATTTTGGAGAAGGTTCTGCGAGGTGCTGAAAAGAAGGTGTATTCTTTTGTGTTTGGGTGAAACATTCTGTAGATATCTGTTAGGTCCATTTGGTTCATGACCTCTGTTGATCTCATATTTTTTTGTTTGGTCTCTGTCTTGAGGACCTGTCCATTTGTGTGAGTGAGGTGTTGAAATCTCCCACTATTAATGTGTGAGACTCAATGTGTGGTCTAAATTTTAGAAGAGTTACTTTTACAAATGTGGGTGCTCTTATATTTGGGGCATAGATTTTTAGTATTGAGATGTCATCTTGCTGAATTTTTCCTTTAACAAGTATGTAGTGCCCTTCCCTATCTTTTTTGATTAACTTCAGTTGAAAGTCTATTTTATTTGATATTAGGATGTCTACTCCAGCTTGCTTCCTGGGCCTATTTGCTTGGAAAAACTTTTCCCAGCCCTTTACTCTGAGGCAGAGTCTATCATTGTTAGTGACATATGTTTCTTGCATGCAGCAAAATGATGAGTCTTGTTTACAGATCCATTTTGTAGGCCTATGTCTTTTTATTGGGGAGTTGAGTCCATTGATGTTGAGGGATATTAATGACCATAAGTTGTTATTTCCTGTTGTGATGATGTAGGTTGTGGTTATGTGTTGTGGTTTTGGTTTAGCTGCAGTGGGTTTTTTTTCTTTCCTTTGTTTTCTTGGGTGTAGTTATCTTCTCTGGGTTGGAATCTCCCTTCTAAGATATTCTGTAGGGCTGGCTTTGTGAGTAGGTACTGTTTAAATTTGATTTTGTCATGGAATATCTTGCTTTCTTCGTGTATGTTGATTGAGAGTTTTGCTGGGTATAGTAGTCTGGCTGGGTACCTATGTTCTCTCAGGGATTGTAAAATGTCTGCCCAAGCTCTTCTGGCTTTTAACGTTTCTGAGGAGAAGTGGTGTGTAATTCTAATGGGTCTGCCATTATACACTACTTGATCTTTTTCTCTTACAGCTTTTAATATTCTTTCTTTGTTCTTTACATTTGGAGTTTCAATTATTATGTGGTGAGAGGAATTTCTTTTCTGGTCTAATCTGTTTGGAGTTCTGTATGCCTCTTGGAACTTTATTGGCACCTCTTTCTTTAAGTTTGGGAAGTTTTATTCTATGATTGTGATGAGGATGTTTCCTGAACCTTGGAGTCAGGAGTCTTCTCTTTCATCTATGCCTGTAATTCTTTGATTCCGTCTTTTCATTGAATCCTTGATTTCTTGGTTGTTATGGGTGAGGACTTTTTAGATTTCTCATTTTCTGTGGTTGTTGTACTGATTTCTTCAATTGAATCTTCCACACCTAAGATTCTGTCTTCCATCTCTTGTATCCTATTTGTGATACTCATGTCTGTCGTTCCTGTTCTCTATCCTTGGTTTTCCATGTCCAGGATTGTCTCTGCTTGTGTTTTCTTTATTTCCTCCATTTCCAATTTCAAGTCTTGAGCAGTTTTTACGTTTTAAATATTTCCTGCTCCAATTTAGATGTCTTTGTCTGCCAATCTTTCAAATATTTCACAGCCTTCTCTCTTTCCCATTCATATTTGCCTGAGCTGGCTTGCAGGTCTTCAATGGTATTCTCCATCGCTTTCATTTGTAAAATTGAGGATTCTTTAAATTCTTTCAGGGATTTAATTTCTTCTTGTAAGGACTCTATCACTTCCCAAAGTATAGATTTGCCATCATTTTCATGTATTTCAGCTGCAGTGGGATGGTCAGGGTTTGCTGTATTAGCCTAGCTTAATTTTGTTGGAGTCATATTTCCCTGACTTTTGTCAGATCTGTTCTTTCACTGGTCTTTAGCCATCTGGTTGCTCTTATCTGTTTGTTCCTGGTGCCTCTGGGCTTGGTGCTAAGAAGGGAGCTTTGGTGTAGAGGCCATATAACTTGGTGATCTGTATCTCTCCACAGGCCGGATGAGGCCTTGTGTGGGGGAAAGTTTCTGAGTGTGTCTCCCAGAGCTCACCCTTTCCTGCTGTGTCCCAATTGGGAACTCAGGTCAGAGGTTGGAGTGGGAAGAGTTATTCCTGCCTGCAGGTTTCTGAGATCCAGCTGGTGTTCTTACTGATGTTGGTGAAGGTTGGTAGGCCACAGACTGTAGGCTAGAGCTGCAGCTCCCCTGCAGCTTATGCATGGTTACCATGATATGATGGTCCTCCCAAGCTGGTCTCAGGGGTTCTCATGTTCAACTTGTGCCTTATAACTAGAGGCACTGTGTTCTGGCAGAGCCCACATCACTCAGGCAGTGAACAATGTTCCTGGGTTGTTTTACTGCTCCCGAGTCAGAGCTCTCTGTGTTGTAGCCTGGGTGTTCAGCTGAGGGGCAATGCAGGTGCTGTCAGGGAGTTCTGATGTGGAATTCACACCCTGTCTACACCACTTGGATTTAGGGAAGCTCAGCTGTCTTTTCCTGGCCAGAATCACGGTGCTCTAGTCTAGTCTGAATGCGCTGACATGACTTCTGGCAGTTTCTCTGTAGCTAGGGTGTCAGAACTGTGGTTGTGGTCCTTCTACACTCTTCTCTGGGGTGGAGGTGGGGGTTCAGGATCAACCTGTGCCTCTCTGTCAGAAGCTCTTTGGTTCAGTGCAGCCCACCTGCTTGGGCAGCAGGCAATAGTTCCGAACTGCTTTACTGGTCCAGATCAAGCTATAAACTGAAGTGGTAGACTGAGAGCCCTCCCAAAGTGGGTGTGGGCAGTGAGTTCACAAAGCGTCTACAGCATTTGGACTCAAGGGGGCATCTCAGTGACCTTTTCCTGTCAGAGGCGCTGTGTTCCAGAGTAGCCTGTCTGGGTCGGTGGGGCTTCTAACAGATTCCCTGTAGCTAGGGTGTCAGGACTGTGGGTATGGACCTCCCAAGCTACATTAGGAGGATCCCAGGATCAGCCTGTGCCTCTCTGTCAGATGTTCTGTGGTCTGGTACTGCCTGCCCCCTCGGGCAACATGCCACAGTCTAGGAGCACTTTACTGCTCTGGGCAGAGATCTAAATGCCCTGGACTGAGTCTGTAGATTGAGTGCCCTGCTGAAGTGAGCATGGGCAGGGAGTTCCAATATTCATTCAGCTAATCTCAGCTGCCTTTTCCTGCCTGAATCAAAATGCTCCAGAAGAGCCTGCCTGGGTCAGAAGGGGCTTCCATCAGATGTCCTGTAGCTAGGGTGTCAGGACGGTGGATATGATCCTCCCAATCAACTTTCAGACAAGACTTAGAGACAGTCTGTGCCTCTCAGTTTGAAACTCTGTGGACCGGTGCAGTCACTGCTTTGGGCTGAGGTGTAGATGCTGTGCCCTGATGCACCATGGATAGCCCCGCCTAGAGGCCAGGCAGAGGAGAAGGAGTTCCAATATAGAGTCTATATCTTGCCCATAGAGTGTTTGGGCTCAGGGAAGCTCTACGCCTGGCAGACGCCTCCATGGTGCATATACCAGGGAGAATTGCCCTATGTCTTACTGTAGTGGCTCTGCTGGTCTTCTGGGTGTCTGTCTGAATGCCTGCACAGATGCTCCTGACTGAGAAAAATGAGGAGGTCCTCTGTTTGGAGGTTGGAACCACCAGCTGGTGTCCTGAAAGGATCCATTCTGCCATTTCATCCACTGTGGCAGGGAGTGCAGTCTGAAGGCCAGAAGTGCTCCGAGTCCCATGTCTAGTGACTCCAATCCTCCAGTGTCTATATTTCCAGTACCAAGTTCTTTATTGTCCCTGGCTTTGCTGGGCAAGCCCAGATAGGCTTGCGCCTCACAAACTGTGGTTCAGCAAGAGTATATCTTTGTAGTTGTCCAATCAGTCTTCCTGATGATCAGAATGTGTGTGAATTGATAGTCTCCATCTTGCCCCTCCTGGAGGTTATTTTTTGCTGTTGATTTTTTTCTAGTAGCCAAGTTTCTAATTCTCTGGTTGTTCAATAATTCAATTCTTATGCCAACTTCTTAGAGTTAATATAAAACTCACAGTCCAAGAATTCAATCCCATAATACTTCCCTTTCTTTTGGGTTCCAACTGAAAAATCTCAGTGTCCCTACATCCCTGATGGAATGATTACAACAGTCGTAGTACCGATGACTACCTCTACAAATTCAACAATTGGAAAGACAGGTTCACAGGCCCCAGGAGCACGTTTCTTATGCTTTCTAATTCATTATGGAAAATAGCTTTAAGAAGCATATTACTAGTCAAATGGAAGAGATCATAGGGCAGGGTAAGAGGGGATACTGATCTTCCTAACTTCCACAGTCTTCTGGTATAGCTGTTATTTTCCAATTCAAGAGCTCCCAAGTTACATCACTTGAAGCTACTTATTGTTTTCATGGCGGGGTGGGGGTGGGTCATAGCACTGGGATTATTGATTATATCATTCGCTACTGATGATTAGCTCACTCTCCTGCCCCCTTTCATTCTGTACGGTGACTAGCCCTTATCCTCCAAGTAGAGCTCTACTATGAGTTATGTCATTAGAACAACAACAACAAACTCTATCACCCCAATCTAAGGAAACTTCAAGGATATTAGTATATATGGACATATAAAAGCCAAATATCCTTATGTGATACCACAGACATGGTTGATCTATAGGCATTTTAAATTTTATAGCATAATTTTAGAGGTAGGATATATGTATAAGACATAATTAGCAATACAATGAATATCTTTGGGTGGCAAAAATCTAATATGAATATAAGTTACTCAGCCCCCAAGGACTAGAGTTTCCTGAATCAAGTCAGCCTTGTGTAGTATGAAGTTATTGCATTTACTATACCAAGAAACCTCTGCATTGGCCTGGTAGTGGAGGAAAGGACAGAGAAAACATGGCAATTAAACCAAGGATCTAGATTTCAGTTTTCTCATTCCAGTAACAGTCTTGGACTGTTGCAGAAGGTAAGCACACATAAAATAAGCAGTGGGGGTGGGCATATTTTAGGAGCATTGAATGAATAACATCGGCATAGGTGACTTCATCTTTCTACTCACAGTGGAGAACAACCTGAAGCCTTTGGAGGAGCCCCAGCCAATGATTTGACAACAGCACAGCATAAGACAGAAATGGTAGTTTTGGAAAAGTAGTGGGAAGAGAGCGACACAGACACATTTGGTCTTGTGACCTCATTGGACTATGAAGCAGCCCAAGACAGGACTATGCAGTCTGTTAGGGAGCACTAAGAGAGCATGGAAGAGAAAAGACTAGAGACAGATGGATGTCTGAGGAGACCGAAGTACTCTCCAAAGGCCAGATCATCAAATTTCAGTGGTATCCATTCAAGCAGCCGGGCTAGCTGTTCCTGCCTTGGCAACTCGGAGGTTCCACCAATCATTTAGTCAAAGAAGCTAATCAAAACTTAGAGGGAAAAACAGGTAAGCTGCGCTTGTAGGAGAAAAGGCTGTGGATTGGCATATGGATATGAATTTTCCCAAACAAAAGTAAAACTTGATGCTGTGCTAATGAGTGAACCACCGAAGGAACAAGATGAGCCAATGGTATAAGGAGAAGGGGGATGGCTGTCAAAGACAGGAAGGTGACCACAGGAAATCTTTACCTCAACATCTTGCTGTCGACAACAAACTCAAAATCGGGGTGGCAGTTTGTGATTTATAAAGATGCTGTCGAAAGAGACTTCTGCTGATACCCGAGACCTATTGCCAATTCAACGTTCACACATCAGATGCTGGGAGCTGTTATCAACACCATGTGGCAAGAAAACTTTGTTGAAAGGAAAAAACTTTTAATTTTATCAGCATAACGTCAGCTCATTATTTTTTAAGGCAAGACAGTACTGCAGGATGAAATTGTAGATCAGAACCCCTATAAAAGAGGCAAGTACTTTTTAAGGTTTGGAAACCTGGACACCACTGGCACATTAAACTAGACCAGTGGTTCTTAACCATGGGTCATGATCCCTTTGGGGGTCGCATAACATATACCCTTCATATCAGATATTTACATTAGGATTCATAACAGTAGCAAAGTTAGAGTTATGAAATAACAACAAAATAATTTTGTGGTTGGGGATCACCACAATATGAGGAACTGTATTAAAGGGTCACAGCATTGGGAAGGGTGAGAACCAGCAGACTAGACAATACTGTGGTGTAGAGGGCTGTCATGTCAAGAATATGCAACAGTATCTTTGGCATGCACATTCTCACATGCTACTCTTACTACTAATAAGCCTCCTGTCATAGCTATCCAAAGTTCTCTAGACATTTGGAATCAGGGAGGGTGCTACCTTAAGCAGATTTTTTTTTTTGTTCAGTTTTCTTTTGGCTGTCCTGAGTCCTTTGTGTTTCCATGTGAATTTTAAGGCTGTGTTTTCAATTTCTGTGAATAGTGTTGGGATTTTGATGGGAATTTCATTGACTCTATAGACCACTTTTGGTAGAATGGTCATTTTTGAGATATCAATCATACCAATCCACAAGTGTGTGAAGTCTTCCTAGCTTCTGACATCTCCTTTAGTTGCTTTTCTCAGTGCCGTGCTGGTTAGTTTTTGTCAACTTGACACAAACGAGAGTTGTCTGGAAACTGAAGAGAACTTCAGTTGAGTAACCGCCACCATCAGACTGGTCTGTGGGTGTGGCTGTGGTCAGAAAATCAATTTTTTTTTGATTTCTGATTGATCCAGGAGGACTCAGACTCCTATAGGCAGAACCATGCCTTGGCAGGATGGACTGTGCTGTGCATGAAAAGGAGCTGAGCAACTCAGGGAAAGCAAGCTAGTAAACCGTTCTTCCAAGGTCTCTGCTTCGGTTCCTACCTCTAGGTTCCTGCCTCAGCTTTTCTTGATGTTGAACTATAACATTTAAGACAAATAAACTCTTTCCTCCCACAAGTTGTTTTTGGTTAGAGTTTTTAACACAGCAACAGAAATCAAAGTAGGACAAGTGTCTTAGTTTTCAGTGTACAAGTCTTTTCCTTCTTTGGCTCACTTTTGAATGGGGGAGATGGGGATGAGAAGGAAGGATAGAGGGGAGGCTATGAGGAAGACTAAGAAGAAAAAGATCTTCAGAAATTTCCATATGTCTTCTGGGGGAATTGGGGACAAATGTTATTTATTGATATTCACTGGGTTGAAGAAATAGAGGGGAGGAATTAACTCTCTTTTTGCAGAGCCTCAAATCTGACTGAGGTAAGCTCATGTAAGGCAAAGAGAAATGTGTGGTAATAAGCTAGGATAAGCCCTGATAAGAAGTTTGCTGGAGATGGGGAGAGTCTTGAACAGTCTAAAACAGCTTCTCCTCATCCTCTGTGGGCTCTCAGTGGTCAGGGGTGTAGACCTGGATACCACAGTGCACCCACCTTCCCAGAAGGAAGCCATGAATCTCAAATGTTCTTCACCATGTGTGTGGACTGCAGAAGCTGAGATTAATAGTTGACATGTCTCACTCTTGCAAAATTATGTAATCTGTTCCGAATGTTCAAAAGCCTCATGGGATGTTTGAAATAACTTCTCACAGCCATTGTCATTTGAAATTGCACATGAAAGGGCTGAAGGAAAGAATGTGCTCCATAACTGAGCTCTTAGCCTATTGGAGACCCCATCCACACTACACAGTGATGAGTGTGCTCACCATCCAAGGGAGGTGTCTCTGATCTTGAGAAGTATTGTTGAACAAAGGTGGAGAGAACTAAGGAAATTGAAAACTCTAGAATCCTTTGTTTTTCTGCTAATTTCAGCATGTGATACCTTTTTATATTAAACTTAAAAAAAATCCTTAGCTTCTAAATCAAACTTTAAAACTGTTAAGAACACCATTTGGTTTAACTTAGTGATGTCATGATGTGACAAAGAGCAAGCACACGTGTGCTCTGTTTTCTGCTCCTAATCTCTTCTTGTCTAGATCCCTGGCTGCTACACAGTGGTTGATAGCACTGCCCACTGAGTATGCGCCCATTACACATTAGCCATTTTCAAGAGCAAAATAACAACCTGCCCCCTCCTCTATCTCAGTAATATGTTAGGAACCTTCTCCTATCCTAGGAAGAAACTTACACTGTTGATAGGTTAAACATGAGTACATACTGCTTATCAAGCTAGTAGCATAAGACGGGGTCTACCTGCTGAGAATAAAGGACATTGAAACCCACTTCTTTAGGTCATTATGATCAAATAAACTTTTCATGTATACTATTAAAGAGAAAATCATTTTTTAAAAAAAGTTAAATAGAACTCACTAGAAGAAATGCACTTCTCCCTCCATGAAGGCAATCTAGCCTGTCTTTGGTAGAGTACTCATTTCATTATTCCATGTATAACTTGAAAAGAATCTCATCTGATTACAGAGGAGAAGGTACATTAGGGGAAATGATGGTGGATTGATACCCACCTTCACTCACTCATTCATTATTCATTCACTCTTTTTTTGTTTTGCACATTGATTTAGCCACCAGTACTGTGTGCTTCGAAGACACACAATGACAAAGACCTGGAATATTCCTGCCATTCTGGACTGTCATGGAAAGGCCTGGTGTAATAATCACCCTTCTGTTCTGAAAGCCGTTAGTCTTTCAACTGATTTTATTCAAAAAATAATGGTTCAGGTTTCCAGATTAAAAACATTTTCTTTCTTTCACAGGCTTCATTTATTGAGTTGGCTTTACAGAAACAGTTTAAAACATTTGTTTATGATATAGAATGACTTGATTTAGCACTTCAATAAATTTGCGTGGAAGTCTCAATTCTCAGCAGCTCAGAATGCATGAATTTGAAGATGGATTCCTTGTGGGGTTAATCAAATGAAAATAAGATCTTTACCACAGACCCTAATGTAATGTAACTGATGCTCTTATATGTAAAGGAAAATTGAGCACAAATTAATTACAAAAAGAAGACAGGAATATAGCTGCTTATGAGTAAATGTTGGCTCTTAGAAGAATACATCCTTTCCTGTATTAGATCTTAAATTCTTAATTGCACCCCTCAAGTGTGAAACAGTAAGTTTCTGTTGCTTATGGCCTCAGTCTGTGGGATTTGTTATGGCAGCTGTAGCAAACTAAAACAGTCTATACAAAGACTTGTTCCAAACTACTTTTTTGTTTATTTATTATGTTTATTTATTACTTCAAGTTACATCTCTATCACAGTGCCCTCTATCCACCCCTCCCATTCGACCCTCCCACCCTGTACCCCTATCCTTTCTATCCCAAGCAAGTGAAAGACCTGTATGACAAAAACTTCAAGTCCTTGAAGAAAGAAATTGGAGAGGACGTCAGAAGATGGAAAGATCTCTCATGCTCATGGATAGGTAGGATCAACATAATAAAAATGGCCATTCTACCAAAAGCAATACACAGATTCAATGCAATTCCAATCAAAATACCACCACAATTCTTTACAGACATGGAAAAAACAATTCTCAGCTTCATATGGAATAACAAAAAAACCCAGAATAGCTAAATCTATCTTGTCCAATAGAAAACATCAGGAGGTTTCAACATCCAAAGCACTTTTTAAAGGATATACAGGATAGACCCTAGAGCCCAGACCATATAAAAACCATGACAGTGGGTTAATATTCCATCCAATAGCACAAGTGTTGGAGATGCTCTGGGAAGCATAGACTCATCTACTGATACTTTTTAGTGTTCACTTGTGTGACATTTGCATTCAGCAATAAGAGGAACATGTAAGTCAAGCTATCAAATTCCCCTTTAATATACAATGAACACATGCATACACACACACACACACACACACACACAGTCAGTTCTGTTTCTTTAAGTACCCCAATTAATACAGATTGTGGTACCAGTGTGTCAGCTATTCTGTGATGGGCCTGACCATGCTGATTTGGGAAAGGACTGTAGAAAGATTTGGAAGCTTTGAATTGAAAAATCAGAACAAAACAAAAACAAACATTGAGTACTCAGAGCCTAGAGGGCGTTCTGTGAGAGTGTAGAACAAAGAATGCAGAGAGAGATGAAAGAGTGTGGGCTAGTTCTCTCTAACTCCATTTCTCTGTGTTACAACTTCCCTCTGTCCTCTATGTCCTTCTTTCCTTCCATCTTTCTCTATGTTCCAGCATCTTCCATGGCTCTGCCTCTGTTCCCTGCCCTAAACTCCCTTCCCCTTTACCTTAACAAACCTTATACCAGAAAACAAAGAAGAGTGTGTGCTAACGTGAGGGACTTGTCTTTCTAAGTTGACAAGAGAGAGCATCATGGTTAGCTTTGCTGGTCAACTGGAAACAACACAGCATCACCTGGCAAGAGGAAACCTTAATTTCCTACATTGGATTAGCCTGTTGACATGTCTGTAACGTACATTCTTGTTAATTGATGTAGAGAGGCACAGTCTACTGTGGGTGGCATCATCTCTAGGCATGTAGGCCTGGGCCATATAAGAAAGCTATCTGGACAAGCCAGAGGGAGCAAGCCAGTAAGCAATGTTTTTCACGGTTTCTTCTTTAGTTCCTGCTTCCAGGGTCCTGCTCGAGTTTCTGCCACGACTTCTGTCAATGATAGTCTGTGATAGGAAACCATAAACCATACAAATCCTTTCCTCCCTCAAGTCACTTTTGAGCATAGTATTTATCACAACCACAGAAAGCAAATTAGAATTCCAGCATATATTGGCTGGAAAAAAACTCCAGGACTCAAATCTTACTGTAGAGCTATTGGCAGTAAACAGCTACTGCTAGCAGGAAGAGGAAGAGACTCATGGGGTTTTCTTTGAGGGTATGGCCACGGGTAGACTTCTCATGCTTTAGTGGATGCCACATCCACGAACATATAGAGAACACTAACTGGATTTAGTAAGTTATAAAAGACAAGACATAAATTGGGAGGGTGCTTGCTGGGGGAAGATGGAGAGAGTTGAAGAAAAGGAATGGAGGTATAAATGATCATATTTTCTTGCAAATATGTAAAACGTCTTCAAAAATAAAGGTGCAAAATTAAAGAAACCAAATATTCTTTGAAAATGGGAACTGTCCAGGCAGCCACTGGTATGCCATTTCTTAGTTTTGGAAGCTGCAGGCTCTGCACTTCCTATATAATCAGATATATTTATCCCTCTCAAGTCTCTGAGGTGGTTGAAGAATAGATAGCTAGAGTTTCATAGTTAAATTTTGAGTTGTTTAGGAATCAAGAGGGTGTTCTGGGTCTAAGAAGATATTTTTAAAATTGTGAGGCAAGTTAGTATGAAAGCTGAGTTAGATATAGAACTTTAAACTCAAGGAGATGGTTAGATAGTAGAATGTTAAAGTCAGGTGCCAAATACATATGGACTGGACATTGGGAATGTATACTAAGCCATATAACTCTCAAATTGTTACCTATTTATTTCTGCTGTTTTGTATTGTATTTATAGTTATAAGAGAAAGAACCATTTGTTGGACTGAAAAGGAGAACTGTTTGGGGGAAAAAGAAATACCTTAAACTAAAAAAAAAAAAAAAAAAAGGAGGAGAATGGGAGGTTGAGGGGGAGAAGAGTGGAAGGGTGGGGCTGGAGGGGGGAGTAGGGAGGGGATTGTGATTGAGATGTAACTTGAAGAAATAAAAAATAAATTATTAAAAAAATAGTACCCTGAAAAAAAAAACTCCATGAGGTCTTTATATGAAGCAAACTCTATATGCAAAATATTTTTAATGTGGCACCAATACAGTCTACCTTCTTTTTATGCAAATAAGCATGTATTCACCTGACAAATTATTGGAAAGGAAGACAGCAGGGATAGAATTTTCCTTAACATTTTCTGGAAATTCCTCCCCACTGCTCTTCCATCGACTGCTTCAGTGTGTTTTGTCAGGAAACCCCTCTGGTATAATTTCATATCAATAACTCTTTGACACCTGTTGCAGTGTTGGTTGGTGAACTAATGGATTTTGTACTTGTTTCAGCTCTTCCTTCTTGGTGTGGAATTCTGAAGAAATACACTAAAGATAAAATTGTATAGTTGAAAAAAGATGGGGAAGCTATCTAGAATTCATAATTATCTACAAGCCTTGAGTTATTCAGAACACCAGGCAAACAGGGTGGTAGAGGGACATTTAAAACAGGGTGGCCTGAGCTCCCATTCAGACACCTTGTGATCACTGACGTCTGCATCGACACTAGTGCTGTGAAGAGTAGGACATGAGCAGCTGATTAAGGGCTCAGTTCTAGATTCCCATGCAGTATTCAGAAAATAGCCTATAAGTATGGCAAGTGCCTCAATTATGAGTCCCATCAGTCCTTGAGATAGTCTACTGACCCAGGGGACCTGGCTCATAGGTTTGTCCCCTTTCATAGTTGGAAGTCTATTCAAAGCTTCAAATAACCTCTAGTTTAAAGGATATGCATGAAAACATGATGGGAAATATTAGGAACTGGATTAAATTACTTTCCACAACTCCCTCAGTTTTTATTGCTATTGCAATTTTGTTTAGCCAAACTAATTAATTCAAATTTTCTTCATTTATTACTGGAGGTGATGGGCAACCCCTGCACACAAATACAGCTTTGTGGGTACATATATTTTTTCATAATTTATTTATTTTTATTTTATGTGCATTGGTGTTTTTACTGCATTTATGTCTGTGTGAGGGGGTTGGGTGCCCTGGAACTGGAATTACAGACAGTTGTAAATCACCATGTGGGTTCTGGGAATTGAACTCAGGTCCCCTGCAAGAACAGTCAGTGTTCCCATGACAAAGTGTCATGGTCTGCTTCTATGCATGTTTCAGACCACTCAGCTCACCAACCTCTAACCTTTCCTCTGTTCTGCCCTAACAGAACTGTCCCTGTTTCCTCTAGTAGGTCATGCAGGCACTTAGTTTTGGATTTTATCATGATATTTTCTCTATTTCAACCACCACAATTGTATTGACAATACACATGGCACACACATATTATACACACAGATCATGTATACACACACAGAACACACACATCTTGCACACACACACAGAACATACACACACCATGCACACACAGTATCCACAGTGCACACATATACAATGCATATACACAACACACAATATATACAGTGCACAAAATACATACATGTACAACAACACAATATGCATACACATATACAACACACATGCACACATAACACATGCAGCACACACATACAACACACATACAACTCACACATGTACATACATCATGCATATACACACACCATGCATACACACATACATTGCACAAACATGCACACACATATCATACACAACACAACACACACATCATGCACACACACATGCAACACTCAGAGTATAAATGTCAGAGAACTACTTTTCACCATAGGAGAGGGGTCTCACATATTTTTCTCAGCATTATTTTGCAGTGTTTGATGGATTAGTGGGAGAAGAATAGGTAATTTTTTGTCACATTAGAGTCAACTAGAGTTGGTAGCTTTTTAATTTTAGTTCCTTTGATCCCTTTTTAAAAATTTTGGTTTGGCATCCACAATTAAAATAACAAGCCTCTCCTTATTGAATCTCTTCAAAGGCCTTTGTGTCATCCCAATCCACCTTTTCAGGCAGAAACTTCAACAAAATCAGAATGGTAGTACACAGAATAAAGCCAGGAAATAAGTAGTAGGTAAATGTAACCCTGCCCCCAAAGATTATAAGAAAATGGAAGTAGGACAGAGATAGAGGAATCAATAAATGAATATGATTCATCAAGCATTGAACTCCATAGGGTAATAGACATACTGCTAAGAACTCGGTAGGTGGTGCTTAGGTAGGAAGAATGTGTCCCCTTTGAATACTTGTGCTCTATCTAGGAGGGAACTCATACACAGAGAAGTAATTTCATCTTGACTAGGGCGCTAAAGGAGAAACATTGTACTGATGTGTATTAGCCCACCCAACACAACCAAGTCCAGGATGCTTCCTTCAGAAATAGATGCCCAGCTAAGATTTGAAAGATAACTCTAATCTCGTTGAGTGGGGGCTGATTAATCAGAAGAGGATTCCTGGCTGTATGTCAAAAGCCTGATGTTGAAAAACAATGACAGGCTAGAAAGAAGAAAGTCAGTGTGGTGGGAGTGTAGACAAGAGAGGTGTGCTCTGAAGTGAGTGAGGAGGAACAGGTGGGGTCCTAGTCTTTTCATACCATACTACAGAGTTGGGCTTTCTCCCAAGTGCAAATGAAAACAAGTGCTTTAAGCTAAGGAGCGAAACAACCAGGTCTGTGTTCATCACACGTAGGGTGGAAAATGTTCTAGCAGGGCAGATGTCAGTATAAGGACCCATGCAGAAGGTCACTATAGGACATCAAGTGATGGTAGATAGCACATGAACTGTAGTACAGATGAGGGATTGAAGAATGGCAGATGGACTGAAGAGAGTTCTAGTAACACCAACATCAGAGTCCCAATTTATTAAGATAGAAGAGTAAAAATAGAGTAATATATATCTGTGGAATGAACAAACAATGAATAGACTTCCATCTATACTGTGTAGCCTGCTTTATTTTAAATGTAGAATATTGGTCTCAATGTAGAGACACATTCTTTATTTTTGCTAATGCTGGCAAACCCTGCCTGAAGAAAGGGGGAATCATGTTCTTTATATATTTCTCCTCCCTCTTCGCAGCTCCTTTTCTCAAGATCCACTCAGAGGAAGGAACTGAAGAGACAGTAGGGTGCTACCACAGTTGGCCCTTTTCTGGTTGTCTTGCCAGTATTAGTGATCCCTAGGACCTTTGCACTGGCAGAGAGATGTGCATCCATAGATGGCTAGGTTCCTGAGCCAAGTGTATTCATCCCATGAGGAAAGAGCCAGGATCTTTTTGGTGCATGGTTTCTGCTGATAAGATTCAACACTGACTTGACTTTGCTCACCAACGTCCTCTTAGCACCTATCGTGGGCATGCTCAACCCACTGACAATTTTCTCCTGCCATCTAGGTTGCTTCTCAGTATAGATGCCAATAAACCCAGGCAATCTGGAAGAGACACTCACGTTCTTGCCATTCTGTGTGGTACATGTCCAGGCTGCTTACTCTCTACCTCTCTCAGCTCCACTGTCACTCTCCAGTTCTGTGTCTTTATACATGTAACAAGCCTGGGGCAGGTAGGTAATTCTGCTAGTCATGTAGTTTCCTGGGGGATCTATGACATGGAAGAACCCTATCCATATAAGGAATCTCTCCAGACTGTCCTTCATTAGTTCAGGAATGTCCAAGCATCCATTTTGCTGCCTTCATTTGAAGATAGGCCAGAATTCCCTACAAAGACACTGAGGTGAAACTTACTACAGTATCTCCTCGCAGCCTTCTGGCTATAATGTCACAGGAAGGGCCATTGTCAAGGGAATGTTTTCTGGTTGATAGAGCTAATTCTGGGCCCTTCTGAGAAGTCTTTTGGGTGGGAAGGCAGCTTCAAATGCGGGCAACCTTCTTCACTTTAGACATCAGATTCTTGGTCTGCTTGACCTTTATTTTAACCTCAGCCGCAGCTGCAGGGAGGAAAAAAGTAATGCATTTTTAAACTCCTTTGTTTTTAGTTGTTAAAATATTTTTTGAGACTTTCATACATGAACACTGTGTATCCTTTCCATTCTTTCCTCCCTCCTCCAGCTCCTCCTGTGCCTTGTCCTCTCCCTTTTAGGTTCATGACTCTTTTTCTATGTTGTGCTAACTACAATCTACTGACTCCATTTAGTGCCGCTCTTATGTGCATGTGTTTAGGCCTGACCGCTTCAAATTAGATCACCTAGCAGGGGACCTGTCCCTGTAGAAGTCTGAGTCTCCTTTTCTCCGGTAGCCATCTTTTCTCCGGTAGCCATCTTTTCTCCAGTAGCCATTCATTGCCTGTAGCTCTTCATTTAGGGGCTGGGCCTTGTGACTTTTCCCCAAACCACATTGGCATGCCAACTGGTATTGTCACTGTGCAGGGCTTATTTAGACAGCTTCCTTATTAAAATATCATGGGTGCAGAATCCTTGCAATGTTCAGAAGACACTATCTAGTGTCAGGCATTCTGGTCCTCTGGATCTTACAATCCTCCACAATGTTCCCTGAGCTTTACGTGTGTGTAGAGGTTGCATTGTAGGTGTACTACGTCAGGTTGGGAACCTCATGGTCACTTATTTTCTGCAGTTTGATCAGTCGTGGGCCACCATAAATGTTTTAAAAAAATTTATTTGATGAGTGATGAGAGCTACACTTATCATCTGTGAGTATGAGGATAAGCAGTTGAATATAGTTAGGAATTATATTGCTTTAGGAAAGTGTCAGGAATATGTACATCCACAGTTTTCTTGTAATGTCTGTGACCCCTCCAGCCATGAATATTTAGCTAGGTTCACAGTAACAGGCACGAATTCCCTCTTCCTCAGTGTACCTTTAGTTAAATGAGATGGCTGTTGGCACAGTGGAAGTCAGTCTGGCAATATCTTAGAAAACTTGGAATAGCTCTACCTCAAGACCCAGCCATATCACTTCTGGGTATACTCCAAATGATTCCTCACCAAGCCACAAGGACATTTCCTCATCTATGTTCATAGCAGCCTTATTTGTAATAGCTAGAAACTGGAAGCAACCAGGTGTCCCTTAACTGACGAGCGGATAAAATAGCTAGAAACTGGAAGCAACCAGGTGTCCCTCAACTGACGAGCGGATAAAAAATACTGTGGTACATCTACACAATGGAATTCTACTTAGCCATCAGAAACAAGGAAATCATGCAACCTGCAGCCAAATGGATGGAACTGGAAAAACTCATCCTGAGTGAGCTAACCCAGACTCAGAAAGATGCACATAGCATCTATTCACTTATAATTGGATTTTAGCCATATAGTACAGGATATCTATACTACAACTAACACACCAAAAGGAACAGGTACATAGACTTTGTTACCTGTTAGTGAGACACTTTGCCCTAGTGGTGCTGCCATGCAGGCCCCCAGTGTATGAGGACGCTCTTTGCCCTCATATGACTGCTGAACTGGGGGGGTGATATGTAGGGACTCCCCACTTCGGAGGAGTAGGATAGGAGGGAGAGTGGGTAGAGGTTGGGAGGGTAGCACCGGGAGGGGTGGAAAGAGGGCACTATGATGGAGATACAACTTGAAGTAATAAATAAATACAAAAATTTAAAAAAAATGGATGTTGGTTACTCCAAAGATTTAAACATCACTACTAGTCTTGGATATATCATGCCATGCTGGGTGTTAGACTCATACCTATATGGTTCATAGACTTCACTGCAAGGTAGGACTATCAATTGCTTTTTTCCCTTGGCAACTTGCATAGAACCTTCAGATACTCTGAGAGCTAGTCTCATGGGCTTCCCTGACCAACAACTTGAAGGGAGATTCTCCATGCTTGACACAGGAGTTTTATTAGACACTGTATGGTTCTTGGGGGCAGCATTATCACCCCATGTGGCACAACTCCATCTAAACCATATGTATTATCATATAACATATATTAAGTCCGTTTATAAAATAATGTTTTCCTGTTACGTTTTCAAACATGTTATTTTATCTCTTTTCTCCCTCTCCCTCTGTATTACCATCTTTCCCCTCCCAAGTTTATGTGTCCTTCCCAGTTTTTCCCATGTCTCTGTCATATCACCTTTATCCTATCCCCCTCTCTAGAACTCCCTCCCTTCCCCTCACCACATGGTCCCTTTCCATTTTCCTGGCTTCTCTGGTTACTTGAGGTTATATACTCAGTCTAAAGGGTCAGAGCTGGGATCCACAGATAAGAGGATATGCAGCATTTGTCTCTCTCGATTCACTCACTCAGTATAATAAAATGAAATCACTAAACTTGTAGGCAAAGAGCAAAAATGCCTCTCTGTAGACTGTTATGGTTTAAACTGGGATATCCTCTAATTCATCAAAAATGTAAAAACTAAGGTAGATCAACAGAGAGTTGACTGAAAGGTCCTAGGAAGAATGTTGCGAGGACCCAGGAAAAGCGCCCATCTCTCCCTTTCTAAACATGCCCTCTACCACAACAGTGTGACATAATGTTCTCTTTCTGAAGTCCCAGGGAAAGGTCAGGACTGTGCTCAAAATCCACTTTACTGCAGGCTTTTAGATCAGTACAAGTTATGCTATGAAGTTGGGATCCAGGAAGTGTGATAATGCAAAAGATATGAAGAACAGGAGGAAGACAGGAGCAATCCATGACAACCAGTTGTCACCCAGATGGGTCTCCAAGAGATACAATGCCTCATTGGAGAAAGAGTCTGCAGGGACAGAATTATTAGTCCTGGTGACTAGGCATATTAAGAAACCAAAGTGACATGACAATTTAAAATCTCAATGAGAATGAGTTGAATTTTTTCACTTTTGCTTGTATTATTTTCCTTCCAATTTGAGACATCTCGAATAACGTCTAATTGTTGTTTTCTGATAGAATATTTCTTTCTCACAAAAAGCCTCTTCCATGGAAATTGGTGAATAATCTACAAGTGCTCTCAGTGGTGAAAGGGATCAAAATGGAAAAGTAATTGCATGCTTTGCACCTGCCTCCTGAAATTCATTAGCAGCTCATGCTATCCTGAAATCCTCTTTGAGGATGTTAAAAATAATCACAGAATTGTTCTGCTCATCCTGTATTTTATGATGCCAGCACTTAAATGAACCAGACACTGAAAGGGTTTGAGATCCACAGGTTGTTCTCAGACACAGACTAGGTCTCTGCATACCATCCATTCTGAATTCTCATCACTTCTCCAGAGCAAAGCACCGATTTTGCTTCACAGGGCCAGACCAACTCAAAACTAACAAATTAATTAAGACACGAAGGAAAAAGAACTCTGGAAACTGATTGTACTTTTAAAGTAATTTCTAGTGTTTTAATTTCATAAAAACCAACTTGGGTACCATAATTTATCTAGAAGAAACACTTCATTTTCTTACAGTGAAATGACAATTACAAATTGGGAGGCTGAGCTTCACAAAGGAGAGATATATTCCCCTTTCCACAACCAGTTGTAATGACTTCTGCAAATATCGTGTGTGGATTCCATTTCCAAGTCAACAGGTCTACAATGGTTAGTTGTAGTTGTTTGTCGCGTCCCCCCTTGTCCAGCAAGGATGACGCAACTCACAAAAGCTCTTCTCCTGCAGTTTATTCAGGTCCCTTGAAAACAGTCTTCCGAATAATGGGGCAGACCCAACCCACAGGCTAAATACTAATTAAACAGCCAGTCAAGTAAAGCCAAGTGGTGCTATCTTAGAGGTCTATGTATGCGGAAGCAAGCCAGATCAGCGGTCTTTGCCAAATATGAACTTATTATCATAAAGAGCGCTCACCGTCGGGCTGGTGGAAGGCGGAGACCAGCGCCATCTTTAGGGCGCGGCACTTCGCAGCTCTCTACAGTTGTTGACTTGGTAGATCTAGAATCCCGAGGAGACAAACTTCTGTGCGTTACGTGGGGGTGTTTCTGACATGGGACACCTCACCATACATGAGGGCAGCACCATGCCATTGGCTGGCATACCAGACTGAATGAAAGTGAGAAAGAAGTAGAGGCCCAGCATTCGCTCTTGTCGACTTCCTGACTGGAGACACATGACCAGCTGCCTCACGCTCTTCCCGTCATGCTTTCTCCACAATGCTAGACTGTACTCAAATTCTGACTGAAATAAATCTCCCTGCCTAAGTTGCTTTTGCCAGGTATTTTGTCCTTAAAAAAAATAAGAACAAGAGGAAAACTGGTACAGAGTGTTGTTGCTGTTGTGCTCATTCAGTTCACCCCATGGTCCTCCCGCACCCTGCATGGAAGCTGCTTCCCTGCTCCTTCCCACAAGCCCTTGCAGGTACATCTCTGTGAACACTAGTTTCTAGATGATTACAGGGCAAGAATCACTACCACTATACATGTTATGTTTTAAAAATACATAAAGCCAGAAGAAAAAGATATTGTTTTGAACACCCATTTTATAGTGTGAAATTAAGGCTCGGAGAAACTGGCAAAAACCACATCTCTTTTTATCTCAGTTCTGTCGCAACAAAATTAGTTAGAAGGTCATATGACAGGCTATGCCAAGAATCCTGGAGAAAAAAAATATATGAGAAAAGAGACTAGATTATTCATATCAAGAGTTCAAGGAAATTCTGTTAATAAATCAGAATGTAATTTAAAACTTAGTGTTTCAGGTGCTGAGAAGGATAAAGAATAAGTATTTGATATCTTCCTATCTCTGATAATATTCATTTCAACTACAGGGAAGATTAGCCTGTAACAAAGGGAATCAGATACAGTACCACAGGCCAGTATAATCATAAAGTGAAAACCTCTATGGCTAGAAGTGTCAATGAGGGTCCAGGAGAGGCTTATCATGAGAGGAGAAAGAGGGATCTGAGATGGGCTTGAAACAATCACAGTGATTTCCTAAACAAGGACAAGAAAGCAAAAGGACATTCCAATGAAGGTTCCTCTGTGCTGCTGAATGGGGCACTGGCCTTCTTCCTCATCTCTGAGGTGCTTAACATCCCATCTATGAAATCGGTTATTTCCTCCGGGAGCCAGCCGCTGGTGGCTTTCCCTGGTCTTTCTGTAACTCGTCGGATATCTGATGTTCTTACTTCTACCTGGCTTGAAATTTTTAAAAAATATTTACTTATTACTTCAGGTTACATCTCCATCTCAGTCCTCTCATTCCACCCCTCCCAGTCCCACCCTCCCACCTTCTACTCACTTCCACCCCTCCCAGTCCCACCCCTTCCACCCTCTACCCCCTATCCCTTCCATCCAATTCCTCTGGAGTGGAGTGTCCCTACATAACAGTCTCGCGCCCCAGTTCAGCAGTCATATGAGGGCCAAGAGCCTCCTCATACACTGGGGGCCTACAAGGCAGCACCACTAGGGCAAAGTGTCTCATTGACAGGAAACAAAGTCTATGTTCATGTTCCCTTTGGTGCATTGGTTGTAGTATAGTTATCCTGTAATATATGGCTAAAATCCGATTATAAGTGAATAGATGCCATGTGCATCCTTCTGAGTCTGTCTGGGTTAGCTCACTCAGGATGAGCTTCTCTAGTTCCATCCATTTGGCTGCAAATTGCAGGATTTCATTGTTTCTGATGGCTGAGTAGTATTCCATTGTGTAGATGTACCACAGTTTTTTAATCCATTCCTTGGTTGAGGGACCTGGGTTGTTTCCAGTTTCTAACTATTACAAATAAGGCTGCTATGAACATAGATGGAAACTTCCTTGTGATTTGGTGAGGATTTTTTTATAAGCCTCTTAAAACCAAAAACCAAAAGTGTTTTTGCTTTTCAAAAAACTCAAGAAGTTTCCTGAGCATTTCACTGTACACAGAACCCTCCAACTTAACTCTAATTACTTCATGGAGAAGGATATTTCTCAAAAAAACCTTTGTCATCTTCCACTGAGCTTCTGGGAGACAGCTGTTCTTCAGCAATTCTTTCACTTAAGTGCAGTGTATTCAGTAGCAATTCTATTGAATTCTCCACTTACCATTGTTTGATGGTTTCCTCCCCCTTTACCCTAAACACATACAATTTTACCACTTCTCTGTTTCTGGAAATCTTTTCATTGTGGTCTCTGCTGTGTAATGCTCAGGTACCATCGATCTCATTCTTGCCTTTGTCTTTCCCACCTGCACTTTATGGATGAAGGGTCTGAAGTGCACAGAGATTAGAAATCTTAACAGATATATTCACAAACATGCACAGACTTGTATTACAATCCATATATATTATATATGTATATATACTATACATATACTATCACTCTCCGTAGATTAGAAAGTATTGGCCTTGAGTGAGAAATCTGGACTGGTACAGAGCCTCCCACTCCTATTAGTCCCCTTTGGTCCCCTATATAGTTCTATTTTCACAGTATGTACACATTTGTGACATTATATATCTATATAAAATCATTGTCCAACGAGAGTACACATATGTCAGCTATATGAGACTGGCTTTCTCAGTGTATGCCTGATGTACAGAAGCAAATAAAACCTCTCCCACATTCTCTTTCTCTCAGACTGTCCCTCACATGGTTTCCTGTGCTGAATCTCTCGCCTCCTGTCTTTAGTCTCTCCCCATTCTTCCCTCCCTCACTATCCTCATATGCCAGTCCTTTGATTTAGTTATAGTTTTGGAATTATGTAACATAAAGAAAAATTGAACTAGGCTGGAGAGATGGCTCAGCAGTTAATAGCACTGGCTGCTCTTCCAAAGGACCCGAGTTCAAATCCCAGCAACCACATGGCAGTTCACAGCTGTCTTAATTGCCCTTAATCCCATCACTCATGAGGCAGAGACAGGTGGATCTCTGTGAGTTCAAGACCAGCCTGGTCTACAAAGTGAGTCCAGAACAGCCAAGGATACACAGAGAAACCCTGTGTTGAAACACCAAAAAAGAAAAAAATGAAAAATTGAACTATATTATGAAATTGAAGCCTAGCACAATCATAGGTTTGGTTATAAGGTTATATAGTTACCACAATATATATGTATATATATATGTATGTATATATATATATATATATATATATATATTTAACCACTGCCATGAATATATAGAATGTTTCATCACTATAGAGCCTCTTTTTGCTCCCTTTCATTAACCTTCTCCAATATTTCTCTGCCTCTTGTATTTAATTTTTGAATGTATTAATATATGCATAATTTAAAATTTAATTAATTAATAGCTAACAAAATATGAATTTTCTTTTCCAAAACATTATATAAATGTTATCACACAAGCCTTGTAAAAACTTGAAATAAAATTCACGATTTGTTGGGTGTGGTGGCTCACATCTATAATATCAACACTTTGGAGGCTGAGGCAGGAAGAATACTATGAGTTAGAGATGAGACTACTCATGGAATTCCAGGGCATTTTGAACTACAGAGAGAGACTCAATAAAAATAACAATAAAGAAAAATGTGTATTGGGTAGTAACATGTAGCACAGTCACTATACTTTGCTGGTGCCACAGATATGTATTTCTAGAATAATTCCATCAGTCCACAAAAACTCTATTTACACTCACCCTCAATTATCCTCTCTCCCTAGTCCCCAGAACCCACTAATCTCTATCACTATGCATTTGGTTACACTAAGCATTTCATATAAGTAGACTCACTGAGAACATGGCCTTTGTTTCTGGCTTCTGTCACTGTATATAATGCTTTCAGCTTCATCTGTATTGCATTTTGAGATCTGCAGAGTATGGCGTTCAAAGATGTTTTCTTAACTTTAGATTTTTTGATATCCAGACATGTCAGCTCCTGACAGAACCCCTATTCTACTCCAAGTAGAAGATGAGCATCAAAGAATCTACAGTGGGAGATGATTGAATTGGTGGCAAGCCTATCTCTTGGCAAGAAAAGCCCCTTGCTCCAACTGTAGACAGAATGGTGTCCAAAATGGACAAAACTTGGAAGCAGGTAAGTCAACAGCCTAGCTCTGCCAAGACAGGGTAGGCAAGTCCTTCATAATTCCTGCTCTATAATCAATGTCTGTCAGAGAAATGGGGCCCAACGACTGAAGATTGATGCTGTAATGTATGGAGAGAAAATGGGAACTGTCCAGGGAGCCACTGGTATGTCATTTCTTAGTTTTGGAAGCTGTGGGTCCTGCACTTCCTATATAATCAGACATATTTATCCCTCTCAGGTCTCTGAGGTGGTTGAAGAGTAGATAGCTAGAGTTTCATAGTTAAATTTTGAGTTGTTTAGGAATCAAGAGGGTGTTCTGGATCTAAGAAGATGTTTTTAAAATTGTGATGCAAGTTAGTATGAAAGCATTTCATTTCTTTAATGGTTGTATGATATCCCATTGCATGGAAACACATTTGGTTTTATCCATCCATTAAGTGAAGAATGTTTTTGTTTCCTGGGGGTTAAACTGTATTTCTCTGAACATTCTCACATTAATTTTTGTGTGAGCAAATGTTCTATATTCTTTGGGGTGTGTTTATTTCCTTGGGCAACTGATGAACTTTTCAAAATACTTGAATACTTTATAGTCTCACTAGGAAAGTAGGTTTCTGATTTTCTCCAAGTGATTGTTCCAACCTTCCTTCTGCTTTTTATATTTTATGTTGCTATCTGTCCTTTTTCTATAACCATCCTGGTGAATGAAAAATCATATAAATGAAATATGGGCTTCATTTGATCATTTATAAATGACGATGTTAAGCATGCTTTATGTCCCAATTGGCCATTTATATACCTTCTTTGAAGAAATGTACAATATTTTGTTCATATTACAAATTGGACTTTCTTTTCCTCAGCTTTTTTTTTTTCTGGCTTTCATACTGTGTAAGGCTTGGAAACTTTCTTCATGCTGTATTTCTGTTGGCTGTTGGGTACTAACCCACATATAAATAAATACACTTTAACTTTTTAATCCATTTATCATTTGAACATTTAGAGTATATTCAGTTTGAAGCAATCAGGGATAAAGATATTATAAACACTTTTGTATAATTTTTGTTTGAGCATATGTCTTCATTTACCAAGGGAAATAGCTCAAGAGTAGGATTAGTAATATATATATATATATAATTAATATATATGTACATATATATCCATATACATATGGTAAGTATATAATGAAATTTACCAGAAAAAAAAAAACTGATTTCCAGAGTAGTTCCATCATTTTGCACTGTCATCAAGAATGTGAAAAAAAAATGTTTTTTCAAAGTTTCTTGCCAGGACTCAGTAATTCAAGGTCTTAAAAATTCTGGGCACTGTGGGATACTTATAGCCAGATTTCATTGTGGTTTCAATTAGCCTATCCAAATATTTAATATTGTTGCGATTTCTTCTTTTAACGCATTCACTAGAGAAGCTTTGTTGCTTAAATTGAGAGGCTTGTTGGAATTTTATGCATAGGGTGGTTAGTTCTTTTTTTTCCTTTATTTTTTATTTCTTAAAGTTACATTTCAATCGCAGTCCCCTCCCTATTCCCCCTCCAGTCCCACCCTCCCACCCTCAACCCCCATCCTCTTCCCTTTTCTTTTCTTTTAAGTTTAAGGTATATCTTATTTCCCCCTACAGTTTCCACTTTCAGTCCAACAAATGGCTCTTTCTCTTATAATATTAAATACAATACAGTACAACAGAGGTAATTAGGCCACAGTTATGAGGGTTATATGGCTTAACGTACATTCCCAATGACCAGTCCATATGTATTTGGTACCTGACTTTAACATTCTACTATCTAAACATCTCCATGAGTTTAAAGGTCTATATCTGACTCAACATTCATACTAACTTGCAACAATTTTAAAAGTATCTTCTTAGATCTATAACACTCTCTTGACTCCTAAATAACTCAAAATTAAATTATGAGACTCTAGCTATCTGTTCTTCAACCACCTCAGAGACCTGAGAGGGATAAATATATCTGATTTTATAGGAAGTACAGGGTCTGCAGCTTCCCAAACTAAGAAATGACATACCAGTGGCTACCTGGACAGTTCCCATTTTCTCTCCATACATTACAGCATCGATCTTCAGTCATTTGGCCCCGTTTCTCTGACAGACATTGATTGTAGAGCAGGGGTTATGAAGGACTTACTTACCCTGTCTTGGCAGAGCTAGGCTGTCGACTTACCTGCTTCCAGGTTTTGTCCTTTTTGGACAGCATTCTGTCTACAGTTGGAGCAAGGGGCTTTTCCTACCAAGAGATAAGCTTGCGACTAATTCAATCATCTCCCACTGGAGATTCTTCGATGCTCATCTTCTACTTGGAGGAGAATAGGGGGTGCTGTCAGGAGTTGATATGTCTTGATATAAAAAAATCTAAAGTTACGAAAACATCTTTGAATGCCATATTCTGCAGATCTCTTGAGGTTTTGGAAGAGGCCCTATCTATCTCTTCTATTAGGGTAAGCAGATGTTGCTGGTCTCTTGCCGGTTTATTTCTGATTAGCTTAGCAAGTAACTATAATAGGCTGTCATAGTACCTAACTGAATGATCGGCTTGCATAACCATTAGTTTGCATTTCTTAATTATCCTAAACAGTTTATGACAGTTAGTAGTAAAAGGCCGAAACATCACATTTCATTTTTTTCTTTACCTCCTAACCCTTCCATCCCATTTCCCTGGGGTAGGGTGTCCTTATATAACAGTCCCTCATCTCAGTTGAGAGGTCGTATCAGGGCCAAGAGCCTCTTCATTCATTGGGGATCTACGAAGCAGTACCATCAGTGAAAAGTGTCTCATTGCCCGGGAGAGAGAACTAGTAAACAAACAAACCAATAAGCATACCATAGATAAAAAAGACTAAAAAAATAGAAAAAAATAACTAATATAAAAAATAAATAAAAATTAAAAATAAGAAGTCTATGTCCAAGTTCCCTTTGGTGTGTTAGTTGTAGTATCGATACCTTCTACTATATAGCTAAAATCCTACTATAAGTGAATAGATGCCATATGTGTCCTTCTGAGTCTGGGTTAGTTCACTTAGGATGAGCTTTTCTAGTTCCATCCATTTGGCTGCAAATTGCATAATTTCATTGTTCCTGATAGCTGAATAATATTCCATTGTGTAGATGTACCACAGTTTTTTGACCCATTCTTCAGTTGAGGGACATCTGGGTTGTTTCCAGTTTCTAGCTATTACAAATAAGGCTGCTATAAACATAGATGAGGAAACTTCCTTATGATTCCGTGAAGAGGCATTTGGGTGTATACCCAGAAGTGGTATGGCTGGGTCCTGAGGCAGAGCTATTCCAAGTTTTCTAAGATATGGCCAGACTGACCTCCATAGTGGTTGCACAACCCTGCATTCCCACCAGCAATGGAGTAGGGTACCCCTTTCTCCACACCCTCGCCAGCATGTGCTGTCATTTGAGTTTTTGATCTTAGCCATTCTGACAGGTGTGAGATGGAATCTCAGAGTCGTCTTGAGTTGCATTTCTCTGATGATTAAGGATGTTGAGCATTTCTTCAAGTGTCTCTCAGCCATTAGGGATTCCTCCTTTGTGAATTCTCTGTTTAGCTCTGTTCCCCATTTTTTGATTGGATTATTTGGTTTCTTGGCATTTAATTTCATGAGTTCTTTGTAGATTTTGGATATTAGCCCTCTGTCAAATGTGGAGTTGGTGAAGATTTTCTCCCAGTCTGTAGGCTGCCGTTTTGTTCAAATGGCAGTGTCCTTTGCCTTACAGAAGCTTTCCAGTTTCATGAGGTCCCATTTATTGATTGTTGATCTCAAGTCCTGACCTGTTGGTGTTCTGTTCAGGAAGTTGTCGCCTGTGCCAATTAGTTCGAGGGTTTCTCCCACTTTTTCTTCTAGTAGATTTAGTGTGACTGGCCTTATGTTAAGGTCTTTGATCCACTTGGACTTAAGTTTTGTACAAGGTGATAAGTATGGGTCTAACTTCATTCTTTTACAAATAGACATCTAGTTGGACCAGCACCATTTGGTGAAGATGCTGTCCTTCTTCCATTGTGCTGTTTTGGCTTCTTTGTCAAAAATTATGTGGCCATAAGTGTGTGGGTCTATTTCTGGATCTTCAATTCAATTCCATTGATCTACTGGTCTGTTTCTATACCAATATCATGAACATAGATGCAAAAATACTTAATAAAATACTAGCAAACCGAATTCAAGAACACATCAAAAGTATCATACACCATGATCAAGTAGGCTTCATCCCAGGGATGCAGGGATGGTTCAACATGCGAAAATCTATCAACGTCATTCACCATATAAACAAGATGAAAGAAAAAAACCACATGATAATCTCGCTAGATGCAGAAAAAGCATTTGACAAAATCCAACACCCCTTCATGCTAAAAGTTCTGGAGAGAACTGGCATACAAGGGCCGTACCTAGAAATAATAAAGGCAATATACAGCAGGCCAGTGGCCAACATCAAAATAAATGGAGAGAAACTTGAAGCATTTCCTCTAAACTCAGGGACAAGACAAGGATGTCCACTTTCACCATATCTCTTCAATATAGTACTTGAAGTTCTTGCTAGAGCAATAAGACAACTAAAGGACATCAAGGAGATAAACATCGGAAACGAAGAAGTCAAATTATCCCTATTTGCAGATGATATGATAGTATACATAAGCGACCCCAAAAATTCCACCAGAGAACTCTTACAGCTGATAAACTCCTTCAGCAAAGTGGCTGTATACAAAATTAACTCAAAAAAATCAGAAGCCCTTCTTTATACAACTAACAAATGGGCTGAGGCAGAAATAAGGGAAACAACCCCCTTCACAATAGCCGCAAACAACATAAAATACCTGGGGGTAACTCTAACCAAGCAAGTAAAGGACCTGTACAACAAGAACTTCAAGCCCTTGAAGAAAGAAATGGAAGAGGCCTTTAGAAGATGGAAAGATCTTCCATGCTCATGGATAGGTAGGATCAACATAATAAAAATGGCCATCCTACCAAAAACAATATATAGATTCAATGCAATTCCTATCAAAATACCAACACAATTTTTTATAGACTTGGAAAGAGCTAGCCTCAATTTCATATGGAACAACAAAAAGCCCAGAATCGCTAAATTAATCCTGTACAATAAAAAAACATCTGGAGGTATTACCATCCCAGATTTCAAGCTGTACTACAGAGCAATAGTTTTAAAAACAGCATAGGGTGGTTTGAATGAGGTATTCACCAAAAGTCTCAGGTATCTTAATACCTTGTCTTCAGTTGGAGGAACTGTTTGGAAACAAGTAGATGCTGTGGACTTATGGGAGGTGTGTCACTGGATGCTGGCTTTAAGGTTTCAAAAGACTGGAGTCATTCCCTGAGTACTCCCTCTACCTAATGCTTGTGGATCAAGATGTGAGCTTTTGGCTGTTCCTACTACCATGATTTTGCTCTACCATCATAGACCGTAACCCCCTGAAACCACAAGCCAAATTAAACACTTTCTTTTATAAATTGTCTTGCTCATGATGTTTTGCCACAGCAATAGAAAAGAAACCAATATAATGCTTATAGGAAAATTGAGTATAAATTAAAGTGACTGCCAATCTTCCTTTTAGAACCTCTATCATCCTTTTGTTTTTCTTGGTACGTTTGCTACAGCACTGATATTAACTAAAGCCTATAGTTCAGAATTGACTCTTTTTTTAATATGTTCTACAGGCTTTTATGAGTTTATGTGGTGTACTAATAAATGCAAACATTACAATAGCATACGAAGTTTCTCAGTCCTAGAAACCTTTTATACTCTATCCCTTCATCCCTCTGTTCCCTTGAATCTTTGACTGCTGGCTTTGACCTTTTATTTGTTTGTTTTCCTCCCTTTTACTATCTCAATGGTTTTGCTTTGAGATAAAGTCATATAGTTAATATTATATGACAACTATCCTGTTTGGGTTGGTTTCTTTCATTTAGAAACATTTGTTTCTTTCATGTGTTTTTGTCACTTGATAGATACTTTGTTTTTATTGTTGAATGATACATACTGTGTGACAGTTATACATTGTCAATTAAAGGACATTTGTTTGCTGCCAAGTTTTAATGATCCTGAGTAAACCTGCAACAACAATCATTCATGCACAAGTTTTTCAGCCCATTTAGATAGTCAGAAGAATAAATATTGGATCACATGATAAGGACAAATACAAAATTGTCTCCCAAAGTGGCTACACTGTTTTGCATTCTCATCATTCATAAATGAGAGTTTCTGTTGACATATAACCTTACCAGCATTTAGTAGACTGTCAGTATTTTAGATTTTATCCATGCTGACAGGTTTATAGGGGTTCATTGTTTAATTTACAGCTCACTAGTGATCTACAACTGAGCATCCCTTACCTGAAATAAAATGTTTGAGAGCTTGGGTTTTGTTTTATTTATTTATCATCTGGTGCTTGAAATATTCGCCCATTTCTAACGAGGTACCATGAAGATGGGCCTAAGTGTGTGCATAAATTCATTTACGGCTCATTGGCCTCACAAACAGTTCTATTGCTGGTGTAACATGCCATGACCAAGGCAACTTATAAAAGAAGTATTTGCTTGGGGGCTTGCTCACAATTCCATAGAGTTAGTCCATCGCCACCATGGTGGGGAGCAGGGAGGCAGGCAGGCATGGTGCTGGAGGAGTAGCTGAGAGCTTGTTACTTCTGATGCACAGCAGGAGGCTGAGGGAGAAACTGCGATGGGCTTTTGAAATCTCAAAGCTTACCCTAAGTGACACACCTTCTCTAGCAAGGCCACATATTCTAATCCTTCCTAAACAGTTCCATCAACTGGGAACCAAATATTCAAATATATGAGTCTATGGAATGTGTTTTAGTCAGGGTTTCTATTGCTCTGAAGAGATACCATGACCATGGCAACTCTTATAAAGAAAACCTTTAATTGTGTCTGGTTATTGTCATGGCTGGAAATGCGGTGGTATGGAGGAAGACATGGTGCTGGAGAAGAGGTAAGGGTTCCATATCTGGAGCGTAAGGCAGCAGGAAGAGGGAGTGAGACACTGTGCCTGGCTTGAGCATTCTGAGACCTCAAAGCCCACCCCTAGTGACACACTTCTTTCAATAAAGTCACACATACTACAAAAAGGTCATGCCTTCTAATAGTGCCCCTCTGTATGGGCCATTGGAGGCCATTTTCATTCAAACCACTACAGGGTTTATTATCATTCCAATCATCACACTCACATCCACAGAGCCTACATATAATAAGGTATATAATACATATAGTACACTGACATTTTAAAGACAAACTGTTACATGAGGTTTAGGATGGATTTCCCACATGTGGCTTTGTGTCAGCTCTTAGAAAGTGTCACTTTGATGGAATTTGAGTTCAGGATATTAGATTAGGAATGCTGCTAGATGGTGAGCATTGCTTTGGATACTTAGTGGATGCTTGTATTCTGTTTTGGATACTTAGTGAATGCTTGTCTTCCCATGGGTCAGAATCTGTTAAATCTTTGGCTCAGTTTTTAATCAGGTGGTGGGTGTATTTTCTCATTGTTGAGTTTTAAGAGTTTCATATAAATAAAAAACTAGCCTTTTATCAGACATGCCTTTAGTAAGGAAATTCTCCCATTCTGTTGCCTTCTCATTCTTTTATGAACCTTCTTTTGTATAGTCAAAGGCTTGAGTTTTCATAAAGTGCAATTGGCGGATTGTCTTTTTTCTTTCATGGAACTCACTTTTGGTAGTGTCTCTAAAAAGCCAGCATCGAAGTCAAAGTCACCTGGACTTCCTGCTGTGTTATTTGGCTGGACTTGGAAGTCCTGTAGATCTGAACTGTACATTTAGCTCTATGATGCATCCCCAGTTACATTTTGTGAAAGTCTCCATTTCTCTACATATTCTCTTGAGCTACTGCAGCAGCATTCCTCCACTGAATTGCCTCTGCTTCTTATCAAAGATCAATCTGTTTGCACGTATCTCTTCTTACTTCTCTACTCAGTTCCATTGACAAATTCCTCATTGTTTTCCATACTATACTCTCTGGATTACTGTTGGAAAGTGACTCGACTCAGGAAATGTGGGTGTCCTAAATCTTTTGTCTTCATTTACAAACTTCAAAATGAAACAGGTAATTGTCATAAAGTAAAATGCTAGGGTTTTTATTGAGCTTTTTTCAAGTTTATAAATTGGGGGAAAATCTGACATTTTGATAGTGTTAAATATTATTTTATGTGTGTAGAATATGTCTCCATTCATATTTTCATTTTGTAAAATCAGAGAGCCATAGTTTTTATTACACCTATTCTGTATTTATTTGCTAGACTTGTATCTAAGTATGTAGTTTTAAATTTTCTAACTCCAATTGTTTATTGCTGGTATGTGAAAAGTAATTGATTTCTGTATGTTAGCCTATAATAAATTATCAATTCTAGGAGGCTTTTTAAATGATTTGAAATTAAACATCCTTGTTATATACAAACAATGACAGCTTTCCCTCTTCCTTCTCAATCTATATATCTTATATTCCTCCTTTTGTCTGATTGCTTCAAGTATCATGGCCAAAATACAGAGCCTACTAGGAAAAGCAAGGCCTCATGAAACTGAGAAGACCAGATTCTTTGCACTGTTCCTGATCCTAGAAAAAATTTCATCCACTTTCTGTATGATGCAAATGTTTTTTGGTTTTTGCCAATGATATTCATTATAAAGTTCTCTATTTTCAGTTTGCTAAAAGGTTTTAAATGTTGGCAGGCTCTTTAAAAACCATAAATGGCTCTTGGATTTGGACACATGTGCTTTCTGCATCTATTGAAATAATCGTAAGTTTTTTTTCTTTAGCCTCCTGTCATGATAAATAGCATTAATTTTCTTAATGTTGAAATAGCCTTGCAAGCCTATAATAAAAATCTCCTGGTCATTGTGTGCGGTGATTTTTAAACTTTGCTGACTATAGTATGCATGTGTACTCATGAGATACATTTCCACTTGTTGTTCTCTTTCCTTTAATATCTTGGCATGATTTTAGTGTCAGACTAATGATAGAATAAGTCATAAAATCAGTCTTTCTACTTCTTTTTCTGGTAGAGGGACTAATAAAGATTACTATATTGTGTTCTTTAATTATTTGATAGAATTCACTAGTGATCCTATTATGTTTGGTGCGTTCTTGTTGAAAACTTATTAACTATTGATTCAATTTATTTTAATAAATATTGACCTATAGAAATGATCTGTTTCTTTGTATCTAAGTTTTTATACTTTTTTAAATTCAGGAAATTGATCTATTTCATGCAGATTATTAAATTTGTTGTTATAGAGTCATTTGTAATATTCTTTCATTGTCTTTTAATGTCTGTGTGATCAATACTTATTACCCTCTTTTCATGTCTGATATAGCAGTTTATGTTTTAGATATAAGCTAGCCTGGCCAGAATCATATCAACTTTATTGATCTTTTTTAAAGAACCAGCTTTGGTTTGGTTTACTTTTTCTATTGACTTGTTATTCTGAGTTTATTTACACTCTAATTTTAATTATTTCTTTTTCCTAGCACACATCAAATTTAATTTTATCTTCTAGTTTGTTTGCCTGTTTTTTTTTTTTTTAAGTAAAAACTTAGACATCTAATTTTCAGAGCCTTATCATTCTCCGATCTGGTAACTTCATGCTGGTAATTTTACTCTAAACACTGTCTTCAGTGTATCACATGCATGGTAGACAGTGTTACTTTTTCTTTTAGTTAAAAGTATTTTTAAATTTCTCCTAAGTCCTCAACGACACATGCTAGATGTGTACTTCTTAATCCTCAAAGTATTTGGGAGTTACTTAAGTAACTTTTTCATCTTCCCTCAATTCTGTGATAGTTTAAGACTCTATTTGCTGTGATTTATATTCTTTTCAATTCCGTGTGTTTTATGGGCCAGCATGTAGTCTACTTCAGTGAATGTTTTATGTGAGCTAGAGAACTGAAAATAACTGACGACATCTGCATACATATTGCTACTTGTAGTGGTGACAAGTTTATGTGACTTGTGTTTTATAACAGTTTTCATTAAAATATAATATACACGCAGTAAAATTTAAATACCCTAAATGTATATATCAATAAACTCTTATGAAGTGATCTCACCTGTATAAGCAATATCTATATCACAACATCATTGCTACGAATCCATTAGGAATCACAGGACGTTTACTCCTTACCAGTTTCTTCTAAATGTTGGTTGGACACAACATCTTCACGGGGTTGTGAGTCTTCATAGACACTGTAAGACAATTACAACAAGACACGTTAGGAAACAAACCACAAACTTCTGTCAAAGCTGATCTGAGTAGTGAGCTAGGCTACTTTTCTCTTTCCTCAGCCAGGGTCTAACTCCCCTTCCCTCTCAGCTAACATCTGTCAATTTAAATGATTTGCCTAACAGTAACCTCTAACTTTTTCCTTGTGTGAATTCTGACCAGCATGACTAAGAAACAAATTTTTAAGTGTCATTTAAAGTTAATTACTCATTATTAACCCATAATTGTTATTCTATCATTGACAAAATACCCCATTCATGGCTAAAATTAATTACCCTGCTCCCAAAAAATCCTTGGAGCCTGTGGAATCCCTGGTTTGCTAGGCAACAACAAAATTTACTTCTTTGTTTTGTTCAGGATCCAATATCTTTTTTCTTCCTTATAAGCTAGCAGAATGATCAAACCCCAAATTATCCAAGTTGTGAGGGAAGGCTGGTGAGTCAGTATATCTAGGCTTCTGTTTACAAGGAATCTTACTATGGCCCCTGGTAAAAGCATTGCTCCTCTGGAAACAAAAGCTTTTTGCCTGTTCTAGGTTGGGCTCTAATGTGGGAGGCACTAGTTAAGAATGAGTAACTTTAAATGACACCTAAAATTTTGTTTCTTAGTCATGCTGGTCACATTTCAAGTGTTCTATAGACAAACATGCTGCATTAATCAAATGTTCTGTGTGCCTCGATTGTAGCAATGGCTTAGAAAACATGTTATGAAAAGACAAAACCATAATAAGAACTCAGATGTATCCTACACAGGGCAATTAGGGCAATTGATGACCTGTACTATTGTGTAAAGGGCCTAGTCACTTTATCATCAAGGGATATTCTTGTTAAGATATACAGTCATATCAGGGACCAAGAAATACTCAGCTGCCAAGAGATAGGACATTCATCAACAATCCAACTAGGTCTTTATTGATATAAAGAAAAACCATACAATAGAAAAAGGACAGCATCTTAAACAAATGGTGCTGGTCTAACTGAATGTTGACATGTAAAAGAATGAAATTAGACCCATACTTATCACCTTGTACAAAACTTAAGTCCAAGTGGATCAAAGACCTTAACATAAAACCCAACACACTAAATCTAATAGAAGAGAAAGTGGGGAAAAGCTTTGAACTCACTGGCACAGGTGACAACTTCCTGAACAGAACACCAACAGCTCAGGATCTAAGACCAACAATCAATAAATGGGACCTCATGAAACTGAGATGCTTCTGTAAGGCAAAGGACACTGTCATTTGAAGACAGTGGCAACCTACAGATTTGGAAAAGATCTTTACCAACCCCACTTCCAACAGAGGACTAATATCCATAATTTATAAAGAACTCAAAAAATTAAACACAAATAAACCAAATAATCCAATCAAAAAATGGGAAACAGAGCTAAACAGAGAATTCACAAAGGAGGAATCTCTAATGGCAATGAGACATTTGAAGAAATGCTCAATATACTTAATCATCAGAGAAATTCAACTCAAGAAGACTCTGAGATTCCATCTCACACCTGTCAGAATGGCTAAGATCAAAAACTCAAATGACAGCACATGTTGACGAGGTTTGGAGAAAGGGGAACACTCCTCCATAGCTGGTGGGAGTGCACACTTGTACAACCACTTTGGAAATAAGTCTGGCAATATTTTAGAAAGCTTGGAATAGCCCTACCTCAAGACCCAGCCATACCACTTTTAGGTATCCACCCAAATGATTCCTTACCAAATCACAAGGACATACCCTCATCTATGTTCATAGCAACTTTATTTATAATAACTAGAAACTGGAAACAACCCAGATGTCCCTCAACTGACGAATGGTTAAAAAAAAATTGTGGTACATTTACACAATGGAATACTACTCAGCTATAAGAAACAAGGAAAGCCTGCAATTTGCTTCCATCCAAATGGATGGAACTAGAAAAGCTCACCTGAGGGAGCTAACCCAGACTCAGGAAGATGCACATAGCATCTACTCACTTATAACTGGATTTTAGCCATGTGGTACAGGATAACTATCCTACAACCAACACACCAAAAGGATCAGGAACATAGACTTTATTACCTATCAATGGGACAATTTGCCCTAGGGGTGCTACCATGTAGGCCCCCAGTACAAGAAGAAGCTCTTAGCCCTCATATGACTGTTGGACTAAAAGGGGCTGATATGTAGGGACACTCCACATTGGAGGAGTGGGATGGGGGAGAGGGAGGAGAAGGTGGGAGGGTGGAACCAGGAGGCATGGAAAGAGTGTACTATGATAGAGATGTAACTTGAAGTAATAAATACACATTAAAAAAAAAAAGAAAGAAATTGAGGGAGATCCAAGATGGCAGCAGTCAGCAGGGACACATTTTGAGCTGGGGAAGGGGAATAGCTGCAACACTGAAGAAATATAAACACACTGAGCAACATCCTGAGAATCGTGAACCCACAGAGTCACACCCTGCTAACCCAGGGACTAGTGGGGGTCCCTCATGGGACCCTCAGGCACTCAGGTAAACAGACCTACCCAGGCAGCGGGGTGTGGCTCAGAACCCAGGCCTCTGGGCGCAGTGCAGTGGGGACCCAGGCACCAGGGAGCAGCAGAACCCAGACCAGGGGACACAGCACGGTGCAGAACCCAGCAGGGAACCCAGGCAGTGGGGCGCAGCACAGCGGACCCAGGCAGCTGGAAGCAGCATGGTGCGACCTAGGCATCGGAGCGAGCTGCAAGGCTTGGAACCCAGACCATGGGGTGCAGCATGGAACTCAGGCCAAGGAGCCCATTGAGGAAGTGGGCAAGAGCCACTCAAAAACCCAGCAAGTGGACAAGCTCAGGGCCCAAAGCAGAGGTCAGCAGCCAGGGGCACAGTCTAGGGACCCAAAGCAGAGATCAGGGGGCTGTGGCCCAGGCTAGGGACCCAGAGTAGAGGCCAGTGCAGAACCAGGCACAAAACAGAGGCCAGAGCAGACTCTGCTCCAATAGTGTGCAAAAGCCATGCAAGTACTCAAGGAATAGCTCCAAACCTCAGACAGGGTTACTCATCAGCCTCTGGAGCATCCAGCTTCCACGGGGCATACCATACAGGAGAATGGCAGGTTCACCAAAATTCATCTCCAGCTGAGCAGCTGGCAGGGAGGCTCAAGCATATCTGTGCTTATCCAGAAAGGCGCTGGACATAAAGGTCCCTCTGCTGGATTTACAATCACTTGCAAGAACATTGGGTCAGACAGGGCAGAGGGTTGCTCATCCTGCACCAGTACAGTCTCCTGCAGGTCTGATCACTGCAGGGTCTTGGGAGGTAGCCCCAACTGCCAGATAGTGGTACCCCCGACAACCTGAGTGCCCAATATTTGCATGGTCACTGCATCACCCTAAAGAGGACCAGCAGTGCCACTGAAACAGTCCAGAAGACATCAGAAACAATCATCTTAGGGCAACCAGATGGCTAAACAGCAGTGAAGGAACAAAACTGACAAAATTCAGGGAAATAGGACACCAATGAAATTCAGTGAGGTTAACACAGCAAGCCCTAAACACTCCACCACAGCTGAAACACATGAAAATGATGACAAATCTATACTTAGGAAAATGATGGAGTCCTTTCAAGAAGAAATTAAATCACTGAAAGAATACAAAGAATTTTCAATTTTACAAATAAAAGCAATGGAGAATACCATTAGAGATCTCCAAGCTAGCGTAGCCCAACATGAACAGGAAACACACAAGGCAATGAAAGATTGGAAAGATTTGAAAGATTTGCAGACAAAGATATGCATTTGGAGCAGGAAACATATAAAAACGTATAAAACAAATAAAATGGTTCCAGGCTTGAAGTTGGGAGTAGAAGCAATAAAGAAAACACAATCAGAGAAAATCCTGGAGATGGAAAATCAAGGGAAGAGAACAGGAACTACAGCCATGAGTATCAAAAATAGGATACAAGAGATGGGAGACAGGATCTCAGGCATGGAAGATTCGATGGAAGAAATCAGTACAACAACCAAAGAAAATGAGAAATCTAAAAAAGTTCTCACCCATAACATCCAAGAAAACAGGACTCAGTGAAAAGATGGAACCTAAGAATTATAGGCATAGAGGAAATAGAAGACTCCCGACTCCAAGGTCCAGGAAATATCTTCAACAAAGTCATAGAAGAAAACTTCCCAAACCTGAAAAAAAGAGATGCCAATAAAAATCCTAGAGGCTTACAGAACACCAAACAGATTAGATCAGGAAAGAAATTCCTCTAGCCACATAATAATTGAAACTCCAAATGTACAGATCAAAGAAAGAATATTAAAAGCTGTTAGAAAAAAAGATCAAGTAACATATAATGGCAGACCCATCAGAATTACACCTGACTTCTCTTCAGAAACTTTAAAAGCCAGAAGGGCCTGGGCAGACATCTTACAAGCCCTGAGAGAACATAGGTGCCCAGCCAGACTACTATACCCAGCAAAACTCTCAACCAACATAGATGAAGAAAACAAGATATTCCATGACAAAATCAAATTTAAACAGTACCTACACACAAATCAGGCCCTACATAATATCTTAGAAGGAAAATTCCAGCCCAGAGAAGATAACTACACCCAAGAAAACAGAGGAAGCAAAAACTCCACTGCAACTAAACAAAAAGAAACACACAACCACCACCTACAAAAAATAATAGGAAATAACAACCTTTGTTCATTAATATCCATCAGCATCAATGGACTCAACTCCTCATTAAAAAGACACAGGCTTACAGAATGGATCCATAAACAAGACCCATCATTTTGGTGCATACAAGAAACTCATCTCACTAACAAAGATAGATGCTACCTCAGAGTAAAGGGCTGGGAAAAGGCTTTCCAAGCAAATGGACCCAGGAAGCAAGCTGCAGTAGCTATCTTAATATCAAATAAAATAGACTTTCAACTGAAGTTAATCAAAAAAGTAGAGAAGGGCACTAATACTCTTTAAAGGAAATATTCATCTCAATATTGAATATCTATGCCCCAAATACAAGGGCAACTACATTTGTAAAAGAAACTCTTCTGAACCTTAAACAATACATGGATCCCCACACATTAGTAAGGGGAGACGTCAACACCCCACTCACAACAATGGACAGGTCATCAAGACAGAAACCAAACAGAGAAATAATGAGTCTAACAGAGGTCATGAACCAAATGGACCTAACAGATATCTACAGAACATTTCACCCAAACACAAAAGAATACACCTTCTTCTCAGAACCAATGGAAACTTTTCCAAAATTGACCATATTGTCGGACACAAAGCAAGCCTCAACAGATACAAGAAAATTGAAATAACCCCTTGTATCTTATCAGACCACCATGGAATAAAGCTGGACTTCAACAACAACAGAAACAACAGAAAGCCTACACACACATGAAAATTGAGCAACTCTTTACTGGATGCCTACTTGGTCAGGGAAGAAATAAAGAAGGAAATCAAAAACTTCTTAAAATCTAATGACAATGAAGGCGCAACATACCCAAGCCTATGGGACACAATGAAAGGTGTGCTACAAGGAAAGTTCATAGCACTAAGTGCCTTCAAAAAGAAAATTGTGACAGCTCATATTAGCGAATTAGCAGCTGAACTGGAAGAACTGGCAAAAAAAAAGAAGCAAATACTCCCACAAAGAGAGAAGGCAGGAAATCATCAAACTTAGGGTTGAATTTAACAACTTAGAAACAAAAAGAACAATACAAAGAATCAATGAAACCAAGAGTTGGTTCTTTGAGAAAATCAACAAAATAGACAAACCCTTAGCCAAATTAATTATTAATTTGGGAAAAAAAACAAATTAATAAAATCAGAAACAAAAAAGGAGAAATAACAACAGACATTGAGGAAATCCAGAGAATCTTTAGGTTCTACTTTAAAAATCTATAGTCCACAAATTTGAAAACTTAAGTGAAATGGACAGTTTTCTTGTTAGATTCCACCGACAAAAGTTAAATCAAGATCAGATTAGCAGATTAAATAGCCCTATAACCCCTAAGGAAATAGAAACAGTCATTAAAAATCTCCCAACCAAAAAAAGCCCAGGGCCAGATGGTTTCAGTACAGAATTCTACCAGACCTTCAAAGAAGAGCTAATACCAATACTCTTTAAACTCTTTTACAAAATAGATTCAGAAGGAACACTGCCAAACTCATTCTATGAGGTTATAGTCACCCTGATTTCTAAACAACACAAAAACCCAACAAAGAAAAAGAAATTCAGACCAATTTCCCTCATGAACATAGATGCAAAAATACTTAATAAAATACTGGCAAATCGAATCCAAGAACACATCAAAAGTATCATACACCACAATCAAGTAGGCTTCATCCCAGGAATGCAAGGATGGTTCAGCATATGTAAATCCATCAATGTAATTCGCCATATAAACAAGCTGAAAGAAAAAAAAAAAACACATGGTCACCTCGCTAGATGCAGAAAAAGCATTTGACAAAATCCAACACCCCTTCATGCTAAATATCCTGGAGTGAACAGGAATACAAGGACCATACCTACAAATAATAAAGGTGATACAGCAAGCCAGTAGCCAACATCAAATTAAATGGAGAGAAACGTGAAGCATTTCCTCTAAACTCAGGGACAAGACAAGGATGTCCACTTTCACCATATCTCTTCAACAAAGTACTTGAAGTTCTTGCTAGAGCAATAAGACAGCTAAAGGAGATCAAGGGGATACAAATTGGAAATGAAGTCAAATTATCCCTATTTGCAGACAATATGATAGTATACATAAGTGACCCCAAAAATTCCACCAGAGAACTCTTACAGCTGATGAACACCTTCACCAAGGTGTCTGGATAAAAAATTAATTTAAAAAAAATCAGAAGCCCATCATTATACAAAAGATAAATGGGCTGAGAAAGTAATTAGGGAAACAACCCCCTTCACAATAACCACAAACAATATAAAATACCTGGGGGGAGGGACTTTAAACAAGCAAGTGAAAGACCTATATGACAAGAACTTCAAGTCCTTGAAGAAAGAAATTGAAGAGGACATCAGAAGATTGAAAGATCTCCCATGCTCATGGATAAGTAGGATCAACATAATAAAAATGGCCATCCTGCCAAAAGCAATATACAAATTCAATGCAATTTCTAGAATTTATTTCTTTATTATTTCTATCAAAATACCACCACAATTCTTTATAGATCTGGAAAAAGCAATTCTCAATGAAATAACAAAAACCCAGAATAGCTAAATCAATCCTGTCCAAAAAAAAAAGAAAAGAAAAGAAAAGAAAAATCTGGAGGTATCACCATCCCAGATTTCAAGCTGTACTACAGAGCAATAGTAATAAAAACAGCATTGTATTTGTATAGAAACAGACCAGATGATCAATGGAATCGAATTAAGGACCCAGAAATGAACCCACACACCTATGGTCACTTAATTTTTGACAAAGAAGCCAAAACCACACAATGGAAAAAGGACCGCATCTTCAACAAATGGTGCTGGTCCAACTGGATGTTCACATGTAAAGAAATGAAATTAGACCCATACTTATCACCTTGCACAAAACTTAAGTTCAAGTGGATCAAAGACCTTAACATAAGGCCTGACACACTAAATCTGTTAGAAGAGAAAGTGGGGAAAACCCTCAAACTCATTGGCACAGGTGACAACTTCCTGAACAGAACACCAAGAGTTTGGGCTCTAAGACCAACAATCAGTAAATGGGACCTCATGAAACTGAAAAGCTTCTGTAAGGCAAAGGACATTGTCATTTGAGCAAAACAGAAGCCTACAGACTGGGAAAAAATCTTCACCAACCCCACATCTGACAGAGGGCTAATATCCAAAATTTACAAAGAACTCAAGAAATTAAATGCCAAGGAACCAAATAATCCAATCAAAAAATGGGGAACAGAGCTAAACAGAGAATTCACAAAGGAGGAATCCCTAATGGCTGAGAGACACTTGAAGAAATGCTCAGCATCCTTAATCATCAGACAAATGCAACTCAAGATGACTCTGAGATTCCATCTCACACCTGCCAGAATGGCTAAAATCAAAAACTCAAATGAAAGCACATGCTAGCATAGTTGTGGAGAAAGGGGAGCACTCCTCCATTGCTGGTGGGAGTGTAAGCTTGTACAATCACTATGGAGGTCAGTCTGGTGATATCTTGGAAAACTTGGAATAGCTCTACCTCAAGAACCAGTCATGCCACTTATGAGTATACATCCAAATGATTCCTCACCAAATCACAAGGAAGTTTCCTCATCTATGTTCATAGCAGCCTTATTTGTAATAACTAGAAACTGGAAACAACCCAGTTGTCCCTCAACTGAGGAATGGATAAAAATACTGTGGTACATCTACACAATGGAATATTATTCAGCTATCAGAAACAATGAAATCATGCAATTTGCAGCCAAATGGATGAAACTAGAGAAGCTCATCCTGAATGAGCTAACCCAGACTCAGAAGGATGCACATGGCATCTATTCACTTATAGTCTGATTTTAGCCATATAGTACAGGATAAACTATACTATAACCAATGCACCAAAGGGAACAGGAACATAGATTTTTTTCCTATCAATGAGACACTTTGCCCTAGTGTTGCTGGCTTGTATGCCCCCAGTGTATGAGGAGGCTCTTGGCCCTCATGTGACTGCTGAACTGGGGTGGGGGACTGTTATGTAGGGACACTACACTCCAGAGGAGTGGGATGGAAGGGATAAGGGGTAGAGGGTGGGAGGGAGGGACTGAGAGGGGTGGAAAGAGGGCACTGTGATGAAGATGTAACCTGAAGTGATAAATAAATATTTAGAAAAAAGAAATTTTGGATCTTGAGCCCATATAACTTTCGTTTCTTCACAAGAATGATTCCTTACATAGTTGCATTGTTTTTGCTGTAGCATACTAGAGAGAAAACCTGGCTGCAGACTACTAGATGAATCATCTTTTTGAGGGATTGCTAAAATGATGTTTTAAAATAACTATTATTGAATTTCTTCTTTGACAATTTTATCCATGTATAAATATATTCTAATTACAATAAATCAATCTCTCTAATCTCTCTCTTACCCTTTGTGCCTTATCCCCACTCCTTCCTACAAGTGTTTCTTTGTGTGTGTGTGTGTGTGTGTGTGTGTGTGTGTGTGTGTG
>CAJQZJ010037361.1:917704-946438 GCA_907164525.1 Lophiomys imhausi | reverse complement strand
ACACACACACACACACACACACACACACACACACACACACACACACACCACGCACGCTTCTCAAGTGCTGAGATTTCAAGCACCATGGGATAAGAGCTGTCTGTGTTTATGGACGGTCAGGATACTTTTCCTCTGAGCCGGGTATTCATTTCTTAGTGTCTTTGCATTTAAGGTGTGTTCTAGGAGAAATTTTAAGGATAATTAAAGGAAAATGTCCTAAACTATAGAGTACCATTCTTCCAAAAGACTTTCTTAAAGAGTAAAAAAGAAAAGTCCTCCAGAGTAAAAGCTCTTGGCTCTGCAACTTGATTCAAAGGCAGCATGAAAATAAGACATCAGCAGCAAAACCTGCTAACCTGTGATCAGGCAACATTGACATGGGGACAAAAGAGTGGTGTATTAGAAATGAAAATGGGGAGTGGATATGATCTTATTTCATTGCATGCATGTATGAAATTCTCAAAAACAAGGGGAGAAAAAGAATGGCAGAGCAGATATAGAGCGTAGGTTTTTTTGGTTCATTTATTTAATACATTTTGAGCTGCCCAATGAATCATGAATCCCCTTAGCTCCGGATAATGTTTTAACTAAATAGAAAGTTATACTTGGGTTTTAAGCCATCACCCATCAAGTTCCTGCTTCTAGGGGCCAAATGTAAACTATGGCCTTAGAGATATCTTCCCTATAAGGAGAAAATCCTTTAACATAAGTGTCCTTTTGTGCCCTCTGCTCTATGCTCCATATGGAAGAATGCAACCATCTCCCTGCGATACCAATGTGCAGATCTCCTTCGAGACTCTCGTTTCCTGTCTCCCTTAGAATATGTGTTTAAATACAGCATTTTAAACTACCTTCTTTCTATTACTTTCATGGATCACTTCTTCTTTACTCAATTGAAGTATCACTGGGTAGAATTATCTCTTTTTTTCATTGCTACCACAAATTAGGAAGCTATTCATGCTTTTTCCTATGCCCCCCCCCATCAACTTGTTCTTTGACCTCCAGGCTGCTCAGTTTTTTTCCATTTATTCTAATTATTCTTATAGACTTTCAAACATTAGTTTCTCTTACCTAACTTTCCCTACATACATATGTTCCTTTGATTTCTCTAATATAGAATTTAAAATTCTGAAAACCTAACATTGACCTTCATGATATTCTTTCATTGCTTTCCACTGTCTCCAAGAACATAGCATTCAATCATATGTCTCTTGCTGTAGCTGTATTTCTATAAAAAAAAAAAAAGTGGGCATTTTTGTCATCCTGTTACTTTTCTTCCTTTATTAAACTTGCATTTTTGTTACAAATACAATTAATTCCTGACCTATACCTCAAGCCTCATCCTCTCTTAAAATCTGTCATAGTCCAATTGCATTTAGAAAATTATTAGTCCAAGTATTCTAAAGTCAACCCATCTTCATCCCCACACCTGTTCCCATGTTTTTTTAAAACTCTCAGTGCCCTTACCATTATACCAGTCATTATTCTTGATGCTTTAAATTCAGCCTTGGTTGCTCTCTCTATTTTATATAAAAGCATTCATAACTTTTACATTTGCCATCTCAACGTATTGTATTTAAAATGATTTCTTATTTCTAGGTATAAAGTCTTAATATGGTATCGTTCATGTGAAGGCATCTCTCTTCTTACATTAATCTTCAGCTTGAAGGAGCATTTATTTCTATGTCTAAAATCATCCTGTCAACTCACGAGTCACTTTCATGACTACCTCCAGTAGCTGCCAATCCAAGAACTTGGAACGAGGAAGGGATAATGTAGACTCTCTAACAGAACCCCCCTACTCAGGGCAGAAAGGCTATCAGTTCCCAATATTATCCCAAACACATAACCATCCAGCCAATGCTTGTTTACTTCCAAAGAAAGAAATCACAACTTTGAAACTGCTCTCTTAACTTAAAAAGCTTTCTAATTAGAAGATTTATTATGTCCTTTTGGCAGCGTATATGAATCTCTATATAGTAAGAATAAATGCCCTCCTATGTGACAACCTTCTAAATATAGTCATATAGTCTTGTAGTCTGTTATACACTGTTTATATGCTATTATCCTAATAGTTCTTCCCTAAAATGTGTACTCTGCAGGGGTCAACAGGGCCATTCTTTGCAGGACTAAGAGAAACCAAGTAGCAGGTAGGAGCCAATCAGTTTTCATCCATATTATAGAAAATTGAGAAATGGCCTACTACATTGTTACTGACTAAGGTTGTGTGCTTCCCTCATGTGCTTACCTTCTTTCTTTTCTGTAACAGGGTTTATACAGGTTGTATTATTCCCAAAATCATCTCGGCCTTAATCTCCTCTGCAAACCTACGGATTTGATGCAGCAGCCAACCCAGGTTTCTCCTGTTATATACAAATGATCTCAGAATACCCCCACAAGCCATCTCCTTTTCAGGAGCTTCTCTATCTAACTGAGAGGGCATCTAGCAGTAGTAAAATAGTAGCTCAACTTAAAAATAAAAAAATGAATAAAATATAAAGACATTGGATATAGAATTGGGGTCTGGGACAGATTTATAGGTAAACAAAATTTCAGTAACTTTTAATTCCCTTATTTATTCGAAATTATTTTTTGAACATCTGTGCTAGGCCAGTCACAACTGTTATGAGCTTAGATATAGTGATCAATAAAATAAAACACCATCTACATTCAAGTAGGTAATACTTTAGCTAATGAGGTAACCTTCACTGTATTTCTTGTGAAAATCCCTTATAAAGTCGAAATCAGGTAGTGTCTGCGATGAGTGCCAGTGTGGTGACACTGTTCAATAAACATTAGATTTACTTTGGCAAGTAAACAAAGAGCAACAAAAGCAAATGGAGCAAATGCTTTTAATACCACTTGTCGATGCAATTCCTAACCGACAGTCTTTCTTCTTCAATGAGCTTCTCATGACTGCTTCTCCCCTCGCTGGTTTCTGCTGGATGGTTTAAGCCCCTGATTTGATGCTGTTACTTTTCTTTGTTTGCTCTCAGAATGCCCCAGTCACACCTCTGCTGAATGTCGCTAACCCCGGATTAGGTGATGTTTTGTTCACCTCAGTTTCTTCTATCTGCTACTGGCTGTTTGTTCGTATATGTTTCCTTGCTACACACTGAATAAGTTCATACATTTGAAACTTAAGGTACAGCTATTACAAACCATTCTCTGGTCGTACAGAACATAGGTATTTAAGTATAATTTGGCAAGTTAACAAACAGATTTAAATTAGCTTTTATAGCTTAACAAATCTACTTGTATATATAATTTTGCTAATTGAAAAAAAATGTTTATAGTCACACCATGTTCCCAAATTAGAGTTTTGAAATCGCATTTCTACATGTAGACAGATCCTTGACTTTTTCTACAGGATAGGACAGAGGCACATCTGAAGTCATTGCTGGCACTGAGTCAATTCTTGAAACATTTTGGATAATTGTGATCCACAAGAGGGAGATGATGCTTGTAAACAGCAAAATGCTAACTGAGCAGGAATGGCTAATTAGATATCCTAGCTATATGATGACAGCTTAACAAGAAATGAGTTAACAGAAGTTTTGTGTCTACGCAGCAAGGCCTTGGAGTTATAAAGTGAAGAAAACACAACCCTTTGCACATTGGTCTGTGAGTGGAAGGCAGACACAGAAGTGATAATTAAACAGATCTCCAGGGTTCGGCCAGAAATCAGGGAAGAGATAAGATATTGAAGTTTACATTTAACATCCAAGTTTACACTGAGTGAAGAAATCCTGTTTCTTTTGCAATCCAACTGGAAAGTTATGGTCTTGATTAAATAGAACAGAATTTAGCTCCTTTCGTCTCCACTATATGCTGAGAACACATGAGGTCAGAATCAGAAGCCATGCAAAGAACACGTTGTTCTCACATTAAAATGCCAGAAAAGTGTAGGGTCACACAGCAAAGACAAGATGTCCTTCCCCACTTGTACATAGCTTGAGATGAGCTTCTTGCACAGTTCACTGGAACCAGTGAAGCATCCAGAGCAATTCAGTGGATGGTGTGCAAACTTGTTTGAAGTGAATTTTAAGTAAATGTGTGGGCAGAAAGATTTTCCATAGCCTCGGGGACCCCAAGGGAGAAAGTAGTGGGGTTCAAACACAACAAGAAGATCTTGGACTATGCCAAGCAGGAGGCATTCAGCCTGGAAATAAAATAGAGTCTATTTGTTATTTTAGACATACCAGACTGGACTGTTCCTGAGATGGGAATACATATTAACAACAACAACAAAAAAATGTCTTGAAGTGTGTTTACCAAGAAAATAATACATATTAATATTCTTACACATGTGACTATTATAGTTCTGCTTAAGTGACAGTCAGTAGGTCTAAATTACTTAATACATTGTGGTTTTACTCCTCATTTACTTATCCTGCTCCTGTCTTCAAAGAATACCAAGTTGAATAACTAGCCTAGGACATGTTAAGAGATGGAATGGATTGAGCTGATCTGTTTTTGACTGAGTATGCCAAAAAAAGAACAATCAAGTGTGGTTAAGATATGGTTAAAGCCCATGTCTAATGCTTTCTGATCTGTCCTTACTCATTTTCAAACAACAATGTTACCAACCTGGCAACCTTCTCCAACCTTGGCACTCCCATTATCACACCCAGGCCCCGTCAACCACAATTTTTTTCACACTTGTTTAGCAAGCAGCCTTCTACCTGGGGATTCAAGATATGCTTTAATGTCTTAGGATCTGTTTTATTTATTATTCATAATTACCTTACCTTTAATCTGGTGTGTTTATGTGTGTGTGTGAGAAAGAGAAAGAGAGAGAGAGAGAACTAGGAGAAAAGCAAAGATCATCACTTACAAACAGCCCCCAATTATCTGCTCTGAGAACTGATGCCATTATCTGCAAAGCCCCTCCTGGGTCTATCCCCAGGTACAGGCAGTCTCATGCCATCTATTTCCTTTGCATTCTTGAATACTTAGCCTATTCAAGTTTATTTTATATGAATTTACTGAAACATTTCAGTTATGATCCACGTTTTGAAACCACCTGAGGTATGGAGAAGAGAAAGAGAGAGACTGAGGAAGAATGAAATGATAAAACAGATTAGTCTACTTGGCTAGGTAGATTTTGAACAAACGAGGATTCAGTCTCTATTCTCAATCCATTTATTAGGCCATTAGAAACTAAGTATGCAGATTTTTGTATTATACAATTGCTCCAGGTAAAGATTCCCAGTGCATATTCAAGCATCAAGGCTGCCAGGACATAGTACAGAAAGAAACCATCATGGAACCCTTTGAGATGTAACAGAACAGGTAGGAACTGTGTCAGGTTGAGTGAGGGCATTTCAGACAACACTGAGACAATCGCTCAAAAGACTATCTTGTTGGGAAATTCTGGGGACACTGAGGAGAAGGAGGGACAGCAGGGATTGAAGGGGAGTGAAGGTACTTGACAAGCAAAGCCCTTGTGAAGCTAAGAACAACATGTGATGCTGGTGGAATGGGCTGTGGAAAAGCAAGCATATTCACTTTGAGCATAAATACAAGATATGCTTTAATGCCTTAGGATCTGTTTAATTTATTATTCATAATTACCTTACCTTTAATCTGGTGTGTGTGTGTGTGTGTGTGTGTGTGTGAACTAGGAGCAAAGCAAAGATCATCACTTACAAACAGCCCCCAATTATCTGCTCTGAGAACTGTTGCCATTATCTGCAATGCCCCTCCTGGGTCCACCCCTGTCTTTCTCTGGAAAACTGGCTGTGTTCTTACCTGCTGAGCCGTCTCTTTTTGTTGTGTAATTTGCATACCATAAAGTTTCACATTTAAAAAATGTTTATTTTTTTTATTATTTTTGAAACAAGTTCTCACACAGCCCAGACTGGTGTTAAATTTACTATGCAACTGAGACTGGCCTTGAACACTCTAAGCTCTCCAGCATTGGAATTATCAGCATGGGCCAAAATATTCATCTACATTCCCTCTTTTCTTAAAATGTAATCACATTTTCATTTATTTACTTTGTGCACTTGTGGGGGGGGGGGTGTATGCTAAGGAATACATATAAGGGTCAGAGGACAACTTTTAGGAATCTGTTCCTTCCTTCTACAATGTGGGTCTCTTGGATCAACTTAGGTCATCATGTCTGGAAGCAGGTACTCCTACCCATTAAGCAATCTTCCAGGCCATAGATTCCCTTTTTTTGTTGTTGTTGTTATTTTAATTTAAAGATTGTATACCTCCCTGTGAAAATATGTGTAGAACTGAGACCAAGGCCAACTAAGACTGGATTAATTCCAAAGCCCATACTCACTCTACATCTTGTTTCTCTATAGAAATTAACACTTTCTTCACATAATAACACCCTTCTCTAAACATTAAAGAGATATTTTGTATCTTTTAAATTGGGAAACGGCACTCCACAGTTTCTACTCCAATGTCTTTCTTTTACACCAGAAAAGTTGAGACATGGGCAAGTTGAGTTGATTTTGCTCTTCATGAGTCTTGCTTCCCATCCCAGTCTGACTCAGAAGACAATGCCTTTACCCCAAAGTTGTCTATATCCCACCTTTCAGAAATTAGTTGTCCCTTTATGACATTGTCACTCCCTTGAAATGTTGCAGCTTGCAGCATAAAGAGTCTGCAAAGGGCTGCTGGAGAGAGAAGTGCTGTAATTGGGATCCAGGCATTTGTGCAACCTTGTGAGGGTTATTAGAACATATTACATCTTCTTTCTTGGTGCTGTAGTATTTATTTTGTGGGCTTTGGGGCATATAGTTTCTTAATGTTTAATGACCTAATTATCAATAGTCTGAGCCAAGAAACGGGTCCAATTAAAGTCTGAGTCACTGGGAGCTCAATTTAAAATTCAGGAATCTTGTTGGCCAAAGATCAAGGGTACTGTTTCAAGGAACTCTAAAATGAAAAACAAAAAAATAAGGCCTCGCTTTTGTCCTCTCTAAGAATTCAGAGATTGCTACAAAAATTACAGCACTATAAACAAGAGCCCTGGTACGCAGAACATAAAACACATGAGGTTGAGAGCTTTCTACAGAGGCCTATTACATTTACAGCCTTATCAAGGAAGGTGTCTCCTTAAAGGTGGTGTATCCCAGGCACCAACATCATTATTCAGCCAGTGACTTCCAAGCTTTAAGTGATTATCTATTCTTTCCTCCTCTGTATCTTATCTGTTTGGCATTTGTAATGAACCAACTATGGAGACAGAGTAGAATACACAGCCAAAGGCCATTGGATTACTAAGTGTTCCAGTGGGACAGGACTTCAAAGACTGTTTAACCTAGCTCTCTGTTTACAAATAAGGAAACAGAGATCCATAAAATTGTTTGTTAAAGGTCATGGAAAAAGAGAGTTGACACACAGTTCATTATTCTTTGTATTAGAGCAGTGCTTTTATTAACCAATAGTTCATACACAAAATGTCTGTCCTTGTATGGGACGGTATCTGCCTGAACATCTCTGTGAATACACTGATGTGTGTAACCTCAGCCCTTGACTTTGCCTCAGTGCTTTTGCTGAAAAAAGGGCAGTAAGCTTTGTTTCATCCAGGACTCCTTTTCAACTACAAGAGTTCCCTGAGACTACAAAGGCTTCAACAGGTATATCATCAGTCCCATGGAATCCTGGGGCAAGGAAGAAGGTGGGGTGAAGTAGTCAAATTTGTCATAAAATACATGGGAAAGGGCTGGAGAGATGGCTCAGTAGGTAAGAACGCTTGGTATGGTGCAAGTGGGTAGACTGAAGGTCAAATCCCAGAAGCCCTGGTAAAACTATACCAGGTAGCCGGGTGTCAGTGTCAGCACCTTTCAGTCTCAGCACATGGGAGGCAGAGGCAGGTGGATTTCTGTGAGTTTGGGACCAGCCTGGTCTACAGAGCCAGTTCCAGGACAGCTAAGACTATGCAAAGAAACCCTGTCTTGAAAAAAGCAAACAAAACAAACAAACAAACAAACAAATATGCCAGATATTCATGAGTGCCTGTAACCCTAGCACTGTGGAAAAGAGAGACAAGAGGATCACTGGGAGCTCAGTGGCCACCAGCCTAGCTCAGGAGTCAGTGAGAGACACTGAAAGAAATGAGTGATAGAAGAGAATGCTCAAAGTGAGAAAAGAAATACATGGGGAGAACTAGTAATTCTGCCTCTCTGTAGTCTTAAGTGGGCTCCCTAATTTTATTTGACCCAGGGTATCTGGAACATATTTGACCATTTTTTCTATTTCTCTTTTCTCTATTTCTTTCTTCTTTGTAAATTATCCTTCAAAGTTGTAAAACATGGAATGGATCTCGGATGCAGGTCACTGAGGAATTTCTTCTGCAACTGGATCAGTTTTCCATAAAGGACCGTGCCTTGCTTAGGTGTACCCATAAGAGCAGCAGCATACCAGTGACTGAATTCATATTTTCTCCCTAATATAGATGACTGGAAATAACAGTGATGGGGGACCATGACAAGTACTTGATATTTAGCAAACATCTAACTGACCCTTCACAGGAAACTTGCCACTAAGTTCATTTCAGAAATCATTCCCACCCTTTAAAAGGGAAATTACCTCAAGATTTATCCCAACATTCTATTGGGCTTTTAAGATAAATTACTTTACATCAAGCACAACTACATTAATCCTTATTGCTACCAATATTTGTAGATAAATTGAAATTTCCATTGAGTAATTTCTTTCTGAAAGCAGTTCTTGTATTCATTTACATTCATTAAATGACTGTTATGTAGCCCATTTTGTTGCCAGATATTATTCTGAGAACTACATGTGGCCATGAACACACCAGGCAAATAATTACACAATAGCCTTCCATTCTAGTAGGGGAGACAATGATCCAAGCAACCAATAAACAAGTAGATAAACCAATGTAAACATAAGATGACCTTATGTTCATATACAGGTATATTTAGGTAATTCAGGTGACAGTAAGGGCAATGGAATTCTAAAAGGTACACAAATATGATAGGAATTGAGATGATGATGTCATTTTAAATAACGTGACCAGGGAAAGGATCATTTACATTTTTCTTATAAAAGAACTAGGAACTCTTCAGAGCATTTTATCATAAATATGACTCTCTAAATGTTGGAAGAGGAAGGCTTGGGGTTAAGTTTGAGCTTTGGGTTAAGATAAAGATGTCTGTCTTTCTCTGTCATCTGCTTATTCGCACTTCAACAGGTCTCAGTCTCATCCCTTCTCCAGTGTCAGCCATGGTTTTATTGGTCAAGCACCTTTGGTGGCTTTGGTGATAACTGTGGTGTGGGTCACTGTGGCCAGGTAATTTGTTTTCCTTTAGCATGTCTCAGTTCAGTGTGTCACTTGAGATCACACTGACATTGTCCCTCCCCTCTCCCCTAGGTTTTCCACAGTGTGAAGACCTTTCCTGCACATACTAAAGGCTATCTGGGTGCTATGCAAGTGCTTGGTAGTAAAGGCAAGAGTTCGGATAGAGTTACCACTACTCACTTGATCTTTCTCAGTCTGTCCAAGAAAAAGTCTCAATTTAATGACTGCTTCTAGCATAGAGCGGCACCGAGATCAGACACTTAGGCAATAATACCTAGCCAGAAGTTATAGTAATGCTCTGTTTTCCTCATATTAAGGTTGTTTAACATAAAAGCAAGCAAATAGATTTTAAAGAGAGACTCTTTAGCAAACAGCAATACAGGTGATCTTATATCTAAGAGGTGGCAAAGTAAACTCTGAACTGTTGAGATCAGGAAATTATCCTTGCCGCAGAAATGCTGTGATGGTAAACATTAGACTTCCTCTTCCTTTTAGAGACAACTATCACTAGATAATGGATTTCTCCAAAAAGCCATTCTTTTCTGGTTTCTCTCTCTATACTATAGCTGACTATTTCTGCCTGTGTCTACATACTTCCTCATAGTAATACTAGTTTGTTACCAACCAATGTGTACTTCAAGTCCTCGATGAACCTTCAAGCTTCTCTTAATCCCTTGAAAACTTTCATGAAAATAAATAAATAGCAACCGGTGTGTGACAGATAATGCTTCCAAACCAAGTGCAAGAAATCTCCATGGTGACCAGAAGATGTATTACAGTTCTTATTTCACTAAAGGCCAAGCATTCTAGTAAGAATCCTCAAAGTTGTTATTTCTATCTTAGAAGTGGTTGAAAATTCATTGCAAGGCAAAAGTTTTGGAAGTGGGTCAAGTTTATCAGCGGAACCAGCCCATCCCTTGTGTCTAATGTCCACAGATAGAGCACAAAATGTTGAAGTGGTATTAAATAAAGTATTTCCCTGGAGTGTCTATCCATCCCTAATGCCTCATGTTCATAGATGGAACATGATATGTACTGATGTTATAACCATTTCGGTCTAAGTTTAAGTATGGTCAATGTCATGCCCAAGGAAGGCCTGTACCTTTCTATCCATTCTTTTTCCAATGTAATATGCAATATACTCTAACAACATGTCTGATCAAATAGGGGCTTGGTAGCCTCAAAAATTAACACAAACCATTTTATTATAAAGAATTTAACACCTTAATAGCCTAAACATATATTTCCCTTCATTTCAACATAGCCCCCCCCAGAGATGGTTTTTCCATAGATAATTGATACTCTCAACAGTATTAAAGTTTTAGAAAAAAATGGTCATCTATGAATCTAATATATTTTCAATGAAGCAAGACTTGGTGAAATTTCCAAATGCAGCAAGTCCATAAAGCACGGGGCTATAACTGTTATCTGAGGAGCAAGGAGTGGGTTATTCACCTGTTCCCTTTGCCTATGATGTTCTTCCTCAAATAGTACAGATTAGTAGTCACAAAGGCCAATGAAGCTTCAATAACTCTCAGCAAAAGAGCCTATCTTTTCTTCCTCTTCTAAGGATACATAGATAAGGGCTGGCTCACTTTTTATTTTGTTTGATTTATTTATCATTATTGTTGTTTTTACTGTATTTTTTCTATCTGGCTTTTTTGTTTGTTTTATTTTGGACATTGGCCTGCAGTTCATCTCCAGGACATAATCCAAAGAAAAATTAGTGTTGGACTAGCTTCACATGGGGTGTCTACAAAGGCCTACTACCATGAGCCTTGGATGGCTTTCAATTTTTCCAAAGCTATCTGGAGTCTTTTTAAGTTGTGATTGTTTAAAGAACCTGAAGAGTCAGGACAGAACATCTCAACTCTTGAGAGAAAAGAAAGGATAGGACTGAAAGTAGCTAACAGACATGGGAAATCCAGCAAAGTCTTCCTCAGCACCTTGCTCTGCCCACCTTTGCCCTCCTGATGCTACCACACACTTGCCAGCGGCAGCTGCATGTTCCCCGAGCTCCATGTCCAGCTGCCTTGGTTTGGAGAAAGCAAGGCCATCTTTTGCTTTAGCATCCTCTCCTTCCCTGCAACTCTGCCTTGTCATTTAAGCACACACAACAGCCATCCCTCCTCTGTATCTCTCCCAATGTCCCAGGTGGAAGTGCCAAGCTAGTTTCTGAATTTGTAACCGGATAAATTTTAGTCCTCCATGTCTGTCCTACCAAATCCTGGTCTGTTTCTATTTTCCTAGTGGTGCCTTCTCTTGTTTGGCATGTTTTTGCTTTTATTTTCTCTCTTTCCTAGGAGGACTTGCTCTTTTAGCTGTCCCTTTACTTCCCATTTGTACAGAGCTCTGGATGTGAGTCTCTTTTCTTGCCTCTCATAGCACGCTTCAGCATCGATTTGCCATATCCTACTTCTCCCTCCCTGCCTCCCTTCTGCCTCTGTCCTAGAGTCAATTTCCGCTTCACCAGCATAGATTTTTCTCTTTTTAGCCTTAACTAATTTTGTTCTCTTAGTAAATGGATCTTTCAGGAACGAAACACAATTTTAACTGAAATTTCTTTGTAAAACTCAAAAATAAAATCACTATTCACAGAACACAAAAGTCAAGGCAGTTTGACCTAACCATGTTTCTCAACGAACAAAGTATGGGGTAATTCACTACGGCAGAACATATCCAAAGACAAATTCTGTCAGTATCATGAAAAGTCCACAAGCATTGCTCAGGAGTAAAGGGTACATTCAGTTCAAATTCATTCCTATTTAGATAATGTGATCTCAACTGATAGAAGCTAAAAATAGAGGTCTTGGGTTCCTGGAAAGATTTGACTCTAATTTCTGTCTCCAAGAAATTGGATATGAGGCAAAATAAAAAGGCAGTCTCTCAGTACTTCTCAAACATAAGGAGGCTAATGAGCATATTTACATTTTGAAAACATAACCTATGCCATATGTCACCTATAGGAATACATGGGCCCCACTATAGAATTGAATATATTTATGAGCCTTGAACTGTTATACTAAGAGAGTCAAAGTCCCAAGTTTCAGACGCAATCCTCTAAAACATAAAGTTGTGTTGTCAATGATTAATTCACTTCTCATTTTTTACTGTTCTTGAATGTTACAAGAATACTTAGAATCCTTTCTGTCTTCAATGAGTTTATTAAGATAATTGATCTGTGTAATCTGACCACTAGATTATAAATTGATGTTAACATGGCCACCAGCATAAAAAGAACAAAGAAAAACATTTAAGAATATCTCTCTCCTTAGTCCTCAGCTGATTCCAACTATCATAATTTAAATATATAGAGTTAAGAAAATTAACATTCTGAATGTGGCAGTTATGTGCAGCTGTGCATTCAGGTTTGGGAGTCATTTCAGATATCCTGGAAATGATGTCTGAAGATGTAGGTCTTAGTAAACATGAATAATGCCCACTCCCTCCCACCTAAACTCTGAATGAGTCCTCACGGTGACTACCCAAATACTCCTTGATGATTACTCCATGTTCCTGTGGCCACATAAAATTTGACTACAGTTTTTGTTTTTGTTTTTTTTTTGTTTTTTTGTTTTGTTTTTTTTTTTTCAGAATACCTGGAGTTCTAGCTAGGTGCTCTAAAAGCTAAACATATTTTGAATTTCAATCTTTTTTTTCCACATAATGCCCTGGTTGAGATAAAAAACATCTCCACATTTATCAAGGCTGGGTAGTAACAAACACCTGCAATTAAATGGCTCCACAAATCCCTGAAGAGTGGGAAGATAAATTTTAAACTTTGTTATACTGATATGTTATCAAGTTACTTCTCACTCAGGTTCTGAGGTACTTTTTAAAAATAGAATCAAACTAATGAAAACTTGATTGAACTCTATGGGATCCTTACTACTTGATTATCATTAAACAGTAAGGATTTTTTTTGGGGGGGGGGAATAGGGAGCTAGCTTGTACTTTTTCCACTTCCACTATTCATAAACTCAAAATTCAAATGAATTTAAAATCTATTCTCTATACATAATAAGAATCAAGGATGAACTGTTTTTTTTTTCATAAAGAAAAAAACAGAGATTAAGATATAAAGCATTAAATAGTGTACTTAAAAGAATATTGATGAGTATAAAATGCCACAGCATGTACAGTTGAGGGTTAACCTGACTGGGACACTGAGGAAAGAAGAAAAGACAGACACACCAACACACGAACAGAAAAAATGGGCTTGCATGGGCCCTGTAATATGATGGAGATGCACCAGCAACAGCCCAGAAACTCAAGAGTATTTTTTTATATGTCTGAAATGAGAAGGCAGGTTTATTATACACAGTTGAACAAGGAGAAGGGAGTAGGGCATCCCTATAGGGAGCAGTTTCGTGCTGTAAGCATCAGGAGGAAGAAGCTATGGTATAACTGTGAATATCTGACCTGGGGAAAGCTTTGACACTCTCATGGGTTTGAGGCATTGGAGTCTTGACTTGAGCATGTGAATATTAACAACACACATTCACTCAGGACTGTATCAGCTGCCCACAATAAAGAAGGATGTTTCTGGTTCAGAGTCATGTCTCATGTGTCCTCTGTGCTTTTCTAAAAGACAGAAGGTGGACACGGTTTCAAAAGCCAAAATCAAGAGGATGTTTCTGGTATTATACTTTTCTTCTTCAAACAAAAAATGTAATAATAGATATTCAGTATACAGGTATTTTATAATCCCTCTATGAAAATGTAAACATCTTCACATTTTGACAATGAGAGAACATATTTGACAAACAGAACACACTTTGATAAAATAGAGCATATTAACCTCACATTGCTTCCAAGAGTCATTGTATTGAGCTATATGACAATGAAATTGAATACTTCTATAAATGCTTCAGAAATGTCAAGGAAATATGAAGTTGTTTACATTTGGAACAATCTGTTGAGAGATGAAATAATAGAAACTAATAATATGAAGTACAGGAATCAAATATTCATGCAGCATATTCATTGCTTTTCTTGTCACTGACCAAATGCATGAGGAGAGGCAACATAAGGAAGGGATAATATCAGCATATAGCCATCCATCATGCCTAGGGAGGCTCTCCATGGCAGAGAGTTTGCAGCATGGGAGTGTGTGGCATGGTTTGTTCACATCTCAGTGCATCAAGAAGCAGACTGGGATCAGAAGTGAAACTGGCTATAACTTCGAAGACCTATCCCCAGCAACCTACCTGTACCCAGGTCTCACCTACCAACAATGCCACCAGCTGGAGACCAATAGTTCAAACACAAAGCTTATGGAAGACATTTTCCATTTAAGCCATAATGAATAACAATTTTTTGTTTGTTTTTGGGGGGAAAGGGTTTGGCACATCTTCTACTAAGAAAGAATGACTTGGTAATAGAAATTAAAGCTTTGAGAATAATCCAGCTAACTAGCTATAATCCATTTACAATCATTTAGAAATGCCATGTAAAACACCCCTTGCTACTTCTTCCTCCTTCTTCCTTCCAAAAAGGAATAGGATAAAAATAAACATAGTATAATCTAAGGCTAAGTCCAGTAAAACAGAATACACAGACAAGAATAGTTTGAAGTCATTTTTGAAAATTTGCTTTTCAGTAGAAGGAAGAGCCTTGACTTTTCTTACTTTTCTATGTATTTTCTATGTCCCTATTTTTTTTAGATAGAACATTTACAACTTCTAACACAAAAGAAAAGAAGTGGGGAGGGAATCAACATCTCTTTAGTCTTTACTGTATGTCTGTTGCTCCTCTGTGGTGCACCCAGCTTGGTGATAACAGCTTGGTGATCAGTAAGATCCTCATACTTCTCAGATAGGTCCCAGAGCCATCCGCATCAGGATCATCTTGGACACCTATGTGTTTGGAAACCATAAATATCTCTTTCTTTCTTTCTTTCTTTCTTTCTTTCTTTCTTTCTTTCTTTCTTTCTCTCTCTCTCTTCTTTCTTTCTTCCTTCCTTTTTTTCTTTTTTAATTCTTCTCTCATATATTACATTCCAATTGCAGTTTCCCTCCTTCCCCTCCCTGCAGCCTCTCCCCACCCCATTTCCTCTTCTTCCCCAGATCCACCCTCTACCTCCCCTTAAAAAAGAGCAGGCCTCCCAGGGACATCAACAAAACATGACACAGCAAGCTACAATAAGACCAGGCAAACACCATCATATCAAGGCTGGATGAAGCAACCCAGTAGAAGGAATTTTCAACAGAGGAATCTCAAATGGCCAAGAAAATTAATTAAATTTTCATTTAATTAAAAAATTAAAGAAATGTTCATCATCTTCAGTCATCAGGAAAATGCAAATAAAAACAACTTTGAGATTCCATCTTACACCTGTCAGAATGACTAAGATCAAAAAAGCAAGGACAGTTTATGCTGGAGAGGATGTGGAGCAAGGGGAACTCTCCTCCACTGTTGGTGGGAGTGCAAACTTGCACAACCACTTTGTAAATCAATATGGCAGCTTCTCAGAAAACTGGGAATCAATTTATCTTAAGACCCAGCTGTACCACTCCTACACATATGCCCAAATATATATACTCCATCATACCACAAGGACATTTGCTCAACTGTGTTCATAACAGCTTTATTCATAATACCCAGAAACTGGAAACAACCTAAATATTTCTCAACCAAAGAATGGATAAAGCAAATATTGTACATTTACACAATGGAGTATTATTCATCATGAAATTTGCAGGCAAATATATAGAACTAGGAAAAAAAATCATCCTGAGAGAGGTAACCCAGACCCAGAAAGACAAACATGGTATATACTTGCATATAAGTAGATATTAGCTGCAAGAAAAAAAAAGATAATTATGCTACAATTCATAGACTCAGAGAAATGACAGATTTCTAGAGAGCATCCTAGGTCATGTTTTGAGCAGGTTCAAGACCCTATAGATAAGATAATGACCCCAAAGGATGCTGTTGCAAAATAGTTTGAGAAACTGCTTTCAGGCCTGTTGGAGGCACACTACTGTACCACTTCTAACCATACCTTCCTGAGCTGAAAGGCTTCTGTGAGTTGAGAATCAAAGAAGAGAAACAGATAGAGGATAAAAGGTGGACAGAGTGACACTGAAGTTGATACTTATAGTTAAGTACTTCTCAAATCTGGCAGTCCGTTTTAGTCACCAGAGAAGCTGGTCATCAAGGTTGAACTCCTTGCACCGGCAGTGTCAACACCAGCTGAGACTGTTAATGACACAGATTCTCAAGGTATGGAATTGTAATCTGTCCTTTGCTGTGATGTTTGGGATGATATACATGTCTGCTAAGGTTGTAGAAACCCTTTTGAGAAACTCCACAGGTCAGATTTCTGAAATTGATGCTTTCCATGAGCATTTACTCACATTGTTAGCCCCTTAACCCCTGGACTAGTATATACATTGAAAGGAATTTGCCTCTTCTTGCTTTGGAGTATTTATACTCACCATAATCCTCCCACTTAATTCATTAGAGGAAACAGTGAATGGGAGATAACTGGCATTAGCAATCTGGTATAAAGTATTTTTGATCTTACCAAGTTTATAAAAATAGACTTCAACTTTTATTGTTTCCATATTATTTCACAGCACACACATTCTTCATGATGTCTGGAAGAGTCTTCCCCCACCGTTTACCCAAGTGTTGAATGATTATCAGGTCTCAGATTAAAAACTATTTCTTCAGCATGGTGATGCATGCCTTTAACCTCAGCCTTCAGGAGGCAGAAGCTGGTTGATCTCTGTAAGTTAAAGGCCAGCCTGTTCTACGTAATGAGTTACAGGATAGCCAGAACTACATAGTAAGACCCTGTTAAAAACAAACAAACAAACAAAAACTATTTCTTTAAATACTGTTTTCTTCCATATTAGATTAATTAGGCTCCCTGATGTCCTAGCTAATGTGAGTTGTCAGTTTAACACGACTGGGAAGTAGAAACCTCCACTGAAGTATTGCCTTCATCAGAACGGCCTATGGGCGGGCTCTGGAACATTTTCTTTACTGTTAATTTATGTAGGAAGGGCCAGTACACTGTGAGAGGTGCCATCCTAGGCAGGTAGACATGGGTTGTGTAGGCGTGAGAGCTGGCATGAGCCGGATTGTTAGCCAGTAAGCAACATCATTCATAGTCCCTGTTCCTGTTCCTGCTTGACTTCCTGCCCTGACTTGGCTCAGTGATGGACAGTCACCTGGAAGTATAAACTAAACTAGAATCTTTCCTCCTCGGGTTTGTCACTCTGTGCTTTATCACAGCAATAAAAGACAAACTGGAATGTCTGGCCTATGAAGAATCACTAGTGTCATGTTTCTTCAGCTAGCAGGTGCTCACTGAAGGTTTGCGAAACAAATCAGTTATTTTCTGTTGCAAAAGACATGAAGATACGTCTGGAAAATCAACTTTATTAACTACGTTATCTATCTCTTTCTTTGTATTTTATTTGTTTTTAGCCATTCAACCAAAGACTAAGTTAGAATCTTCTATTACACCTTTGCTTTATTAATTTTCTCAGCTTTCTCTGTTTTCTAATAATGTCCCCTCCCTTACATTCTAGTCAGGCAGCCAATCTATAAAGCAAGAAGGCAAATATATTCCAATTTATTTGTTAGTAAAGATTGTCATGTTTTAGCATAAACTTGATCCTCAATCAGCATAAAAATATAACATCCTCTCTTTTTATAATAAATAATATCTACCTTTTATGCTGACACAGCCATTTTTCCTTGTTTCTACCATTTGTCTGCTACAACTCTGCCTTCCTTTGGTTTTTAGTTTAATTTTTGTATTTTAACGTGAAAATCTGTGTCTTTTATTCATGAAGTTATTATCCTTCATAGTTGTTACTACTATTAATAGTCAGGCTAATGCTAAATATAAAGTTGTTACATTAACAATTTATTATTATGGAGATTTATTATTATTTAATTTATTATTATTTAAATAATATTTATATGTTATATATAAATATTTAAATAAATAATTTATTATTATTATTATGGAGAAGATAGGAATAGTCAGATTAACATAGTCTTCCAGGAAGATTAGGAATGGAGAAACAGGATATGAAGGAACCAAGGATAAAGCACGTGGTCCAAGATGAAAGTTGTTAAACAAGCTTAAAAAGCTACAAGCGATTGAAAGAAGAATGACTCTCAATTCATATGTCAACAACACTCTTATATTTTCACCAACCTGGGGAAAGAACAAGAAGGAAAATCCAGTGCAAACGATGTGTATAATGTCCTTAGGAGTTCCTCCTCCCCCCTTTCCTGTCTTACTTTACACATCCACTCTGTTCATTTCCTCTTTCTTCCTCCAGTCTATACGTACCCACAAACTTGTATTAGGAGGAATCAACACTTATCAACACTTGTATTAGGAGGAATCTGTGCATACAGCACACATTCATCCTCAGCAAAACATCTGTGGCAAGCTGATCATCAGAGTTAACCCCATAGAACAGCCTGCCCCGTGCACATACTGTTCATCCATAAACACAGCTCCCTGCAGATGCAGGCCTATGTAGATGGGCCATTCACTCTCTGGAGTGCACTTGATAAACTCAAGCATGTTTAATCCATATTATTCTTAAATGCAATGTATTCTCAGGCTTACAAAATAACCAGAAACAACCTCAACAAAAATCCCCTAAAAAAAAAAAAAAACAAACAAACAATAAAAGCTCAAAACAACTTTAGCCATGGATTCCTTTTTGCTTCATGCTAAATCACACAATAGAAACATAGCCTTTGAAGGGAAACCTTTGTTTGGAAGGCGGTGTGATTTTTAAATTTTTCTTTTACTAGAACTAAATACTAAAATTCAACTAATTCCAAGGTGAAAAAGAGGTCAACAGTACTTATTTGTGAAGGGGTTCCTCCTCCTAATGGTTCGATTACTTTTGAAGGAATGGTCACATTTAATACTTATGCACATATTTTATCTAGGGTTGCCTTTCCATCTCCAGTCTGGTGACCAAAATAAGTTTTCATAATGGAAGCAACATGGAAGAGGAGTCAGATGATTTCAGTGCGGAGCTTAAGTGTGCCTTTTCCTTGGGAGTGAACTGTGGGATGCCACTCAATCCCTTGGAGAGCAGTTTCTTAATTCCCCAACTCTAAAAACAGAAGTGGTAGCTGCAGCTCTGGTTAGGGCTTCCAGAGATAGTGTGGTGTGCTGGTTTACTGTGGGGAGATAAGATATGACTATTTACTGTGGAGGAGAGCATCATGTGCAGCAGAAACAGGGTCGGTCGGAGCCAGCCTGCGCCCTCACATTCCCATTTTATTACCTACCAGTTGCACGAGCCTAAGCTAAGGCCCCCATCCCCCCCTCCGTGCTCTGTTCTCTGCAATCTGAAAACCCAGGAAGAATACAGCCAACCAACTGGAGATTCGTTGTTAAGGATTAAAGACTCATGTCTGTACAGCATTTGATAACGTCTTATACAGAGAATATGCGCTGTACATTTTACATATTAACTTTATTGTTATCACTACAACTGGAAACATCCAAATATTTTTGAGTAAAACATAAGTAAAATATTATAAAAAATGTTTTACCTTCCTCCACACTAGACGACAAGAGCAATGAAAACAAAAATGAATTATTTTAGAGACAGAAGTGTACTCATCCTGTCTAATGTCCTGGCTCATTTTCCAGAACATTTCATTTAATTCAGCTTTGCTGAATTTTTCACCAGGCTCCTTGTGGCTCTTTGGATGAGGCAAGGGTCACTCATGAACTTCAAAGATCTCAAAGCCTTTTTTGATTCCTGTTTTCATTTAGCTATAAGAAAATCACACACACACACACACACACACACACACCACACCACACATTACACATGGATTTATATTTTGTGATGTTAATTTTTGAATTTTCTTTGATTTTTTTTCATATTCTAAGCCTAAAGCAGTGGAATCCCCAAATGGAGTGATTTTATAGTCAGTCACATGTTACAAAAAGAAACTATTTTATCTTTGACAAATATGACCATGGAAACACATTGCATTTCAGAAAACATCCTTCCTTAACTGGTGCTCCTTGATACAGCCTAGCAACCAATTAGAGTCTCTTAGAGGGAAGGGGGAAGATTCAGAAATGTCCTAAATGTTTGGAATAAATTGTACATTTGAACAAATCAATGCAACAGCCACAGGGAACACTTTCATTGAGTCCAACTGAAGTCCATCTGTACTAACTGTGAGGATGCATGCCTGTCATCCCAGCAGTAAGGAGGATTCTCAGCTCCATAGTGGCTCTAAATTTACTAGTTAATTAATTAATTATAAATAGAACCAAGTAAAATCCTTCGTTTCAACCTGTGGCATCTACTTTTCTATCACCCATGTCCGTGTCCAGCCCCCCCCCCACCCACCCACCTTCTTTAAAATACTTTCTCTCAAATGTGCAAGAGATTGAATCATCTCTCCACAATTCTAAAATTATAATCACATGTATGATGCTTAAATGCTGGTTAGATCTCTTATTCCAAATTGAATTAGTTCTCAAAGGCAATTCCAAATTAGTGATAACCATATGTTCGCATCTCAGTAACATGCACACAAAGCTATTTCTAGGACGTTTCTTAGTACGCAATCGCCAGTGATTCCATTTGGGGTGGGGACAGGGGTTCTCCATTACCATACTGACCCCCAGAAAATCTAGGCTAGTAAGCATGACATCAGACACAATTCCTAGACAAATTATATCAGTAACACCTGCAGACCATATATAAAAACACCAAGACAGAAGCCAGAAAGGGGCCTTGGAGCACAGCCAAACTCTAGTCTCAGAGGCCACATTTGGCACAAGTGAACCAGCACCTACCCGAGTTTGCATGTGATGGATGGGCCCTGCAAGGCACTGCCAGATTATCCATCATCAATGTTGTTGTTTGCAGGTGCCTCTTGGTATAGCAGTGGGGGATGGGAGGAGAGGATAAATTTCCAAGTCATTTGAAAGCTATTAATGCCCCCGCTTATTAAGCTCTTGTACTTTCTTTTCTCTTACAGTTAAAACATATATCCAAGTAGAACAGCAGCTTCTGTATTCACCAGGAAAACCCCATGAAAGAGCAAAAAGCAGATAGTCAGCCCAGATGAGGAAGCCAAACCAGGTAGCCAGGAGGACAATTGGGGCTCAAGAAGAACTGCTTTTCTACTAAAAAAAAAAAAAAAAGTGACATCCTTGAGGCTGAGTGCCTGCTAGACTCCAAAGGAGATGCCATTCTCAGATCAGTCAAAGATTTACCCAGCTTAGTATTGTGACTTTGATAGCAACCCACAGCATATTTTTTGATGAACGATCTTATCTTTGTAAGGGTCCGAGAATCACTGAAGGAAGACCCCAGTCTCAAATAGTATGTGAAAACTAACAGAGTTTATTCTGTAGAAACAACCAGCATGCTGGGTCAACCATTCATACAAAATGGCTACGACCTGGAGAGAGTTTTGCAGGCTTCTTTTAAGGCACTTAGGGGAATTCTAGTTGTGGCTATATGACCCTCGTTGGGATTGGCTGGTGTCCATGGTGTGAGATACCAGTATAATTCTGACTGGTCCCAATCTTGAAGGAGAAGGATTATCTTATAGGCTTCACGCCCCCCCCCCCTTATTTTTGTTCAACCTTAGCCTCTGACCATATTCAAGATGGAGGCTTTATCTAAAATGGAGTAAGTCAGGTCCTCTCATCTTACTGTTGCCATTGTCAACAACCTAAATTATGAGAAAAGGAGGGAAAAATCAAGAATTTAGTAATGTTTTTTGTTTTTTCAAGACAGGGTTTCTTTGTATAGGCCTGGATATCCTGGAGTTCATAATGTTCTTAACCTTTGTTTTTTGTTCATAAACTGTAGACAGCATCCTCAAACATTATAATGGATTGAGAGAGAGGATTTTAGTGAAGAGTATAGCTTTTCTTCCTATGCTACATTCTCAGTGAGAAGTAGAGTCTGTGCAGAGAAAGGGCAATACCTCCTTTACAGAAATGAAGACTGAGAGATGCAAAGGCATTCTAAAGGAGCAGCATCCTCACACCACCTTAAGAATCAATTTCAGCTGCATAAAAGGGTGAAGTATACAAGCCTCATCCATAAAACTTTATGGGAGGAATATAGAGAGAGTCAACTTTCTCTTGGACTCCGTTTTCACTCTCCAGATCACAACTTGATTAAGGTCTAAATAGAGTGACTTCAAACCTCAACTTTTAAAGTGAGCAACTCAGGGACTTTTAGTATGTGCACAGAGTGAAGCACCCACTACCACTCTCCAATTTTAGACTAGCAACTCCAACTCAGTGATGTCCCTGCACGTGTTAGCCACATGCCCGTTGTCTCCTCCCCTCTGCCCATGACTTCTCATTTCTTTAGATTTGATCATTTGGAGCATCTCATTTCACAGAGCTATACAATATTTGGTGGCTTGGGACTTCCTTCTTGCCTTTGGCACTGTGTTTCCAAAGTTCATCCACATTGCAGGGTGCAGCCGTAGTTATGTTAGTCACATTTCTCACTGTTGTCACCAATGTCTGACAGAAGCAATTAGAGGGAGAAAGAAAGGTTCATTTTGGTTCAGTCTTCCAGTGGTTTTATTCTAGGTTCTGCTGGTTTTATGCTTTGAAGCTTGAGATGAAGCAGGAATCACAGTAGAAGGATACAATGAAAGAAAGCTCCTTACCTCGTGGCAGCAAGAAAATAGAGAACAGACAGAATGGCCTAGACACAATTTAATCCCCCCAGATATACTCCCTACTATTAACTATTTCTTCTAACTGGTTCTATTTCATCTCCCAAGATGTTATTACCACTTGGGAATTCACCCTTCAATATATGAGTCCATAATGGACATACCATATTCAAATAATAACAAGTCATTCCATTTTATGACTTACTGTTAAACTGCATGAATATAGCAAAATTTATTTATCCACCCATCATTTGGTAGAGACTTGGATTGTTTTGCTTTTCAACTATTATGGACAATGTTCCTGCGATTATTCACATACAAGGTTTTGAACAGAAATGTTTGATATTTACTTGTTAAGGCTTCATTACCTGGGACTTTAATTGTTGAGTTATATAGTATCCTTAGAAGAACTGCCAAACTGTGTTTATCAACTTTTCTACCAGCAATGTACGAGGCTTTCCCTTTTCCTGTAAACTTGTCAGCACTTGTAAATTGTCTCTCTTTAAACCTTGCTAAAAGTTTTAGTTTGGGGGGCTGGAGAGATGGCTCAGCAGTTTAGAGAATTGACTGTACTTCCAAGGGACCCAGGTTCAAATCCCAGCACCCACATGGCAATTCACAACTGTCTGTAATTTCTGGGCGTGGTGGTGCATGCCTTTAATCCCAGCACTCGGGAGGCAGAGGTAGGCACATCTCTGTGAGTTCACTGCCAACCTGGTCTACAAAGTTAGTCCACGACAGTCAAGGATACACAGAGAAACCCTGTCTCCAAAAACCTAAAAGTTTCCTAGTGACTATGAAGCACTGTCCCATTGGTTTGATTTGCATTTTCTGAAGTCTAGTGATAGACAGTACCTCTCACATGTTTAGGGGTCATCATCCCTGCAGAAATACTACTCAAATTCTTTACTTCCATTTTTTAAAATAATTTTTTTTCTTTAAGTAACATCTCAATCACAATCCCCTCCCTACTCCCCCCTCTAGTCCCACCCTCTTCCCCCTCACACCCCCCCATCTACTTCCTTTTTTATTGTTTTAAGTTTAAGTTATAACTTTTCCTCCCCAACAGCTCCCCCTTTCAGTCCAACAAATAGCTCTTTCTCTTATAATAATAAATACAATACAAAACAACAAAAATAATTAGGACACAATTATAAGAATTATAAGGCTTAGCATACATTCCCAATGTCCAGTCCATATGTATTTGGCAACTGACTTTAACATTCTACTATGCAACCATCTCCATGAGTTTAAAGATCTATATCCATCCAACTCAACTTCCATCCTAACTTGTACCACAATTTTAAAACATCTTTTTAGATACAGAACAATTCCTCAACAACTCAGAATTTAACTGTGGGACTACAGCTATCTAGTCTTCAACCATATAAGAGACCTGAGAGGGTTAAATATATCTGATTATACAGGAAGTATAGGGCCAGCAGATTCCAAAACTAAGAAATGACAGACAACTTGTTGCCTAGACAGTTCCCAACTTCTCTCCATACATTACAGCATCAATCTTCAGCTGTTTGACCTCATTTCTCTGACAGACATTAATTGTAAAGCAGGAATTATGAAGGACTTGTCTACCCTGTCTTGGCAGAGCTAGGCTGTCAACTTACCTGCTTCCAAGTTTTATCCTTTTTGGACAGCATTCTGTCTACAGTTGAAGCAAGGGAATTTTCTTGCCCAGTGACAAGCTTGCCATTAATTCAACCATCTCCAATTGGAGATTCTTCGATGCTCATCATCTATTTGGAGTAGAACAGGGGGTGCTGTCAAGAGCTGACATGTCTCGATATCAAAAAAATCTTAAGTTTAGAAAATATCTTTGAATGTCATATTCTACCGATCTTTTGGGGTTTTTGAAGACCACCTATCTATCTCCTTATATTTGGATAAGCAAATGTTGTTTGTCTCTTAGAAACTTGATTTCTAATTAACTTAGAAAATAACTGTGATAGACTGCCCTAGTACCTAACTAAATGTAATGCTTGAATGACTATTAGTTTGCATTTCTTAATTATCCTAAACAGTTTAGGACAGTTACTAACAAAAGGCCAAAATTTCACATTTCATTTTTAAGCATTACCTAGCTACAATAGCTTAAAAAGAGTTTGTAGAAAAAAAATGGCTAATTAAATGATTTAACCAGTATTTATATTATCGATAATTGGTTGGTGGCTGTTAATTCTTTAGCAGCCATTATAAATGAGCACACAGACACCACATGGATTTTAACAAGCCTTGGCCTGATCATGTAGTTTTTTTTTTCTTTCAGCTTGTTTATGTGGTGGATTACACTAATGAATTTTCTTATGTTGAACCTACCTGTATCTCTGGGATGAAGCCTACTTGATCATGGTTATGATACTTTTGATGTGATCTTGGATCCAGTTTGCAAGTATTTTATTAAGTATTTTTGCATCCATGTTCATAAGGGAAATTGGTATGAAATTTTCTTTCTCCATTGGGTCTTTGTGAGGTTTAGGTATCAGGGTGACTGTGGCTTCATAGAATGTGTTTGGCAGCATTCCTTCTGTTTCTATGTTGTGGAAGAGTTTAAAGAATATTGGTGTTAGCTCTTTTTTGAATGTCTGATAGAATTTTGTGCTGAAACCATCTGGCCCTTGGTTTTTTTGGTTGGAAGACTTCTAATGACTTCTTCTATTTCCTTAAGGTTATAGGACTGTTTAATTTGTTTACCAGTACTTGACTTAACCTTGGTAGATGGAATCTATCAAGAAAATTGTCCATTTCATTTAGGTTTTCCAATTTTGTGGAGTACAAGTTTTTGATGTAGTACCTAATGATTCTTTGGATTTTCTCAATGTCTGTTGTTATTTCCCCCTTTTCTGATTTTGTTGCTCTGGGGATTTTCCCTCTGCCTTTTAGTTAATTTGGCTAAGAGTTTGTCTATTTTGTTGATTTTATCAAAGAACCAACTATTGGTTTTGTCAATTCTTCATATTGTTCTTTTTGTTTCTAAGTTGTTGATTTCAGCCCTGAGTTTGATAATTTCCTCTCGTCTGCTCCACTTGGGAGTGTTTGCTTCTTTTTGTTCTCGCTCTTTCAGATGTGCTTTTAGGTTGCTAGTATGGGAACTCTCCAATTTCTTTTAGAAGGAAGGCATTTAGTTCTATAAACTTTTCCTATTAGCACTACTTCCAATGTGTCCCATAAGTTTGAGTATGTTGTGCCTTCATTTTTATTGAGTACTAAGAAGACTTTAATTTCTTTTTTTATTTCTTCCCTGACCCAGAGGTCATTGAGTAGGGAGTTGTTCAGTTTCCATGTGTTTGCAGGCTTTCTGCTATTTTTATTATTGTTGAAGTCTAGCTTTTTTCAGTGATGGTCTGATAAGTTACAAGGGGTAGTTTCAATTTTCCTGTATCTGTTGAGGCTTGCTTTGTGACCAACTATATGGTTGATTTTGTAGAAGGTTCCATGAGGTGCCGAGAAGACAGTGTATTATTTTGCTTTGGGGTGAAATGTTCTGTAGATATCAATTAAGTTCATTTGATTCATGACATCTGTGAGGTTCATTATTTCTCTGTTTTGTTTCTGCATTGTTGATCTGTCCAGTGGTGAGAGTGGTGTGTTGAAGTCTCCCACTATTAATGTGTGAGGTTTGATGTGGCATTTGAGCTTCAGTAGTGTTTCTTTAACAAATGTGAGTATTTTTACATTTGGGGCATAGATGTTCAGTGTTGAGATTTCATCTTGGTTGATTTTTCCTTTGATGAGTATGAAGTGTCCTTCCCCATTTCTTTTGATTAATGTTGGTTAAAAGTCTAATTTATTGGATACTAGAATTGCCACTCCTGCTTGCTTCTTGGGTATATTTGCTTGGTATATATTTTTCTAGCCCTTTACTTGGAGATAATGCCTATCTTTTTGCTGAGGTGTGGTTCTTGTAAGCAACAGAATGCGGGATTCTGTTTTTGCATCCATTCTGCTAGTCTGTGTCTTTTTATTAGGGAATTGAGTCCATTGATGTTGAGAGATATTAATGATCAGTTATTGTTACTTCCTGCCATCTTGATATTGGTGGAAATACTGTGTGAGTGAGCTTCTCTTCTTTGGTTTTGCTGCAGGTACATTATTTGCTTCCTATGCTTTCTTGTGTGTAGTTAACCTCTTTGGGTTTGAGTTTTCCTTCTAACATCTTCTGTAGAACTGGATTTGTGCATACATATTGTTTTAATTTAGCTTTGTCATGGAATATCTTGTTTTCTCCATCTATGTTGATTGACAATTTTGCTGGGAATAGTAGTCTGCTCTGGCATTTGTGGTTTTTTTTTTTTTTTTTTTTTAGAGTCTGCAAGACATCTGTCCAGGCTCTTCTGGCTTTTAGTGTCTCTAATGAAAAGTCAGGTATGGTTCTGATAGATTTGCCATTATATGTTACTTGACCCTTTTCCCTAGCAGCTTTTAATATTCTTTCTTTGTTCTGTACATTTAGTGTTTTGATTATTATGTGGCAGGAGGATTTTCTTTTCTGGTCTAATCTATTTGGAGTTTGGTAAGTTTCTTGTATAGTGATAGGCATCTGTATTTTTAGATTTGGGAAATTATCTTCTGTGAAGAGAAGTTGAAGATATTTTCTGGTCCATGGAACTGGAAATCTTCTCTTTCTTCTATTCCTGTTATTCTTAGACTTCATCTTTTCATAGTGTCCTTGATTTCCTGAAGGTTTTGTGTCAGGACTTTTTTAGATTTTACATTTTCTTTAACAGATGTATCAGTTTCTTCAATTTTATCCTCTATGCCTGAGAGTCTTTCTTCCATCTCTTGTGTTCTGTTGGTGATGCTAGTGTCTGTAGTTCCTTTTATTTTCTTAAGTTTTTTTCTAGTTCTATGGATGTCTTGACTATTATTTTCTTTATTGGTTCAAATTCCCTTTTCAGGTCTTCCATTCCTTTAAGAGCTTTATTCATTTCCATCACCTCTTTTACAGTATTTTGTTGTTGCTCTATGAGATATTTGATTTCTTCCCTTAAGCTTTCTATTATTAATATAAGCATAGGATTAAGGTAACTTGCCTTTGTTTCAATGGTATTAGGATGTCCAGAGTTGTCTGTAGCATTATAGCTAGGTTCTAGAGACATATTGCTTTTTTTTTTTTTTTTTACCATGTTCTTGTGCTGGCCTTTTGTCATCTGTCTGACTCTGGTGTTGTCTGTTTGTTTCTGATGTCAGTTGACCTTGATGCTCAGGAAAACTCCCTGTTCTGGGGGTTGGGTGATCCTCAGATCCTGGTGTCCACCTCCAGATGTAACTGACTGGTTCCTGTAATAGACTGGCTCTAGGAGAGTGACTGCCATTTTCCTCAACTGATTGTAACCCAATTGGACCAATGTACAGGGGATTGGAGTGGAGAGGGGGCTCTCCTGTGAGGACCTGAGGCCTGGCAGATCTCCTCAGAATGGCAAGTAGAGCTGTGGTTGGGCCTGTGTTCTCCCCTCCCTGATACAGTCCTTCTGGTTCAGCAGCTAGGCTGACCTTACAGGCAGGGAACTCCACCCAAGACAGGTGCCAGCCTCACCATGTCTGTTGCTGACTTCCTTAAATGCTCCGGTTCTAGGGTGAGTGACCCACCTCTGTGTTTGTGGGGAACACACAGTCCCTGGCTCTGTTTGCAGTCAGTCTGAGCTCCTAATTGTTTTGCTGCGGCTGGGTTTGGTTTCTGCCACTCAGCTAAAGTGTACACTGTGCTGCCATATTGGGAACTCCAGAAAGATAACCTTACTTACATTTGC
>CAJQZJ010037361.1:875801-917304 GCA_907164525.1 Lophiomys imhausi | reverse complement strand
AAAAAATCTTAAGTTAAGAAAACATCTTTGAATGCCATATTCTGCAGATCTCTTGAGGTTTTTGAAGATGCCCTATCTATCTCTTATATTTAGATAAGCAAATATTGCTTGTCTGTTGTGGTGGCGCACGCCGGTAGGATTTGCTGAAGGAGGCAGAGGCAGGAGGATCACGAGTTCGAGGCCAGCCTGGGCTACTTCCATTTTTAAGTTGGGTTGCCCTTTTATCTTTATCTAAAAAGATAAGAGTTACTATCAAATACACAACTTTCACATCTCTTCTACATCCAGTGCATTTTCCAAACACTAATGATTGTGTCCAACAAAGCACATAAGTTTTTCATTCTGATGAACTGTGACTTTTTTCCCTCCTTGTGATCTTTATGTTGTGTCCAAGAAACCAGGGCATGAGCAAGAATCACAAAAGGTTTACCCCCACACTCATGTCTGAGATCTTTGGAGATGTAGCTCTGAGAACTGTATCCTCTTCGTAGTTGGCATTTGCATATGGCATGATGTATGTGTGAGGGGTCATGTTCTTTTGGACGTGGATGTCCAGTTTTTCAGGGTCATTTGTTGACAAGTCTGTCATTTCTTCACTGAATAATTCTGACACCCTGTTGAAAATGAAATGGCTGTAACTGTTACTGTACTCTAAATCCCACTTCAGCATTTGATTAGTGTGGCTTTATAGTATCTTTATAGAAGACCAAGGTTTCAGTGATATCTCTCACTTTCAAAATTATATTGGCTATTCTGTGTTTATTGAAATTACATAATCAGGTTTCCAATCCCTACTGAAAAGGCAGCTTGAATTTTGTTCAAAATTTCCTTCAATCTGTGGGCTATTTCAGGAGATACTGCCACTTCAAAAATATTAAATCATCCAGGCCATGACTATGGAATACCATTCTACTTTTACTTGTATCTTTTTAAAATTCTTTAATAAATTTGTATAGTTGTGCATGTCCTATACTGCTTTTCTCAGACCAATTCCTAAGAATTTATTCTCTTGGTAGCACTGTAAATAAAAATTGTTTTCTTAGCCTCATTTCAGATTGCTCATTGAAAAAAGAATCATTTGGCTATAAGATATACAGGGATAAAGATTGAACAGTGATTAAGAGAATGGCCAACCAATGGCTGGCACAAGTTGAGACCAACCCTATGGGAGAGAGCCAACTCCTGACACTCTTAATGACACTCAGCTATGCTTGCAGACAGGAACCAAGCATAGCTATCCTCTGAGAGGCCCCACCTAGCAGCAGATTGAAACAGATGCTGAGACACATACCCAAACATTAGATGGAGCTCAAGGAATCTTGTTGAAGAGTGGGAGGAAAAATAGAGGGACCTGGAGGGGTCAAGAACTCCACAGTAAGGCCAACAGAGGCAACTACACTAGGCCCCTGGGGATTTACAGAGACTGAAGCACCAACCAAAAAGCCTGTGTGGACTGGACCTAGGTCTCCTACACATATGTAGCTGATAGGCTGCTTGATCTTGGTGTAGATCCCTAGTAAGTGGAGTGTGGGGGGGGAGGGGCTGTCTCTGACATGGACTCTGTTGTCTGTTTGGATATCACTTTACCCTAGCTTGGCTGACTTTCTGTTCTAAGTGGAAGAGGATGCTCTTAGTCCTGATGTGACTTGATAACCCTGTGTGAATTGATATGAGGGGCTCCCCTTTTCTGAGGAGAAGTGGGGGAGAAAAGAGGGAAAAGGGTGGGAGGGTGGGACAAGGTGGAGAGGAAGAAGGGGTCTGGAAAATGAATGAATAATTAAATAAATAATTCAGAAAAAAAAACAAAGAAAAAAGAATCACTTAACATACTGATCTTCTATTCTGAAACTTTGATAACTAAGCTCATTTCATAGGGTTTTAATAGCAATTCTTCCAGTTTTATATATCCAAGATTATTTTATTTGCAAAAGGCAATATTAGCTTTATTTATTTATTTATTTATTCATTCATTTATTCATTTATTTATTTGGAATTTCAGTACTATCATGGTTTGAGTGTGAAAGGTCTCCTACAAGCTCTTGTTTTAGCACAACTTATTCACATCTCCCAGCATTTTTTAGTGATGCTTGGCTAGCTAGCAAAGGTGGATCAGTGGTATAGGATTTTTAGGGCAATGGCTCAGTCTTGTTTCCAGTCTCATCACTGTTCCTGATCTGCCGGACTGTGGGAAGCTTCTGCCACAGGCTCTCATTACTCTGACTTTTGTCCTGTCTTTTCCACTGTGATGAAACCAGGAACCCAAATCAATCTGTCTCCCCTTAAGTTATTTCTATCCAGTGTTTTGTTACAGCGCTGCAAAACCACTCACAGAAGGGACTTTTCTCTTTCATTGCTAACATTCCTTGCCTACATCTCTTAGCTGGAACCTCCACTGGGTCAATATGCGTATGTTAGTGTTCTTCCTGGACTTAAAGTGAAGGCGTGAAGTATTCTGCCCTCAAATCTGATACTGGATAAGGGTTTCTAAAAATGCCTTTCAACAAGCAGAGGGGCTTTCCTTTTGTTTTTAAATTTTTTGAAAATCTACAAAGAGTTCTTCAAGGAAGCATACATTTCAGTAAAGAGGTCAACTGAAAGATATTAAAGTTTCTGATCACTGAAAGATACCATATGAAAAAGAAACTCATGAGCTCTTTGAAGATATTTGAAATGTATGCTAACCAAAAATAAAATTGTGTTTTCCAGAATATTTAGGAGACTCATATAATCTACATTGTATTATTCCTATGATTTAGCTAAGTCCTTCCTTTTACCAGAAAAATGCTTGCAAATTTTAAGGGCTTTGAAATGGCAAACATTGAGGTTCAACATGTAAAGCATATAAAATCTGTGTTTGAAGAAGAAACTGGAAAGTTTGCGTCATGGCTTGCTTGGGTCTTTTGTCTAGGTTTCTTTCCCCAAATTTAATGGCATCTCCATGAGATCCACAACTCCCCATCTTGACATTCGGAAGACAACAATAACACTGGGGGCAAAGACAGACTTTGGGGTTTAATTCATCCTGGCTCCTCATTTTACAGAGGAGCTACATCTCATGATGGCACATCTGGTTTCATGTGTGGCTGTTAATAGTGCATTGATTTTCACAACTTAGTTTTTCAATGAATTTTGAAATATGAATCACTAACCCATAGCTCCTATCTTCCAGAATTTTCTAATTCCAACTGTGTAAAAAAACAAAGCACTGCCTGTACTTCAAGAGGTGTGTGTGTGTGTGTGTGTGTGTGTGTGTATTCAACATAGAGCCAGAATATATAAAATATTTATGATAGGTACAGTTATACTATATATAATATTCTGCACTAATAGCTGTTTACTATATCATGTGCATTTATCATTGAAAATTGGGCCACTATATAGAGTTAAAGGAAACTGGGCCACTTTAGCATCCATAAAAACAGTGGGGTTGGGGGGGGGATGCTGTTTCTTCTCTGCTACGTCAAGAAGAGAAAAAAATGGTTTTAACAGAACAGAATGAGAGACTTAATGTCACACCATTACCTACCAGAAAAAAAATTGCCTCTCTTATGAAAATTAGCTATGCAAATAAAATGACTCACCTCTTCTATGGGAAAAGCTCTACAATTCGCTTCTGATGGTTTTTGGAACAGTTCAGGCTTCTATGGGTTTTAAATAGCATCTGGAAGGACTAAGCAGTTTCTTTGTGGCATTTTCTGCATGGTGATATAAATTCAAGCTGTTGTTGGGGTGTGTCACAGGCATTCTTAATGTGAACTCAGAATCTTTCTCTTCTTCAAAGATCTCATCAAGGTCTGGTAGAGAACTGTTATTTTAAGTACTAGTCACAACCATGGCATTCTCTCTGGTCCCATTAGGACAGAGTTCATTGATAAAAGAGGGTATAGGGTACATAGTGAGAATCCAACCTTACTTTGCTTTGTAAATTGTCCCAATATTCCACATAGGTATAGGACTACTCTTCTTCATTTTTCTCTACCCCTGTGGTCGCCATACCCACAGTTGTTCAGTTTTAAGATTTTTCATCTCTCTTTTCCAAGTGTACTGAAATTATAGCTTGTTCTTGTCTCTAGGCATCCATCTTTACAGCAGAATCATGGCATGTGTGAAATAATTTAAGGAGAAAGGAGAAGAAGAAGGAGGGAATAAAATTGTCTCTTCCAATTTCAGTTCAAGTTCAAGTAGATGAAGAAACTGGAAGAAGTAAACCATTGTTTCTAAATATCAGTTTTCATATAGGAAAAAAGAGCTTTGTAATAATATGTTTAGAATATTTATTTTCCATTCCACAGAACTCTATTTAAAGATCTAAACTAACAATTGCTTTTAAGTAAAACAAAAAGGTGTTCAACCAAAACAAACCTTTCTACATTTTCAAAAATAAAACAATTAATGATCAATTTCTATTAGAAGGCACAGATTTCATTTTCAAGGTGAATGCTGTGAGATTAATATCCTAGCATGAGATTCCATTCAATTCCCACCCTTACCAATTTACCATTTTTTTCATCAGCAATCTATATTCATGTAACACATATTTTCACTTAAGCTTGTCATGACAGCCTGCATTTTCTCATCAGTTGGTTCAGGTTGACTTAAAACACATCCAGATATCTTGTAGATGAAGCAATTGCATTGACATATTGCAAAGTAAAAATTTCCATCAAGAAGTGTTTAAGGTTGTTTATGTGAACTATTTGCTGATTCCTCCTACAAGACCTTATGACAGGAAGAATAATAATTTCTTCTCTATATAGCATAAATCAAATATACATTGCCAATAAACAGATACTCAGTCCCACCATCCCATAGGTTGGCTCACTGAACTTTATACTTATGATAAAGTCATTTGGAAAAACAAATTATTTTTTTTTGGAAAAAACGAATTTGAGCTGACAAGGAATCCCACATTCAAGTCAGTCCTTGAATGGACTGCACCATTGCTGGTGTGAGCATTTGATCACGTAAATGCCCCCCCCCCCCCAAGACTGTGCTTGACAGGCCTGACGGAAAGGAAACGGGTGGCACAACATTGTACACCAAACATGTTAACTGAAGAGAACAAGCAATTTTGTCTGGGACCCAGAGCCCCTGGCAGCTCCCAAGGGAGCTTCTGTCATTGGTGGCAAAACAAAGTTTGGGTTTTTATTTTTCATTGTTTCTTTCTTTTTTTTTTTTTTTTTTTGAAAGGGGATGAGTATAACCATTTTTTTTTTCACATTGGCTCCTTTGTGGAACAGGCAGTCTGTTAGCACACATTTTCAGATTCCCTTCGGAAGGAACACTAAATAGAAATGTGGCTGCATGCTAATTACCCCAAAAAACATGGTGCACCAGATGGCCCCCAAGGTCTGCTTCAGTTGAGTAGGTAAATAAGGCTTCCTGGCCTTCTTGTCCCCTCTGTAAACCAGATTCTGAGTTCCTCCCCAACCCAAATTACTGTTAATACAGAGAGTAAACAGGAAACTGGAAAGCCACACTTTATAAGAGTAGACCATAGGGATGGAGGTAAACATTTTTCCACTCTTGCTTAATCCTATATCCAGAATCATTTTGCCCAGAAAAAGTAAAGAAAATATAATGTTGAAGTATGAGTTGGGCCTTCAGCCAAAGCACAAACACCAGAGGGTTTATTTTTCCAAAGATACATGAGGTTTTGGGCTTGTGTATCTCTCTGCGAAAGGTGTGTCAATTTTAACTTCAAGATTCTTCTAGTTGGACTGTGTAATGAGCCTTCTTTTATTACTTTGGGGAGATTTTAAAATTCATTAAGTCAGTAAATACAGTCCTGGTCAATTCCAAGAAAAACAAAACTCACACTTTTCAAGTTCCATTCTGCTGAGTTGCATATACATGATAAATTCAGCAAGATATTTCATTTACATCATATGACCTCGGTCCATGCCACAGTGGAGAACATTAACCTCAATAATATGTATGCAAACTAGAGGGGCGTGGCAGTCACCTGAGACTCTGCCCTTGTCCAGTGTCTTGAAATTCTCTTCTTTTTTCCCTCACCAAGTAGGTCACTGGATTTTCAATCACTGCTCCAAAGGAGAGGTGAGGAAAAACAGAAATAATATGAAAACACTCAGGATTTATGTCGCAAAAACTTCAAGTCTTTAGAGAATCTGGAGGCTCAGAAGATAGACAACTTGGACAAGCTAGCAAGAGAACATAGCTACTCTATCAGAAGGAAGGAATACTGTGTTTCGAATAGACCATTCCAGAAGTAGCAGACAAGATGGAATTAGACAAAAAAATAATCATGGCTTCCCCCTAGGACTGCTAATGATGGATAAACAGATCAGAACACGGGCCATGAAGCCACTCCTTGCATACCAGAGGACAAATGTATCTCTTACTTATTATTCACTTGTTTGTTTGTTACTTATTTATATAGAGAGTACCGGAGAATAAACAGAAGAGCTCTCACAGACCAGGCAAGTGCTCTTCCACTAATTCTGTGTCCAGAGTCCCAAATGTTAGGTTTGTATTATATCTCTTTCACACACTTGTAACCCTAGGGAAAAAAGGGAAGAAAGGCAGAAGAGAGACATCCAACTTGACAGTGATCAAGGGCCTATCTTCTCAGGACAACTAGGCTCTCAAGATATAAATCAAAGTGAGTCTGAGAAAAATTTAAAAACCTACCTGAGAACCAGCTTGTTCATGGCAAGTCAGAACCTGTAACACTTGTAAGGCCAGTGTAATGTTTGGGAGATTTGGGAGACCAGAAGGACATTTCCTAAAGGAATCTAACAACTGAAAATGAACAGACTGAGATTTATATGAAGGAGAGTCTTGGATGAGCTTCACGAGTTTCCATTGTGCCAGGAGTTGTACCTATGTGGATATACCCAGTCTTCTTACAATTAATGTTGATGCAGGGACTGTTCCAGCTAACTTACATTTTGGAATATAATGCTCATAGAACTGAATGCTTTTCTGCTATTCAAAATACTCCAGTATGAGAGTAAAGTATAAAATACAGGACCTTAACCATGTGCTCCACTGTTTCGCGAATGTGCAGAATGTATGTAGGGGTAGTCCCACCAAACATCTTACCCTCTCTCATTCCACCACCCTGCTTCAGATTCTACACAGTTTGGAGCTCTGGCTCTTGCCATTTGGAATGCAGGCATGAATCTCAAACTCATTGTGACACATTCACTTCTTTCATTCTCTAGTCTCCCTGTGGTATGATTAGGGTTGATCACATAATCTATTGTAATTGTATTAATATGTAATAAATACAATCTATCATTTTTGAGGGAATTCAAATAAAATGCCATGTACCTGAAAAACAGTCACATAGCCCTCTCTACTTTCTGGAATTTTCCAATAATATGAAATGTAATACTTTTTTATGGGTTAACTCTTGATTCTTGTATTCTCAAGAGAAAGAATTTAGTGGAGAGGCAGTTTAAGCAGGTTTCTTTTGAGTAATACAAAGTGTAGAAACCAAAGAGAGATTGGAGTGGGCTGTCCAAAGAGGGGGGTTGGTCTAGTGGATTCTACATGGTGAATTTTAAAGACATTTTGATGAATAGTGAGGTGGATGGCATATTTGTGGGTTAACATCACCCTTTCTCCTTCTAAAATCATGGTGGAGCTGAGCTCGCATTTCGGATATTTCTTTCCATGATCTTTTAGGAAAGACCACACAAAGGGACAGTCAGCCATAATAGGAGTGGGGTTATAATAAAGCCAGGGTCTGCTGAGGATGCAGATCCCTTATTAGTGCACATGTTTGACAGCTGGGAAAGTGTCACAGAGCCTTAGTCCCTGGTACAGTGAGAGCAGCCAACTGCTGCTTGGAAGATGTTTAGCTCTAAAGCTGTGTCTAACCATCATGAGGAGACGCAGTCTGACAATCCACTGCTGTTGTCTTTGAAAACCTCAAATCAAATCCTTTGGCTACACACACACACACACACACACACACACACACACATCTCCTTACATTTTATTGTAAAACCGAACACGAATCATCTCTTTTATTTGAGGGTCACAAGCCATCAGCTTTTCAACAATAAAGGGAAGCATGTCAAGTTTTTTTTTTATAAAAAGAAATGAAAATGAGAACAAGGTTTAACAGTCTACACAATGGTAATTTGGGGGAATATCGTCAGAGAAAAAGAGTGGACAAGATGAGCTGGCTTTTGTTTGTTTCTGTTATGACATCAGCAGTATCTTTTAATTTTATGCAAATCACTTCATCTTATGTGTCACTTCTCCATAGAAGAATTCATAAGAACTCTGGGTTTTATTTCTACTTGTCCAACAAAAGTCAAGACCTGATTTAAACAAAAATGAGACAATTGAGTCCAGTCTTTGTCTGATTATCCAAAGACTCCAGTTTAGTATTTCAAAAGCTTGTTCTGCAGTTCTCCACTTATTAGAACTTGCAACAGCATGCAATACTGTTTCCCTCTTCCTCAAAGTCGGTGCACCTGTACCACATGGGCAGCACTTACTGCCTGCCTCCCTCGCCATCCCAATAGAGACTCAAATAATTCATTCCTCTCTGCTTGATCCTTAATAGTTGCACTTACTCAAAGCTCATCTCACAAATAGATTTTACCCAACACACTCTCTCCAAATCATTCTACTGGCTCTACGCTTTTACTGTGGAAGTTCTGAGGACTCTTCAACTCTTCAGTGCATGCTTCCAGAGCATGTCTCTGAAAACTGGATCTCTGTCTAAATAGCTAATATTTATATTCTGCTTGCTATGTATTATATTGAGGGCTATCTATGGGTGGCTTTTATTTAATCTTTTATATCCTGGTAATAACAAAATGTAATAACATAAAGTCTATAAAGCTTCTACAAATAAAACAGATGATCATTTCAGCCCTTTTCCATTCCTCCCTCCTTCACTACCTTATTCTATCACGTCACTAAGTACCTATTCTCACCAGTGTGGTGTCCTCACTTAAGTTTTATAAAATCTGTGTTTGAAGAAGAAACTGGGAAGTTTGTGTCATGGCTTGCTTGGGTCTTTTCTCTAGGTTTCTTTCCCCAAATTTAATGACATCTCCATGAGATCCAACCCCCCCCCCCAAGTAAATATTTTCCTACAGTCATCCCTCTTCATGGAAAGGGAGATTGCTACACAAAGTTTGAAAACTCTGTCTAGAGTGTCTTAGCTAGCAAGGATGGGAATTCCAAGATGCTTGGTTGGTTTTGCATCAGCCCCTCCACTTTACCTCTCTTTTGCCACATTTCTATACATCTCTTGGAGATACCACAAGTTCAGTTACCCAAACCTGAGCTCACAATATTCTTTCCTCACACCCATTCTCAAAGCGTGATCTTTTTCTTGTTTTTTGTTTGTCTGTTTGGTTGACTGGTTGGTTTGGTTTTTTGTTTGTTTTGCTTCAGAATTACCTGAATTTTGTGTTGGTGTTGTGTATGTTTAATTTTTTTATGTGTTTGAGTATTTTTCCTGCATGGAAAAGTATGTGTCCCATGTGCATGCCTGGTTCCTATGGGGTTATGGACAATCTTGACCTACCATGTCGGTGCTGGGAATCAAGCCTAGGTCCTCTGCTAGGCCAACCAGTGTTCTTAATGGATGAGCCCTCTGACCAACCATGGTTGCCTAGATTTTTAAAAATTTTCTGAATGCCTATATACTTAAACAATGTATAATGATAATGCCTATCCTCTACTACCTCTCTCTAACTCCTAGAATCCCACCTCCCTCTCAACTTCATGCCCTCTTTGTATTTTTTTAATAACTCGAGTCCAATTAGAGTTGTTCATACACATATGGGTGTTTTAAATGACTACCAAAGTACAACTAACTATACATTTGTTCCTTGATCAAACTTAATCACCACTTATTCTTTCATCATTTGTATCTAACCAAAATCTTGCCTATGTGATTTGTTGATTGCCACCATCACTGTCACAGCATCTCGGCTTTGACATTTGTCACCCACAAAATCAGTTAGTGGAGTTTAATATTGATTTTCAGCTTGATGGGATTTAGGATCACCATGGGAACAAACTTGGGGGCTTATATTCAGGGAAATTTCGTGGGAGGACCTACACTAAGTATGGGCATCACTATTCCATGAGCTCATGTCCCAACCTGAAGAAAGAGAAAGTAACCAATGTGCCAGCAATTCATCTCTAACAGCTCCCTGGCTGAAGATGCAAAATGGCATGACACTTCCTGTTCCTCCAGCCATGCATGTCCAGCTATCATGGACTGTTCCTTCTGACCAGGAGCTAAAATAAGACATGTACTGGATAGTATTATGTCAGCTGTGACACAAGCTAAGGTCATCTGAGATAAAGGAACCTCAATTAAGAAAATGCCCCTATAAGATGGGGCTGTAGGCAAGACTGTAGGGTATTTTCGTATTATTGATTGATGGGGGAGGGTCCAGACCATTGTGGGTGGGGTCATCCCTGGGCTGGAGGTCCTATGTTCTATAAGAAAACAGGCTGAGCAAGCCATTAAAAGCAAGCCACTAAGCAGCTCTCCCCCATGGCCTCTGCATCAGCTACTGCTTTCAGGTTTCTGACTAGTTAGAGCTCTTGTCCTGTATTCCTTCAAGGATTACCAGTAATGTGGTAGTATAAGTCAAAGGAACCCTTTTCTCTTAGTTGCTTTTGTCACTGTGTTTCATCACAGCAATAGAAACCCTAATTAAGAAAGACCGTTCCTTCCTTAAGTTGTTTTTGTTGGGTGCTCTGTCACAGCAGTGAGAATAGTTGTCTACTAAACAACCTAAACACACACTCACCAAATGCACCCTCTGAGCTTGCTCATAACAGATCACAGCACTGTGCCCTTTAACATTTTTCATTCCTCTAAGACTAAGCTGAAATATTGTTCATAAGACTTACCCTGCTCTCTGTCCAATCCCTGTGCTAGAACTCTGTATGACAACCATACCAGTTTCTCTCTGTTTCTCAGTGAGTCACCACTCCTTTCTGTCACCAAGCCTCCTCCTATGCTGTCCCCAACTTTGGGAGCTCCTTTACCTTCCATCTTATTCTACACAACACTGTTCATGACTCATGAACTCTTGAGTTCATGGCTCAGAGCCCATGCCGACGCCATAATATATTTCTTGTCCCACGTCTTCCATGCTTTCACATTTCTGCTTACTTTGCATATTTATAACATGTATTGATTTCATTGTAATGTATATATTTTTTTCTACCAGGCAAAAATCCCCAGAAAGGTATAAGCAGTGTCTCTCTCAATAACTTCTGTCCTAAAACATAGCAGACTCATAAACACTTATGAAATGAAACACAGTATGACTTTTAGTAAGTAACCTACTTAGTTGACTCTCAAGTTTTCATTCCTGGAAAATAGGAATGTTAGCACTAGCTTAGAGTCATATCACATTTTTCAGGCGAGCAAGGATTTATATCTGGCTGGCTTTTGTGGGAGTGTTTGGAGACACTTTAAATAGTTCAAGGAGCTAAGGCTGTTTCCAGTGGAGCATCCCCAAGGGACAGCAATGTGACACTTGATTTCCTGGCCTTCTCCCATCCTTCTCTCCAGCCCAAGAGTACTCAGAGGAAGTCTAAGCATTACAAAGTAAGATTGCTGAAAAATCTTTTTTTTTTTTCAAACTGGTTCTCTGTATATTTCCAAACAGTACTACTTTAATTGATTTGCAGGATTGAATTCTAATTTCAAGACAACTCCCCAAACAATTCTCCACAGAACAGACCATTAGAATTATGGTAGGTATAATTAAAATGCCATTGCATTCTAATATTGTCTCTCCCTCCCTTGCTCCCACCCACGATTGGTTTTCTGTACCAACAAAGAAACAGCTGTATGATCAGCAGGCCTCCATCTGCGAGCTTCCATCTGTGGTTCCCTTTGCACTTGTGCCAAGCAGATCTGGAAAATGAAAACACACCCCATGCTTGATTTTACTCTCTTCCAGTATTCTGTGTATATCCAAACAATATCTGAAAGATCCTTAAGTTTTCCTCTCAAATTAATCTCCCAAATTAGTACCTCCAAGAAGTTCAAGGGTAAGTCCTTAGTCTTCTGATTAATGCTCTTGTCAAGAATTCAAAAGCATGGATGGGCATATGGTGGTGCACACCTTTAACCCCAGCCCTCAGGATTAAAGGAATCTGCCTGCAGAGGCAGTTGGATCTCTGTGAGTTTGAGGCCTGCCTAGTCTACAAAGTGATTTCAGGACAGCCAGGCCTCTGTTACACAGAGAAACCCTGTTAAAAAAAAAAAAAAGAATTCAAAACCAGATGAGTAGGGGGTCCAGGCCAGAAGATGATCCTCATGATATTATCTGGGAATAAATTGTGAATGCCAATGTAATGGATGTGTTGTGACAACGCTTCACTCAACAGAGGAGAAAACAGTAAGAGAAAAATGGCAGTGATGAGGTAGAGTTACAACAGTAGTTACCAAACTTTGTTCCTGAGACCCCCTCTACTCTCCGTCAAACTTCCATCACATATTCATAGAGCAAGTTCATTTCTGGTCACTTTAGCAAATGTAAAACCCTGGGGAATGGGAAACATCCGAAAGCCACAGTGTTCTGCCCCTGATCACTCTGCTAATGGTTCTCAGTGGTTTCTAGATGGTTGGTTTACTGAGACCATTGCTGGCTGACATTGGCTTTAAGTTTTCTAACATTCCCTTGAAGAGACTGGCAGAGACTCATTCAACTGCCAGTCTCCTCCTCATCTTTCAAAACTCGGTTCAAGTACCACCTCTTTACAAAGCCTTCTTCCCTGATGTCACCAGGAAGAGTCAAGTGCTTAAATAGTCTATCACTTTTCTTTTTATTAAACGCCCATAAATAATGCATCTTTAAGCATGAGGTCTAATTTTTATTTACAAGTATAAATGCTAAATTGACTATGACTTTATTCATGTACTATTTCAAGCTGGCATATGATTCAATGCTTCCAAAACATGAATAGATGAATGAATGATATTTGTTTTTTAGTGTTTATTAATTTCTTGATAGTTCAGTGGAATACACCAACAGCATAAATTTTATGATGCGACATCCATTGGCCTAAGTGTTTTTCATAATCTACCAATGGTGGTCTTACCAGTGGTAATACTTTACAGGGGTAGCAATCAAGTGCAATGATAAATTCGAGTTTTCAATTTGGTCCACCATTTCTGCCTTCTCGCTGGTTTTATATACATATATATATATTTTTTTTAAAAATATCTTTAAGTATAAGAAACCACCTTAAGTTGTATGGATGTGCAAGTTTTCTCTACTTTACCTAACTTTAACTATCCCAAATGAGGCCTGTAGGATTGGTATGCGGAACAGTGCACATGGCAGTGTTTTTTATAATGCCTAACACATAGTAAGTATCAAATGGTAGTTATCTGTAAATTTTAAGGACATTACAAAGCTGACATTGCAGTTTGATTTTTCCACTGTTATCCCTATATCTTTATTCTTACAAAGCTGTTAACCATAAAGAAATCATCACAAAGCAGGACATGAGAGGGAAATTGTGAAAGAAAAGTGGCCTAAAACCAGATCATTCATCTTTGAAGAAGACTAATACATTTGATTTCTATCAGATCCTCATGAGCCCCTGACTGAACAGTCTTCATTACTCACAATATGTCACTTCTTTGAAAACAAATGGTAGGACATATCTCCAAGCTGAAAAGACTTATCACTCTAATAAAGAATGTCTGGGGCAGCCTGACAAGAGAACAACTTGGAAGATGAGGCTTCTTTCCAACATTAGCACACATTGTTCATATACATGCATATACAGCTATTGTATCCTACATATCTCCATGAGGGAGCAAACACTTAAAGACCTTAGCTAAGTGCTTAGTTTCGTAAGTACAGTTTTGTAGTTTACATTAATAGGCAAAAAGACTATCAAAAAGTGATCACATTTACATATGCTTTTCTATTAGTGATTCAACTGGTCCTTTATTTCTGTCTTGGAGTAAAGATTATAATGTCTGTATCAATAAGAGATCAATTTTGCACCGGGCGTGGTGTAGCACGCCTTTAATCCCAGCACTCAGGGAAGCAGAGGCAGGTGGATCTCTGTGAGTTCGAGGCCAGCCTGGTCTACAAAGTGAGTCCAGGACAGCCAGGGATACACAGAGAAACCCTGTCTTGAAAAAAATACCAAAAAAAAGATTGTCATCATATTCTCATACTGAGATATAGCTAAGATATATAGACATGTACGCAGTTTCTCTAATGTACTAGGTACTTTTCTGTGGACATGATAAGACACCATGATCAGAAAGCAACTTACAGAAGCAAGAGTTCGTTTGAGTTTACAGTTTCAGGGGAGGAGTACAAAATGGCTGAGAGATGCTCAGCAGTGGGGAGGAAGCTGAGAGATTATGTCTTCAACAGCAAGCATGATACAGAAAACAAACTGGAAATGCAGTATGGTTGTGAACTGTCAAAGCCCACCTGCAATGATAGGCCATACCACCTCCCCAAACACGTCACCAATTGGAAATCAAGTGCTTAAATATAGGAGCCTACAGAGGAATTCTCATTTAAACCATTATATACAGCATGCCCAAGGGCCTTCCTTATTAGTAGCTTTCTAGCACTGACACACTATTGTTCACGCATGCACATGTGTGTGCACACGCACCCCATGCACACACACAAATAGTGTGCCTATGCATCTACATGAGAGAGAACACTGTTCTGGGCATGGTGGTGAACACTTTTAATCCCAGCACCTGGGAGGCAGAGGCAGGAGTCTCTGGGTTCAAGACCATTCTGGTCTACAGAGCAAGTTCCAGTACAGCCAGGGCTACATTAATGGTTAAACATCTTAGTTTCCTAAGTACGGTTTTGTAGTTTAAATTAATATTTTAAAATATTATCAAAAATGGCTACATTTGTACCTGTTTTTTCCATCAGCACCATATATAAACATCTTCATCAAGTACAACAGAAGTTCTTATTTGGTACCCAAGTATACACAGCTACTAAATGTATAACTAGATATATATTGATGTTTTGGGACATGCTGGTTTCTCTGGTGCAAGATGTTTGTTTGTTTGGTTTTTAATTGAGAAAATTTTTATTTTGTGAATTTCATAACATGCACCCTGTTCCCTCCCATCTCCCACCTCCCTCCAGACCCACCCTACACCCTTGCAATCTGTTCCAGCATAAAAAATAAAATCTCATTGTGGAAGCTGCAGTCTATCTCAGTATGTCCCACAATATTCCCCTTTGTCCACACATTCTGCCTGCAAATGTTCATTATAATGACTCCTTGGTCTAATATGAGGCCCGTAGTATCCACTACTCTGTCAGTACTAGAACTTCCCTGGAATTCCTCTCAGATATGCCATAATAGTCCTGTGTCATGGAGCTCCTGCAGTACTGGGTTGTGGAACTGATCTCTTCATGCACTCCAGCAGTTCATCCATGGGGTAGATGTTGGAATGGGCCAACTCAAAGCCCTGGTTCTGGACCTGCAACCCCTACTTGCAGGACCAGTTCTACTATGGAAAGGTGCAGGGCCTGCTCTCCTGAGTGCTGCAGCATGTGAGAAGCAGGGCCAGCTCTCCTGCTCTTGTGACCCCATCTGGGCCAGATCTCCTGTTGGCCAATGGTGGTGAGGGCAAAAGGGAGGGGAGGGCATCTCTCCCTAGCCAACACCACTACATAGCAGACCAAAGGCAGGGCTGGCTCTCCCACACTCATTCTCTCAGGGCTGGCTCACCCACAACCCCCATATCCAAGACCAGGCAGAGTTCTTCTAGTTTCTGGTTTGTTTCTTGTCCTGGAAGCCCTTCTGGTGCTTCCCTGGTACTGGTCTGGTAATTATCACAGGCTACCCCATGGCACCAAAGTGGTGTTGGTATCCAGCTTGCTTCCCCCCACCCCCAAGAATGTTAGGCTACTATTCATTCAGATGTTCATAGGTCAGAACACTGAATGTAGATATAGCCTCTCTCCTCTCTGCCACCTACTGATGCACATGTGACATAGCAGTTACATCTGCAATGCCTCTAGGGGCAGGTGTTTATTTGTTTTTAAATAAACTACAATGCCTTATTTCAAAAAACTTACATTCTATCAGGCATGACAGGCTAATGAATTCAAATTGTCACATCAGTAACAATTATTAGTATACATCCAATGACATGGCATTTGTGAACTGCTGAAGGAGTAGAATATCAAGGAAGGCTTCCCAGAGGAAGAGGCCAACCTAAGCTGATTTTGGAGCATGACAGGAGACGCTACTCACTCCAAGACAAACCAGTACCAAACAGAAGGGCTGTATCCCCAACAGCAGCATAGCCAACAGTGCAACTTGCCCAGTAAGGTATTGAATACAAGACTGTGATGCACACTAGGGTAATTTGGGATATGTAGAGGGGAAAAAAGCTAAAAGACACAGGCACAGGCACAACCTTATGTGCTAAAGAAATTACACTTCTTCATGAATGCTGTTGAAAGCCATTAAGGAAGAAATCAGAAGGTAACATAAACAGATTCGTGTCTTGGTAGGTGACTCCATATTACTTATAGACAAGGTACTGGTGTCACAATAAGAGACTCTCAAACTTTGCCATCCAGAGTAAATGCTCTTGTCATTCTGCATGTGGGCACACACACCTCCACATATGGATAGTAGTTTACTAATAATAGCTTCTCCAAACACCTCCCACTGGTATTACAGGTAACACACTGACACCTACTGAGTTCAAAGAGGATAATCTATGGGGTGGATGCACTACTTCAAGTATGTGAAGTGGTCCTCAGCAAGGGTGACGTTTCCACCCAAGTATTACAGTTCTGCTTAGTTTCCTGATGACAGCCTAAACTTTCAATATTGGCAGTGTTCCTTCTCTTCCCCCTAATGTGACCATTTCTAAGTGTCACCCTTACACTGTGCAAAGAGCTTTGTATGTATGTTAATTCTTACGGCCACACCATAGGGTAGATAGCATGAGGTCCAAGTTACAGGTAGAACTACCAAAACTGCATGGAATTTAGGTAGATTTACTAAATCCACAGAGATGATTGAAATTTTAGGAACTGTTCTCAACATCAGTGTTGTGAGATCCTGTGCTTGGCCTTTTTTTGCACATGGGGAAAGGAACCAAGATCTTTTATTGTAGCTTTACTTATGTAATGGACACTTAATATGTTTTCCTAATATCAAACTATTTTCATATTATTAAAGTAAATCTCACTGGTTCATATTTCATAATTTCCAATGGAGTTTTGTTTTATGGCATATAATTTTATTTAAAACTCCACATCAGTACCTGTAAGTAAGATTTCCCATTTGTTTTCTAGTATTATCTATATCAGGACTGAAATTCAATGAATTTGCACTTCACTAAAATAAAGTACTTTTTGATAATCTAAAGCAATTTAAGTATCATTTTAGAATAATGTTGTCATTAAGGCTTACTTCAGTTCACTCCTAAAATTAACTAGGGAAGGTTCTTTGTCCTAGGAGTAACTTAAACACATTCTATATTGCACAGTGCTGCTTGTCTTTCGAGTCTATTTTGATACTTTGCAATTTTTTCTAGGTAATCACCTATATTTTAATTACAGCTTTTCCACACAGAATTGTGCTAAGTATTCTCAAGATTATTTTAATGTTTTCTATTTTAATACTTATATCTCTTCTATCCCTTTTTCTAATTGTATATTCTTATGCTTTCCGCCTTTTTAAAAAATTTAATCTACCTAGTGGCTTACTGTGTTAGTAAGCTGTGGCAAAAATACTTGAGATAAACACTTTATCTGAAGAAAAAGGGGTGGTTTGGTTGATGGTTTCAACAGCCTCAGCTTGTGGTCAATTGGCATTTAGGACATATACCCAACAACCTAAGTGCCATTAGGTGTCACCTGCTGAGGACCCACCATCTCCCAGAAGTATCACGGGCTAGAAGCAAATGGACATGTACCCACTAACCTAATTGTGTTCCATTAGACACCTTGGAAGGATCCACCACTCCCAAGAGCATAATAGGCTGGAAAACAAGCTCTCAGTATATGAACTTTGGAAGATAGGTATCTGAACCATTGCATTTGCAACTTCATCCTTTTGTATTTCAAAAACACAATTTCTGATTTTGTGATGTTTGTTTCTTTCTAACTCAATGTATATACTTCTGTTTATTCATTTCTTCTGTTTGCTTTGGCTTATTTTTTATTTTCTAACTTCTTAAATTGGATTTTTAACAATTTATTTTTTTCATTTATTTATTTACTGCTTCAGGTTACATCTCCATCACAGTGTCCTCTTTCCGTCCTTCCCAGTCCCGCCCTCCCACTCTCTACCCCCTAACCCTTCCATCCCACTCATCTGGAGTGGAGTGTCCCTACATAACAGTCCCCTACCCCAGTTCAGAAGTCATATGAGGGCCAAGAGCCTCCTCAGACACCAGGGAAAAGTGTCTCAATGACAGGGAGAGAAAACAAACAAACAAAAAAGTCTATGTCCATGTTCCCTTTGGTGCGTTGATTGTAGTATAGTTATCCTGTACTATGTAGCTAAAATCCAACTGTAAATGAATAGATGCCATTTGCATCCTTCTGAGTCTGGGTTAGCTCACTCAGGATGAGCTTTTCTAGTTCCATCCATTTGGCTGCAAATTGCATAATTTCATTTTTTTGATAGCTGAGTAGTATTCCTTTGTGTAGATGTACTATAGTTTTTTAACCCATTCTTCAGTTGAGGGACATCTGGGTTGTTTCCAGTTTCTAGCTATTACAAATAAGGCTGCTATGAACATGGATGAGGAAACTTCCTTATGATTCCATGAGGAGTCATTTGGGTGTATACCCAGGAGTGATATGGCTGGGTCCTGAGGCAAAGCTATTCCAAGTTTTCCAAGATATCGCCATACTGACCTCCATAGTGGTTGCACAAGCCTGCACTCCCACCAGCAATGGAGGAGGGTTCCCCTTTCTCCTCACCCTTGCCAACATGTGCTGCCATTTGAGCTTTTGATCTTAGCCATTCTGACAGGTGTGTTATTTCCAGGGTTTGTTTTTGTTGTTGTTGCTGTTATTTTGGTTTGGTTTGGTTGCTGTTGGGTTTTTGTTTGTTTTGATATTTAATATTAAGAATGTAAGATTCAATTCCACAAAATTCCAAGTGCTAGAATCCTGGTGCAGGTTTCATCACTAATTTTCAGTTTTTGTGAATTGGGGTAAGAAAATTTTATCTATAAATATTTTATAAAGGAAGTGCATACAGCTTGTTTAACAACATAGAATATATAACTGCACTGGTATGTATTGCTTTGTTCATTAGCCTGAGAATCCCCCACTTTATTATTTTCTATGATGAATTGTTTGGTGTGAACTTTGTCCTATTATCTTCTTATATAAATTTATATCTCTATTCTGAAATACAGCACTATGCTGTCATGTGACAATGCTGCAGATACACTCTTCCCTTTTATTGGCCATTTTCTGTTTGCTCCCCACTATGAACCCTGTTAAGAAGTATTCACCTCTTCTTTTGGTTTCTCCAGATCACCTATAAATATCTTAGTCTTTTTGCCTAGATTTCAGTTTCTTTTTCCTTCAGTTCCAGTAATTTTAGCTACTGTTCTGTACATACTTAGATGACCTACTTCTATCCCATATTTCATATATAAATAACATGTTCTTTCAATGTATGTTTTCTCACTTGTTTTTAATTTCAAGAACATCTTCTTAGATTATTGTATAAAATATTTACTTTAGAAATAATTTTATTATATGTCGTGTGTGTGTTTGTATGTGTGTGTGTGTGTGTGCGTGTGTGTACATACCACAGTGCATATGTAGAAATTGGAAGACAACTTGAAGGAGACAGTTCCCTTCTTCCAACATGTGGTGGGTTCCAGTGACCAATTCACATTGCCAGGCTCAGTAGCAAACTCCTTTACCCAGTGAGTTATCTTCCCGACCCTTGGCTTTTTGTATCCACAAATACCTATTATAGCCATGTTGAACACTTTTTGCCCATCTTTTCCTTTTAAAAAAATACTTTTTTTGGCCTATTTATCCCTGGGTGTTATTTCTTGTGTTTATGTATTCTTGCATTTGCTCAGATTAGAAAAGATCATTTCTGAAATGATCTTTCAATTACTAATCCTGGCCTGACTTTTGTCTTGCCTAAGTTGTCTTTCATTCATGTTGTTCTTTCAGATCATCAATCTTAATATTTATTGTAGCTCATTTAAACATGCTGAGTGTTTTAGATATATGTTTTATTTCTTTTTGGTCTCGATTCTCTGCAAACATTTAGATATGCTCTCTCTCTCTCTGGCTCTCTCTCACTTTCTCTCACTCTGGCTCTCCCTCTTTCAATCTCTGTGTGTGTGTGTGTGTGTGTGTGTGTGTGTATGTGTGTCCTTGTGTGTCTGTCCCTCTTTTCCTCTTTCTTCTGTTTCCTCTCTATCATGTGTTCCTCTCCCTGTGGACAACTTCTCAGTCCATCCTAGTGTACCCAAACTTGCCGGTTGGAGGAGAGACTTCAGAAGCTCCTGGGACATTGTCTTAGACTCCATGCAAAGTGTTAACAGATGTATCCTTTTAGACAACTTCCTCTTTGTTCCATTTTTCCCTGACTCCCCTTGCACTTTTATATAAACCTCACTGCCCACTCACTGTTCTCCCTAATCTGCCTGATATCTTACCTAGTTCTGCTTAGTTAAATGTTACATTGTGGACATTGATAAAGCTACTCTAGTCCTTTAGACTTTACCACATAGACCCTGTGTACCTATTTCCAAAGTGATCACTGCACTTTCCAATTTTAGGTGCTTTTCTTGGTTTTCACAGTAGAATGTCCCAGGAAGCACCTGGAGACTGTCCTGAGAATTCTTTTGACTCTTTCTGCTTGCATACTCACAGATTTGCAATGCCATGATTCCTCCTTACCACTTCCAACTTGAGGATACTTTGTCTTTTAATTTTATTGCAGATACTGTCTTTTTTTTAATTTATAATTTTTTATTGAAAAAAATTTTATTTTGTGAATTTCACATCATGTACTCTGTTCCCTCCCATCTCCAACCTCCCTCCAGACCCACCTTCCACCCTTGCTATTGGTTCCAACATAAAAAAAATACAGCTCATTGTGGAACCTGCAATGTTTTTGTTTTGTCAAAACATTGTATGAAGATTATCCTCCAGAGTCTCCAGAACCTACTCGGTATGTCCCACAATATTCCCCTTTGTCCACACATTCTGCTTGCAAATGTTCATTATAATGACTCCTCGGTCTGGTACGAGGCACCTGGTTTCTTCTACTGCATCAGTACTGGAACTCCTCTCCGATATGCCGTAACTGTCCTGCATCATGAAGATCCTGCAGTCCTGGGTTGTGGAATTGACCTCTTCTTGCACTCTAGCAGTTCATCCATGGGGTAGATGTTGGAATGGGCCAACTCAAAGCCCTGGTTCTGTACCTGCAACCTCCACTTGCATGGCCAGTTCTACTATGGAAAGGTCCAGGGCCTGCTCTCCTGAGTCCTGCAGCATGTGAGGGGCAGGGACAGGTCTCCTGCTCTTATGACCCCCATCTGGGCCAGATCTCCTGTTAGCCAATGGTGGTGAGGACAAAGGAAGGCAGGTCTGGCTCTACTCTCTCAGGGCTGGCTCACCCACAACCCCCACAAGTTTCTGGTTTGTTTCATGTCCTGGGAGCCTATCTGGTGCTTGCCTGGCACTGATCTGGTAGTCATCACAGACTTCCCTATGGTGCCAAAGTGGTGTTGCAAGCTGTCTTTTTTTTTTTTTAACTTACAGTTACTTCTAAGTTGCTGATTAGCACTTATAAAAGTTCCCCCCATAGCAAAGAGACACCTTTCACTGGCAGTACTGCCTCATAGGCCCCCGGTGAATGAAGAGGCTCTTGGCCCTCATATGACTCCTGATCTGTGGTGAGAGACTGTTATGCAGGGACACTCCACCCCAGAGGAACAAGACGGAAGGGTCAGGGGGTAGAGCATGGGAGGGTGGGGCTGGGAAGCAGGAAAAGAGGACAATATGATAAGGATGTAACCTGAAGCAACAAACAAATAAATTTATTAATTTAAAAAAAACAGGTAACAATGTTAAAACATTGTAAATAAAATAAAGGATACAGCAGTTCAACCTGGTTTTATAAACCTCCAAGTGTCGAAAAAACGTAGAGCTAAGGTAAAATACATGAGAATTGTGCTGTTAACCCATGCCTTTAACTTCAGCAGAGACAGGAGGAGCACCATAGAGTTAGTGGTCTTATAAATTCTAGAGTTACATGGAACAGGGTGGTGAGGGTGCACACCCTTAATCCCATCATTCAAGAAGAGTACACCCTTAATCCCAACACACGAGAGACAGAAACAGGCAGATCTCAGAGCTCAAGGTCATCCTGATACAAAACAAACTCTAAATAGAGAAAAACTTCGGTCCAGGAGTGGTGGAACACTTCTTTAATCCCTTCAGATGGGAACCACAGGTCTCTGATCCCAATAATTAGAATGCAGAGACACACACATAGGATTTGGAAGGACCTAAGTTTAAAAGCTACTTACAAAAGGCCTACTCAATACAAACAAATTGTCCTTTGAGATCTCAAAATATATACACTAAAGCTGATTTAGCTCCAAAATAACAAAATAATTTCTTCTTTAACCTAGATTGAAAGATAACACTTTATATACTGTCAAAAAACCAAATTTGCTTCAGGAGAAATATTACCTAGCCGCCCCCCCTAAAAAAAGAGGGTAATTGTCCCAGAGTTAGGATTAGGGCAGGGCTCTGTTCTTATCTTTCCAGGAGAATCAAAGCATCCATTCAAGGAACCCAGGGACAACTGGACAACGGAAATCTCAGCAGAAAACAGAATCAGACACCAAAGAAGACGAGTGACCCAGTTGATTCAGCCTGACAGACTCCCTCAATAGCTGTCTCCATCAAAAGCCTACAACCACAACAATTCAATATCACTAAGACTGTTCAGCTCTACACAAGGCCCCAGCCAGAACCTTAGTAAAGCCTGGAAGATCAGCTTCTGCCTACAAACTCCTTAGGACACCTAAACAGCTGAGAACAGAAGGACTGAACATAAAAGGATTGTACTAACATTTTTAACCATTTTTCCATTTTGGTTCGGGCCCCAAACAGGTTTACTATGACCCAAATCAGCAGGAAGTCATTTTAAGAGTGCAACGTCCCATGCCCAGAGGGTGGGGAGGGTGTTTCTCCGCCCCCCCCCCTTTGGTTATTTGAAGGATAAATGAAAACTCTGTTATTTAGGGGAAGAGATTACAAGTTGTTAAATGGTCCTGTTTAATGGGTTTTGGAGGTTAGACCCAGGATATTCCTTCTTTCCCTTTTCTGTATCCTTTTTTCTCTCCTATGTAGGAGTGCACGGACTTGAGAAAAATGAAACATAGACATAGCACAGGAAGGACCAAGAAGAAGGGACAGATTATTGAATATGCCCTTATACCTTTGTATATTGATACAAAATTAGTAGTTTATTTGGCTAAAGTGGTATTGACCATTGTTTATTGTGCAAAAATAAGATTGTATTGGACTACATCGGTATTGATCTTTGTATATTGATACAAAATTAAGATTATAGTTGGCCACAATGGTATTGACCCTTGTATATGGATGTAATATTAAGATTGTTTTGGGCTACGTAGGCATTGATCTTTGTATATTGATACAAAATTAAGAGTATATTTAGCCACATTTGAATAGATCTTTGAATATTAATACAAAATTAAAGGTAACGCTTCCTAATGGTATCGTACCTAGAGATACTTAAAAATGAAATGTGAAGCTCTGGCCTCTTGATACCAACCGTCTTAAACTGTTTAGGATAGTTAAGAAAAACAAACTCCTAGTCATGCAAGCATGTCACTTTGTTAGCTACTATGACAGTCTATCACAGATATTCTCTAAGCTACTCAGTAATCAAGTTATTAAGAGACAAGCAACATTTGCTTATCTAAATACAAGAGATGGATAGGGCATCTTCAAAAACCCCAAGAGATCTGCAGAATATGGCATTCAAAGATGTTGTCTTAAATTAAGATTTGTTTTTGATATCGAGACATATCAGCTCCTGACAGCACCTCCTATTCTACTCCAAGTAGAAGAAAAGCATCGAAGAATCTGCAGTGTGAGATGGTTGAATTAGTGGCAAGCCTATCTCTTGGCATGAAAAAACTCCTTGCTTCAACTGCAGACAGACTGCTGACCAAAAAGGACAAAACTTGGTAGCAGGGAAGTCGACAGCCTAGCTCTGCCAAGACAGGGTAGGTAAGTCCTTCATAATCCCTACTCTACAATAAATGTCTGTCAGAGAAACAGGACCGAAAGGCTGAAGACTGATGCTGGAATGTATGGAGAGAAAATGGGAACTGTCCAGGCAGTCACTGGTTTGTCATTTCTCAGTATTGGAAGCTGCAGGCCCTGCACTTCCTATATAATCAGATATATTTATCCCTCTCAGGTCTCTGAGGCGGTTGAAGAATAGACAGCTAGAGTCTCATAGTTGAATTTTGAGTTGTTTAGGAATCAAGAGGGCATTCTAGATCTAAGAAGATGGTTATAATAGTGATGCAAGTTAGTATGAAAGCTAAGTGAGTTATAGAACTTTAAACTTATGGAGATGATTAGATAGTAGAATGTTAAAGTCAGGGGCCAAATATGTATGAACTGGGCATTGGGAAGGTATACTGGGCCATTTAACTCTCATAAATGTGGCATATTTATTTCTGCTGTTTTGTATAGTATTTACTGTTATAAGAGAAGGAACCATTTGTTGGACTGAAAGGGGGAGTGTTGGGGGGAAGAGGGTGGAAGGGTGGGACAGGAAGGGGGAATAGGGAAGGGTTTGTGACTGAGATGTAACTTGAAGAAAAAAAAATTAAAGTATTTAATAAAAAAAGAGACTTAGAAATATTTTTGAATTATGTTACTTATGTTTTCCCTCAAATTCTCTTCTATCTTCTTAAGTGACCTTTAGCATCTTTATCTACAGTGACAACTTATACTTATAAATGTGAAGGTTCTACAATACTCTATCCTTAGAAATTATTTTCACTTTTACCCTTGCTGAGATTACAATAATTTTAATATTCAAAGTAGTTACGTTACAGCAGATATGGTGACATGTGCATGGAATGTCAGCCCTCGGGAAGGTTGAGCATTCAAGGCCAATCTGGATTATACACAGGTTTCACAGACATTACTTAGCAATAAAGTGATATGTTTTGTCTCTGAAGAACAAAGTGATATTAACATCAGCAGACAACTACATGTCCAAAGGTTAACCTTGTACTCAACTTTCCTTCTACCCTTATCTGTCAGCAGGTAGGCACTGTCTACTGCTGCCGTGCTGTGAGGCTGCTTTCTGTATCACTATTTACAAAATAGGTCATATGACTTTTTTAACACCTGGCACCCTAGAAAGAAGACTTATACAATCTTTAAGAGAAAGGAGGAAAAATAAGTCAAAACAATAATGAAAAAATATCTTAAGATCACAAAAAGTTATAAATTACTAACAGAATAAAACATTTCACAGGTAAAACATATTAAAGAATACAAATAAAACTATGAAACTGATATATTCAAAATTCAAACCTACAAAGGAGAAAATAATTACAATAGAAGTTACTTACAGGACACTAATTAAGAAGAAATTTAGAACACTGAGGGATGAGGAAAACTTTGAATCACGAGGAAGCAGACAATGGTACCATTTTGAAACGGTATACACCCAACATACTAGCGAAGATATTTATATAGACAGTACTTAGTTTCTGAGTGATCAAAGAGAATCCGGTCTTGAATTGGAGGCATAAGAATCATTTCAAAGTCTGAGCCATTCTGCTGCTGTACATCCTGTTTTCAAGCAGCCACCAAGATCAGCTGTTTTTGTTAGAAGAAGAAGCCACCAATATTGTGAACTTATTCTCATTTCCCTGATCTTTTTGTTTCCCCAAATATAGTTCATATAACTCTCAACTTAAACTTTCAGGAATGCAAAATAATGTCACTTTATTGCTAAGTAAATTTCTACTTGGTGTTCTGACAGCAGGACGTACCATCTCTCCTTCTCTTTCACTTAGACTCTAAGTCCTAAAGGCCAGCTGAGTCTGAAAGCAAAGCAGGCTGCGGAACCTCCTTCTATCTCTGAGGGTATGTGCTAATGGGATCTTGGTTTAAGCCTTACAGTACTGTGGATGACTGTCTTTGCTGTCTGCTTGCCTTTTCACGACCGTCATACCTCTGCTGCTTCGAATAATCTCTACTCCAGAGTAAAGGATCCATACGGAGACACAGTATGGAAGTGATCATCTAAGAAAACCACTGAAATGTGTGCATAACGAATGTCTCTCTTCCGGTATCCCTGAGCCACCTGGAAGCCTGTGCAAGGCTCCTCCTTCCAGTGTGTTTACTCCGTCTCCTCTTCAGGAAATGTGCTTCTTAAAGACATTCTCCATTCCTTGTATCATGCACCAATTTTCCTCAAAACTTGAGCCTTTGGAATTTGAGACCAGAAACTATTTAGGAGATAATGCACTCAAGCAAATTTGAATGATAGTCCAACAAAACAGGGGTGGTGTGGTGGGTAACAAACACTAAGTAAGGGCCTTCGAAATATGTCTGCTTCACAGTTCTTCTCCCAACCACCACACTTTACCAGTCTGAAAACTAAATTCAAACCTCTTTATTTTTTTCTTTTAATTCTTAAAAAAATAGTATTTCTCATTTGTCTTCCTTTTGACTTAAAATGCCGTCAAGATCGGATTGTCCTAATACTTAATTATGACTGACTCCAGATAAAGAATGATAGCCTTTGCTGTTCCTGAGTTTCTGTGTGAGAATTTGGGGTAGGGGGTGGCTTTTCAAATGTGTTTAATTTAAAAAGAAAGCATAAGCTTATGCTTTTGATGAAAATGTGGTTTTTGTTACCTCCCTTTGATATTAAATAATCTTAAATTTTAGAACTTTCTTTTTATCTTGAATTGAGACCACATTATGTGGTCTCACAATGGTGAGATGATGGGGCGGGGGAGCTTTTCCTTCAGTAACAAGTCTACAGATGTGAAATCAAAGCTGTGTCTATCAGATAACTTCCAACAATGCCATATTGTTGAGTTTATGCTTCTTCTGTTTCCCCCACATCTTAAGAATAGAAGAGAATTAGGTGTTACTCACTGACAACCAATTAAGGACCTTTTGTGATCAATCTCCTGTGAAAACTGGCTGAAAAGACTTGGAACATCTTTTGTTGTTGTTTTGAAGGGCTATCAAAGTTCTAATTAAAATCTGAATGCCTAATCTTTAAAACTATCAACCTGTACAGTATCCCTGACCTATCTTTTTCAAACAAACAATTCCAACCTCTAGGCCCTGTAAATCTTTCTGATGATTTTAATTGAAACATTTGAAAATAATTGTTATTCCTATTATTGCTGTCCTTGTGTGGCTCCTGCTTAGGAGGTCATGTTGGTGATAATTTATGGATGTAGCTTCTGACATTATTCTGAGACACAATCTCACAGAAAACTCCCTGATCCTCTGGCTCTTACAATCATTCTGCTCCCCTCTTCCACTGTGTTCTTTAAGCTTTAGGTACAGGAGTCATTCTCTAGATATATCCAATGGGACTGGATTTTGACCAGTTGTGGGTTTTGGCTCTGGTCCCTGTCTGTTGCAAAGAGAAGTTGCTTTGATGGGGAATGAGAGCTACAATTATCTGTGGGTATAAGGAAAAATATTTAGAATGTAGTTAGGGATTGTTATGGTTTAGTTAGGAGACAGCTGTAGATTCCTCTCCAAGATCTATGACTTCAATATCCCTTGGTAGCTGGATGTTTCCTGTACTAGAGATGACTTCCCTCTTATTAAACAACTCTTACATCCAATTATAGATCTGTTGGTTGCTACCAAGGTATGCATGCCACTATTGCGCCTCTAGGGTTAATTGTGTTTTGTTGGTCAGGAAAAGCCCAGGAGGCCTCAGCCATATATAACAAATTTACAGGCAACTAAGGAATGTGTGTGTGTGTGTGTGTGTGTGTGTGTGTGTATAACAATTAATGAAAGATGAGATCATGAATTTGAAAAAGAATAAAGAAGGGTATAGTGGAGGATGTGGAAGAAAGGAAAGGATGAAAGGGAAGGAGAAAATGATATAATTATATTATAACATCAAAGTTAAAAGAAATATTTTTTTAAATAAAGATAATTATTATCGAGACATTTAACTGGCTTTATACATCTTCCTTTAAGGAGAACTACATATAAACCACCTATCATAATAGGAGGAACATAACTATCATATCCTAATATATGATGCAAAAAGAAAAGGAGATAGCAGATATTTAGCTTTTCTCCATCAACTTCTACAAGTTGCTCTCAATAACCCAATTAAGCTTCATGTAAAAAAATACCTCCATTAAAATTCCCCATGTTATTTCTTTAGCACAAAACTTATGTACTATGTAAAGGTTTGTCACTATACATTCTCCTTGTCAATAGGACAAAGGTTATGTCTATAATGATTGCATAAAAATATAATTAAGCAAACTAAACAAGGAAAACATAAAGACTGAAGCAGCATTGTGAATTAAGAGAAGATTTTAAAAGAAAAGTAAACAATCAGGCTTCCATGCAATGACATTTTTAAAATCACTCCTTTCCAATATAAGTTAAAACACATCTATCCTAACCAGGAATAGCCAGTTACGTAAATCTGTACTCTTAACAGACTATGCCAACCATGACTGTGAGAAAGAGCAGGCAGATGGAGAGGCCTGTGGGAGAAAATGAAAACCTCTGAGACGGAAAGGATCCTTGTACACAAGGGGAATGTTCCAGGCTCTTCCCCGAAACAGTCTCCTCTTTGTGCTCTTAGCAATTTTCATAAAGCAACACAAATGTACAACGATGAGTTGGGTCCATCAGGACTTCTGACTTCCAAAACAATGTCTAGCTCTGATGTTAGTAATTTAGAACAGTTGCTCATTTTGAAGAAAAAGAGAGTTCTTCTTACAGAGGTCAGAGTTTCCCAACTAGATTCATTTCTGGGTTCCTAGCTCAACCTCCTTTCCAGTGGCTGAGTCTCAGCCACTTCCCCATGGGTCTTACCAATCACCACCATGGGGCTCATTCGTAAATGAATGATGCTGAAGCTGTATTCCCACTGCTCACATCCTCGCTGTGATATTCCACAGAATTGGGAGGACAAGAACTAAGTAAGATTTTTTTTTTTTTTTGGCAGACTGTGTTTTCCCTTCGCAGCTTTACTCAACAGTCTTTCCCTTTCTTTCTAATTGTGTCTTCTCCGTCAGCTACTACCTTCTCCCACCACACCTGAATTAAGACAAATCAAAATAGACATTCTTCCCTACATCTTTTTTCAGGTCCCTGAAGAAGAACAAAGGGAACCCTAGTAGAAATGAAAATATTCTACAAAACACTGAAAACAAGAGCCTATGGTCTTAGCATGAGAACAGTAACTTACTAAAATAAAGTGAAGTAAAATAAATTATAATATAAATTTCAACTTAATATATGATGGAGTGGATATATCAAGGAGGCACACCCCCTGCCCCCCAATATCCTTCATGTCCTCTGTTCGCATGCTGAAGAATTTGCCCTTCATGATGACAGAATGCTTAGGGAACCTTCTCTTTCCCAGAACTACAAGTTGCCTGTTACACCACATCCATGACGGGAATAGCTTTGGTCTTGATTTTTGCAGCATTTCCCTGTGTCTACTCATTGTCCGGTTTCCACAATTTATTCATGTTGACAGTTGGGCAGAAGCTGTGGTTCTTATTTAAGTGATAATACCGCATACCAGCTTTCCCAAAGTCACCTTGATTATATTTGTCCACGTCGTTTCCGTGGTGGTTAGCGCATCATACGCCACACTCACGCACGCGCACGCACACGCACACGCTCACACATTCTCGACGTGCTTACCTAGAGGCTGTGGCTCACATGGCCCCGGCTCACTGAACGCAGAGTTTCCCGGTCTTCCTCAGTCTGGATGGTATGGCGACAGCCAAAAGGAAATCGGGTTTAGTTCTTAAACACAACTTGAATTAACGAGTTATCAGCGGGGGATGGGGGAGGATTAAGTTGGCTCTTTAATTCCTAGAAAATGTAAAAATAAGTTCCATATGGACTAAAGACCTATATGCAAAAAAATAATAATAAAAATTTATTTTAAGTGCTGCATGTGCAATCCTATACCCCAGGAAGATTTCCCTAACAAACTCTGGAAACCCAGACACACAAAAGAAAGTGTAACTATATTTAAATATCTGAATGTTTTAAGTGTGTTTGGAAAAGGGATCACTCTAGGGAAAATATTTATACTACATATGATAGAGAAATGATCAGAAAGTGTTCAACCCAACTGATGCAACAATAACATAATGTATGTCCCTCAGAAGGTCAAGTAAGAGTCACAATAGATGCTTTTGGCAGAGATACAGAGAACAATTTGAGTATATTGCTCCTGTAAATGCGAACTGTGAGACGTGGTTGGAAAACAATTTGGCAACAGCTATGAAAGTGAAGCTATTCTATAGACTACACACTTTCTCTTTCATACATTTCCTGCACAGAAATAATACCAACAATATGGAAAAATATGTATTTACAAAGTGTTTACAATCATTCTAGTGGGAAGAACTTAGAATTTATTAAAGGAGAAATGTTTGAATATATGTCACTAAATCCAAAATATGTATTTGGTTACATTAAAAAGGATATACTAGATGATGTGATCTAATCAATTAAACCTGTCTATATGTTAGCAAGGAAACCAAGGCTCAGAGAACTCATGCGATGCAGTCCTTTTTAATAAAGAAGAAATAAAAATAGTGTGTGGATGATTACGTGTTTTTAAAAACAGCGGCTTTATTGACATAATTCATCTTTCAAAGCACACAATTCAGCATGCTATTTATTTTAACAATCAGTTATTTATACTCTCATGGGAAACTACCAGAGTAAGCCTGGGGCACAGAAAAGCTGCTTCTCTACCCACAAGGGGGAGATTTCAGGGGCCTCGGGCTCTCTCCCTGTGAACACAGGCCACGTGAGATGAGTACTGGATGTCTGTGCTTTTGGACCCTGTGCAAAGACATGCTTCTTGAAAGAGGTCAGAGAGCTGAGCAAGCGTACTATATTTTCCACAGAGCTTCTTGCTGTTCAACTTGAAGGAAACACTCCCATTTTCTGACTACATATATGATGACGACAAGATATGGCTCAGAATTTGACTCCCAGCTTATTTTAAATGGCTTCTGCCTTCTGCCTTCCCATTCTTTCATCGATAGCTTGGCTGAAGATGGACACATATTTACCAGCTAGAGCAGATCACTGTGACACCTGGCACAATTCCAGGAGCATCCATCCCTTCTCCCAGAGCTACGAAGAGGGCAGCTGTGGCCTCTGAGATTAAAATCATCAGAGTATTTTAGCAAGCATTAAACCAATCATGATTACTTTCTCCATGACTAGATATTCCACTGCCATCCCTAATTGTAGAGGTCCAACTATAAAAACTAAGGTCACATAGCAGGAGGCCACTGGCATCCCACTCAGGAAGGGAGAAAGAGAAACCAGGCTTTCAAAATCAGGCCAGTGGAAGGAGAAACCTTATCAAGTTCCTCTGAACTTGGTACCACATAGAGTGTAATGCTGAAGGGGCCACGGTGATGAGTTCTTTCCCAGAGACCACACCTGAGAAACCCTTGTGTAAGGTAAAGAGAAAGAAAATAATATGGAAGAATGCCCATCCTTAATCTCGTTCCTACACAAGAGCAGCAGTGGTTTGTGCCTCTCCCTATGGACTCTGGCTATCTCACAGGGGACAGCCATGGGAGGAAATGGAAACCAAGTGACTCTGGCCTAACCACCTACTCTGGTCTCTACAAGAGGCTGCACACAGGCTATGAGGAAGCCCACTCACAAGCTACAAGATATATCACATTTGCTTAAAACACAGGCCCCAAATTTACTCCCAAGCTGACCCTAAGCTCCCTGTCGCTCACTTACTGAGTTGAAAAAGGATAGGCCTGCCAAAGCCAGATCATATGACCTTGCAAAGCCAGTGGAGAGGTAGAAGCAAAGGGAGTTTTTATACATCGAATGAAAGCCATGGAATGCCAAGCCAGTCATGATAAGGTGGCTGAGGCCCCGTGGAAGCATTCTCGGCCAAGAGACAGATGATCTTTCCCTGTTACAAAGGATATAAGCTGAAGCCAGCACACTCAGAGGCAAGGAAAAGGGCAAGAAGAACAGTTGCCTTCAGCTACTATACTTCAGGCACAGACTGGGCTCTCTTAGCTAATGTCCATCACAAGAGGAAAGCATTTGAAAAAGATTGCGTGATTGATTTAAGAGACCGTATTCCTGCCTAAATGGAAGGTCAAAACAAACATTTAGAATGAATATGCAATATGATGCTGAATTGTACATTGAGTTACCCTTTGTTTTTCTTCCAAACCACCAATGATGGCAAAAGGGCTAATTCGCAACAAAAGTGCTTGCTGGAGAGCCAAGTGGAGGAGCCAGAGGGCCTGGAACCTGCTGCTGGACGCTGCTGAAGGCATGCTATCTACCTCCATGCTGCTTATCAATTCCATCTCTGTGAATCTCAGGAAATGCTCTCTGTGAGGATTTTGATTTCTGGTTCTTTCTGGACATTTGGGGTGCATGTCAGAAATCCAGGGTTCATGGGAATCCTTCTACTCACTCTTAAGATTCCAAGGATTGTGAGATTAACTGTTGCCAAAGGCATGTTCCTAATATATTACGTCCCAGAGGAAAGTAGACATAGGGACATTTCTAGAAATTATCTTAGCAACAAGTGATAGGCTGCACAGCCTCAAACAGCAAATGGAAAATGGCTCCTCTCCCCGTGTTTCCAACTGTTTTCCTGGTTCGTTTCCTTCTTACCTTGGTTAGATTTGTGTCTTGGCTCAACTAATATGTTCTTGCATTTTTCCCCTTTTTCTTTTCAGACCACAGTGACCCACACAGGAGCCAATCCCCTTAACTGAAGAATAATTTATAACAGAGCAGCTAGCATTTTAAACAAAATAATTTTGGGGTAGAGAGAGACAATCAGAAGGTCAGAAGTTGATTCCTGAGGGTTGCCTGCTGGTCTCCACCTCACCACTGGCCTGCTGGGGTTATCTCATTACAGGAAGGGTTTGTGCCAAGGCCAGAACAATACTGCATAGCTCCTATTTATCCCCTGAATAGGCTCAGAAAAGCCTGCATAGACCACAGAATAGTGTGACTCTGCACTCTGTGGACATTGTTCCTTCTGAAGGGCTGTGTTTTACTAGTGGTGAAGTTGAAATGCAAAAGATTTGTTGCCTCAAAGAAGAGAGGCCATGAAACTTGGATAAGAAATCCTTATACCGATCCAGGGGCGGGGGAGCACATCTTTAACCCCTTCAGTTGGGAACCACAAGTCTTGATCCCAATACTTAGTATGCAGAGACAGGCACATAGGATTTGGAAGGATTTAAGTTTAAAAGCTACTTACAAAAGGCATGCTCAATGTAAACAAATTGTCCTTTGAGACCTCAAAATATATACACTAAAGGCTTGTTTAGCTCCAAAATAACAAAATCATTTCTTCTTTAATCCAGATTGAAAGATAATACTTTATATATTGTCAAAAAACCAAATTTGCTCCAGGAAAAATATTACCTGACCCCCCCCCACCAAAAAAAAGGTAATAGCCCCAGAGTTAGGATTAGGGCAGGGCTCTGTTCTTATCTTTCCAGGAGACTTAAAGCATCCATTCAAGGAATCCAGGGACAACTGGACAAGGGAAACCTCAGCAGAAAACAGATCAGACACTGAAGAAGACGAGCGACCCAGATGATCCAGCCTTGCAGACTCCCTCAATAGCTGTTTCCTCAAAAGCCTACAACCACAACTCAAAATCACTAAGATCGTTCAGCTCCACAGACTGCTCCAGCCAGAACTTCAGTAAAGGCCTGAAGATCAGCTTCTGTCTACAAACTTCTTAGGACATCTAAATAGCTGAGCACAAAAGGACTGATCATCAAATGATTCTATTAACATTTTTAACCATTTTTCCATCCCGATTTGAGCCTCAAATAGATTTACTACATCCCAAATCAGCAGGGAGTTATTTATGAGAGCAACGTTCCAGGCCCAGAAGGTGGGGAGGGTGTCCCCCCCCGCTTTTGTTATTGGATGGATAACAGAAAATTTTGTCATTTAGGGGAAGAGACTACAAGCTGTTAAATGGTCTTGTTAAATGGGTTTTGGAGGTTAGACCTAGGGACTTCTCTCTTTTTCTTTTCTGTATCCTTCTTTCTCTCCTATGTAGGAGTGAATAGACTTGAGAAAAAAATGGGACATAGACGTAGGACAGGAAAGATCAAGAAAAAAGGACAGATTATTGAATAAGCCCTTATACCTTTGTATATTGATACAAAATTAATACTATATTAGGCTAAATTGGTATTGATCATTGTATATTAATACAAAATTAAGATTGTATTGGACTACATCGGTACTGATCTTAGTATATTGATACAAAATTAAGAGTATATTTGGCCACATTGGTATTGATCTTTGTATATTGTTACAAAATTAAGGGTAACACTTCTTAAAGGTATTGTACCTAGTAATGCTTAAAAAGGAAATGTGAAGTTTTGGCCTTTTGCTACCAACCATCATAAACTGTTTAGGATAATTAAGAAATACAAACTAACAGTCATGCAAGCGTGGCATTTTGTTAGTTACTATGACAGTCTAACACAGTTATTTTCTAAGCTACTCAGAAATCAAGTTGTTAAGAGACAGCAACATTTGCTTATCTAAACATAAGAGATAGATAGGGCATCTTCAAAAACCCCAAGAGATCTGCAGAGTATGGCATTTAAAGATGTTCTCTTAAATTAAGATGTTTTTGATATCGAGACATGCCAGCTCCTGACAGCATCCCCTATTCCACTCCAAGTAGAAGATGAGCATCGAAGAATCTCCAGTGTGAGATGGTTGAATTAGTTAGTGGCAAGCCTATCTCTTGGGAAAAAAAAAAAAACCCTTGCTTCAACTGCAGACAGACTGCTGTCCAAAAAGGACAAAACTTGGAAGCAGGTAAGTAGACAGCCTAGCTCTGCCAAGACAGGGTAGGTAAGTCCTTCATAATTCCTGCTCTACAATCAATGTCTGTCAGAGAAATGGGGCCAAACAGCTGAAGATTGATGCTGTACTGTATGGAGAGAAAATGAGAACTGTCCAGGCAGCCATGGGTATGTCATTTCTTAGTTTTGGAAGCTGAGGGCCCTGCACTTCCTATATAATCAGATATATTTATCCCTCTCAGGTCTCTGAGGTGGTTGAAGGATAGATAGCTAGAACCTCATAGTTAAATTTTGAGTTGTTTAGGAATCAAGAGGGCGTTCTGGATCTAGGAAGATGTTTTTAAGATGGTGATGCAAGTTAGTATGAAAGCTGAATTAGATAGAGAACTTTAAACTCATGGAGATAGTTAGATAGTAGAATGTTAAAGTCAGGTGCCAAATACATATGGACTGGACATTGAGAATGTATGCTAAACCATATAACTCTCAGAATTGTGGCCTATTTATTTCTGTTGTTTCGTACTATATTTATTGTTTTAAGAGAAAGAACCATATGTTGGACTGAAAAAAAAAAGAATTATGCATTCTGGGGGAAGGGTGGGAGGGTAGGCAGGTGGGGCTGGGAGGGGTGGAGGGAGAGGGCTGTGATGGAGATGTAACTTGAAGTAATAAATAAACATTTAAAAAAAGAAAATAAAAAAGAGAGAGCAATTTAGGAAGACACTAAAAAAAAAGAGAGCCTTATAGTCGGATTTTATCTATATAGTACAGGATATCTATACTACAACCAACGCACCAAAGGGAACATGGACATAGACTTGTTTTATTTTGGTTTTGTTTTCTCTCCCTGTCAATGAGACACTTTTCTCTGATGATACTGCCTTGTAGACCCCCAGTGTATGAGGAGGCTCTTGGCCCTCATATAACTGCTGAGCTGGGGTGGGGGAATGTTATGTAGGGACACTGCACTCCAGAGGAGTGGGATGGAAGGGTTAGAAGGTAGAGGGTAGGAGGGCAGGGCTGGGAAGGGTGGAAAGAGGACACATTGATGGAGATGTAACCTGAAGCAATAAATAAATAAATTTTTAAAAAGAGAGAGAGAGAGAGACCCTTATACATATCACATGATTCAACTGGAGGCAATAGGCGCTAACAGCAAAGGTCTAAGTGATGCTTAGTAAACCAAGATCAAACCCATGTAGTACAAAGGGATGAGTCACACAAGTGCACAAACCTGGCATCTCATGTAACAGGCAGGACTGTGCCTCATGAAACCAAATTCCATTCCCGGGGTCCTTGTCAGTTATCCAAGTCAAGGCTAAGGTGAATAGCTCAGCTGTGAATAACCCCAAGTTGCCATGTATCCTCTGACAGTGATACCAGCAAAGCTGGCTGAAAAGGGCTTCTTGGAAGGGGCTTCCAGCTTCACGTGGTACCAAAGGGAACGGTTGAGCCACAAATGGAGCATCCTTGGAAATGTATAAGGTTTTGCTTTGTTTTGTTTTGTTTTTTAAATGAGATAACTAAGTCAAGTCCCTCTGGAAATCTGGAGGCAGTGGAGGGTATGGTGAATCTGGGAACTGACTTGAATGAGAGTAGGTGGACTGAAGAGGGTGTTGAATCCAATAGAGATGGAGTAACAGGTGATTGTAAGCCACTAACATGAGTGCTGGGATATGAACTGAGGTCTTGTGGAAGAACAAGTACTCTTAACCACTAAGCTAACCCTCCAGCCACATTAACTTATTTACATAGCAAAAAGTTCTGTTTCACCTTATGTGTTACACTATGTGTGTGTGTGTCTTTGTGTGTGTGTGTTGATCCATTTTGATACTGTCTTTCCAGTGTTCACTCCATTTAGATCAGCTGTGATTGGTGTTACATCTGAGACCTGTAGAAAAAAATAATAACTAATTAAATTATTTAACCAGTATTTATATTATATTTAATTGATTTGGTGGTGGTGTTAGTCCTTAACCAGTCATTATAAATGAATACACACAGACACTGGGTGGATTTTATCATGCCTAGGCCTGGGTTGTGCAATCCTAGCCCATTTAAGCTAGCTCATAACCCTATTACCCAAATATGACCCTATATATACATATGTCCCTTTGGACTATTATTCTTCACACTAAGCCGATGTTTCAGGCCACATGGAAGGATCTTCTTTAATCTACTTCATGGCGTGTCTTCCTTGTTTACTCCTGGCTTCTTCTCCGGCAACCTTCCTCTTCCAAGATGCTCTGTCTCTCTCTCTCTCTAAAAGCCCCTAGACCCACCAATCTCTGTCTTTGCCCAATCTCCAGGCCTCAGCATTTATTTAACCAATCAGAGTCAATTAAGTAACAGACAGCAAACAGGACCAATTAACATTTAGAATATTTAACACCACCCCATCAGAGACCACTTCAACTAACTTGCCTTTCATTTTCTCTTTGTATAATCTTTTCTGTGATCTTTCATTCTCGTGCTCCTTATTCATTTTGAATTAAGCATGTACTTTTATTTCCTATTATATTTCCCTTACTGGCTTTTAGCTGTAGTTTTACATTGTTTTTAATGGTTATTCTGTAAATGAAAATAATCACTCAAGACTGATTATCATTTAAGAGCTTTTCTCCCTCCCTCTGCTGTTTGTTATCATTGTCACATATTGCATTTCTACATGTTTTAACCCTAAAGTGGATATTCACTTTGTTGTTTGCCTTTTTTACAAAATGGACATTTATGCTCCTCCATAGATGCCTCCTTTCTGATACCCTGCCCTGTCTTCGTCCCCAGTGACCTGTGTTCTGGTGAGAAAGATCATGGTTAGTTTGGATGTGGCCTTATCCTCAGGAGTCTGTGGCCAAGAATCTGGATCTCAGTGTGGTGATGCTGAGGTAGAAGAAACTTGAAAAGGTGAAGTCTAGGGGAAGGTGGCCAGGTTTGATTAATTCCTAGGAGAGTTGAGTTGCTAGGAGAGAACAAGTCCACTTCCCAAATATCTCCACCTCTAGATTCCTGCCCCTCATTCTGGGATCTCTCTTTCTTCCTCAGATGCCCCTGCCTTGATGCCATCTGCCAAGTAATAATGTAGCCAAGGACTCCTCTGGACTTCTAATGCAACCTGATGTTGGAATTTCAGCCTGCTGAACTGCAGGTTAAGTCAACACATACACCCTCTTTCTTTCCACAAAGTACCCAGCATGGTGTATGTTGCTATCTCAATAGAAAGTGGTCACTATAAATCATGGACTTTTAATTGAAAGATTTCTTTTCATGTCCCTGTAGGACAGCGCTAATTGTGAGGAGTTGAATTGGGTTTTGAAAAGGAATCTGTGCTTTCTCACTGGAAGTGCTTCCTACAAAATTGAGATTAACAGATGTTTGCAGTCAGAATCAACTGGAAAAGAGGCTCTGAGATGGAGATTAGCATGCAGAGTGTTTGTCTTCTCAAATCTACACTATTCAGAGGGTGGGGCACTGAGGAGAACTTGACCTGTAATACAGTCATCATGTCAGGATAGAGCAGCCTTTCCAACCCCACTATTACCTCAGTATTTCTGCAGACTTGTTTCTACTGGCTTCCTTCTCTTCATTCCCTTCCAAAATCCCTATAACCTGGTCTCAACTTGTGTCTCCAAGACCAAGACAAAACCCACAGCTCCAGTTAGACAGTTCAAAACCAAACTCTGCCAACATCTATACAAATTTAAAATATTTATATTCATTAACCCAGTAAGTTTACTGTAAAACCTGCAGACAAGCAAACACTGTACACACACAAACGTCCTCTGCAGTTTGTTTGTAATAGTAAAAAGTTGGAAACAATTTAAATGTCCATCAATAAAAGATTGGTTACATAACAAATGCTATTTAATAAAATCCTGGCAAACACTTGCTGGCTGAGTGGGAAAAAAGAGTAAACAGTTACCATGACATATACTTTCTGGGATTAAAGTTTCAAAGATTTCCTAAGTAATTTTTATTAAAGTTAACAATAAAATCCAAATTTTATTATTTCTGTTGAGGTAAGTGTGATATTCACTAAAGAAAAACTTTCTGGGAATATAGGAGCCACTAGAAATAGAAGTGAATAGATAGCAAAAGTATAGGTCAGACTTCAGACCACCCACAAACTTGTTAATGTTTCACAGTTTACTGAGAGTAGATATCTCTTTCCTCCTCTGTCACTAACAGGATTGTGTTCTGAGAGTTCTTGAGTCTCACATTGTGGGAACCTATTTATTAAATTTATCTCAGTTCTGAGCAGAGAGGTAGAAGTCTGTCTTTTATGTGCACCTATATGATATACATATATATGATATATATCATATTAAGTATATATCATATTAAATATATATCATATTAAAGGGCACAAATATGGGTAATAGGTAGCAAACAGATGTTTGTTGAAGCAAAATTTAGGGCTACCACCAAGCCCACTTTATCAGACTTTAGTCAGTTCTCACCATCTACTGTTATTATATTCCCTGCCTCTGTGGTAAGAATACAGGATCTGAGTGGGTAGAACCATTAACAAGCAGCAGCAAGAGGTTGTTAAGTAAACTATTGCTGTGGGGAAAATGGCATCTGATTTCTCTATGAATATGAAAGCACAGAACTCTCTTCTTCATAAAAGGATATCAGCAACTGGTTTGAACTAAAGAAAGCAGGAGTCTGATGAACACAAAGTAAGATAAGGAAAGGGAACAGTACAGGCCAAAAGTTAGTTTAACAACCTGAACCTGCCCTCTCTCCTCCACTGACCCTGTATGATGAACAGATGTGAATAATTTCATCTTTATCCATGTATCTTGTCATTCTCTAGCTGTGTTTCTAAAACAGTAAAGCCATGCAGCACAATGCACACAGTATCGATTCATGCTCCACAATGTGCACAGGAATATGCTTACTTATCCTTTTATGAGAAATGGCCATTTTCTTCTTCATTTAAACCACTTTGAAAATTTGATATATGAATACTATATTTACATTATTCCTATGACCCCCTCTCCCCCTCCAACTTTTCCTGTGCCCCTTCAAGTTCATGATCTCTTCTAGGATCATTATTCTCTCTCCCTCTTTCCAATCTGTCTTAATTCTTAGACACACACACACACACACACACACACACACACACACATGTGCACATGCACGAGCACACACACACGCACACAAACAACCATGTGCACACACACACTAGTGGGCCCATTTAGTGTTGTCTGTCCCTATTTGCACATGTCTAGGTGTCTAGGATTGACCACTTGAAGTTGCATAACTGAGGGGCTTGTTCCTGGAGAAGATTGATTCTCATTTTCTCAGCAGCCACTGACTGCCAATAGGCATGTGGGGGTGGGGCCTTGTGAAATTTCTTCTATCTACTTTAGCATATTGACAGGTGTTGTCAATATGCAGGTCTTATTTAGGCAACCAAATTGTTGATATTTCATATGCACAGCACCCACGTGGTGTCTAGAAGACATTATTTAACTGTAGGAGTCCTGATCTTATAATCTTTCTGACCCCTCTTGTCTGATCTTCCCTGAGCATTGGATGCAAGGGGTATTATTGTAGCCAGAAGGCATGCAGGAGTTTAATATCTTTTCTAAGATACAATTGACATAAAAGTACTTTAACTATGTACTCTAAACAACATGGCACATATTTATGTTCAAATAGACATGAAAGAGCTCTGGTACTATTCAATAATCCATGCTCTGCTCTCTGCTCTCCCCATTTTCCTTGGAAATTGATGATGTGCCTTGACATTGAAGACTAGTTTGTTTCCTAAATTCTATAAATGAAAACAAAGAGGTGATAATGTGTTGTGTCTGGTTTTCTCTAGAATGATTGAGACTCAGCTATGTTATGTATTTCAATTCTTTCTGTTTTTGTTGGATACATATGAAAGAAGTCAGGGAATGTTAGCAGAAAGCAATTTAAAGAAACTAGGTCCCAATCACAAAGTTAAGTCAAATCAGCCAAATTCAGAAAGACAAAAACCTCATAAATGATATAGATCTTGACATATACATGGCATATATGGAGTGGACATAAAATAGAATACCAGCCATGAGAGAGGAGGAAGAATAATTGAATGGGAGAAGGAGGTAATAAAGAAATAGAGAATGGGAACTCCTAGGGGATAAAGGGAAATAGCATGAGCATCCAAGGGAAGGAAGAGGCACAATCAGGAAAAGGAATGAGTAGGAACACATTGTTACAACAAAGATCAGTTAATTTTTATGCACACTTGACCTTTTAAAGTAGAATAGAAGGAGGGGGAGAAAAAGAGGAGAAGAAGAGGATGAGGAAGAGAAGAAGAAGAAAAGAGAAAAGGAGAAAAGAAGAAAAGAAGAAAAGAAGAAGAAGAAGAAG
>CAJQZJ010037361.1:833963-858768 GCA_907164525.1 Lophiomys imhausi | reverse complement strand
TATCAATGGTACCCATGTGGCTGGAGAAGAGAACCAAACCCTGCAAGTTGTCTTCTGGTCTCCACAGGTATTTTGTCACATGCTCATGTACATTGATACATACACATGTACACATACAAAATAAGTAAATAAATATGCGATAAAGCTTTAAAGAAGAAAAAAAGATTTCCAATTGTGAAACAATTAAATTAGAAAGCAATATTAAAACTAAGAACAGAAAGGATCCGTAACAAATATGTGAACAGACCTCAAAAAGCCCACGCTACGCCTTCAGTATTGTTCACCAGGCCCATCCTCTAGGCCCAGTGAGCTAGAAAACACTAAAGCACTGAAAGAAGTCATCAGGTGGTGGGTCTGTCTCTCAGGAGGTATCTGAGAGGCCCTTTCATGCTTTTCCTGGGAATACTGAAGCCTTTGAGAGAATCTTGTTCAGTGTCTAAACCAGAACAGAGTTAGTCTTTGAGGCCCCAGGAAAAATGTAATTTTGCTTATAGAATCTTTCAATGCTGTAGTATTTGGGAAAAATTTCAGACTGTTTTCTAACCAAACTGTCAAAACTAACCAAATTCTCTGGTTGTTTGTTGGTGAGAAATGCTTCCAATAACTCTCTCATGACACATACTCAGTTTTAGAACCCATTAGAACCTGACAACATTCAGACTGAATGAGCTGACCTATTTCCTTCTGTGCTTTACTCCAATATGTGAAAGAATGTGGCTAATAAAAATGCATTAAGAACCTCTATACTAATAGAAACTACTTTGTCACGTGGTGACTTGAAAGATGTTTTAAATTTAGAGACTATCTCAGAGATTAGAAAGTGCTCCACACAGTAGGTCTTTAGCTTCTTCTTCTGGATCCCTAGTTCTCAGTGTTGTCCTTGGGCCAAGTACACTGTTAAAATGTGAGTTCATGGTTTTGCTGGACCACACAGTGAAGAATTCCACCTGGAACATGGCACTCTGTCTCTCCATTCTGGATGATTTCAAAATTCTAAAGAATGTTAGATGCTAGCTTGGGGAACAGTATTCCAGTTAGGCCTTCATTTAGGACTTAGAAGATCTACTTATAGGGGAAAACAATTTTTGAAAATTTATGGCTAGCATCTAACAAAAATAATTTCTTTCAGGATGAATTTTTTTCCAAGACACATTCCACTACTCTTCATCACTCACTATCTCTGAGAGGTGAAAATTCCAACTCTTATCCAAACATGTTTGATGACTAACCAACACAGTAATATTAACAAGCAAAAATTATATTCCAATGTCTTCTGAGTTATTAGGCAACTGGTTAGAAATGATGAAATTCTATATAAAAGAAACAGGTTCTGATTAATTTTTCATTACACATTGTCACCCAATATAGACTCTGTGGTGTGGGATCATGACATTGTGCTCACTCTGCCACCATTGAATCCCTGACATTTGGAATCCACTGATGTTAGTAAAAAAGAATATTATGTCATTATAACACATTGAAAATGGAGTTTGAGATAATTTCCTCTAGAAACAAACAGCTTAAAGAATAGAAGTAAATAATTTTGTGACACACATTTCTAGAGATAATAGGCAGATGATCAATTTAGCTTTGTTTAAACCACAGTCCATCACAAGAATACTTTTAGAAAAGAGAAGTGGAATGCACTTCGATGAAAAGAAAGGAAGTTTGAAAGGCAATTTGTGTTCATTTTTAATTATGCAGGAAAAGGACACCAGAAGGGATGTGGAATAAAAACCCTTTTGTTTCAGAATAGTCACTAGGAGGCTCAGAAATTTTTGAGCACATCTTGTCTTCAACCTTTAAAGCAGGGTGTTTTATTACTTTTCCTAGCTATAGTTTTGGTTTGTGTTACTCACACTGCAATGTGAACAAGACTATGAGGATAATTCACCTTGGCTCCAGTCTTAGAGCAGACTAGCTGATTATAGATGAAGCAGAAAAAAGCGACCCACCCACGGAGTCTTTTCACGAGCTGAACACTCAGAAGTAACGTAAATGTTGTATTTTATACCAGTAAGTTTTCAGATGGCTTGTTATACAGCTATAAATGCATAGAGCATGAAGTTCAAGCCTTTTCCTCTGGGCGAACACAAATAAAAAAACATAATGGCACAAGAGACACCTCAGGCTGACAGAGTTTTAAATAAGATGGGCTGATCCTTGAGTTCTAAACCACTCTGTTTTCAAGAAAGATATAATAAGACTTACATTGTGATAGAGACAACCGCCAATGTGTACCCAAAGCATATATTACACTGTTCTGGTTTGCGTTTTGTTATTGTGATAAAGCCCATTATCAAGAAAGCCAAGGCAGAGACTGATGTCCAGAACCTGGAGAGAAGAATTGGAGCAAGCCCAAGTAGGAATGTTCCTCAGTGGTTTGCTTCCTCTGGCTTACTCTGTTACCTTTCTTGTATTAACTAGGCTTATGTGCCCAAGGATGGTACCACCCACAATGTGCAGTACCTTCTGAAGTCAATCAGCAATTGGTCCATGTTCCACAGGGTCTGGAGAAATGGCTCCATGGTAAAGGGCACTGGCTGCTCTTCCAGAGGATCCAAGTTTGATTCTCAGAACCATGTAGCAGCTCATAGTCACCTGTGACATTGGTTTTATGGGATCTAGTGTTCTCTTCTGGTCTCCTCAAGCCCTTTACACATGTGGTGCACTTACATACATACAGGGAAAACATCCATATACATTAGTAATAAAATAAAATTTTTAAACATTTAAATAAAGTATCCACAGACTGCTCCAGCCAGAACTTCAGTAAAGCTCTGAAGATCAGCTTCTGTCTATGAACTTCTTAGGACATCTAAATAGCTGAGCACAAAAGGACTGAACATCAAATGATTCTATTAACATTTTTCACCATTTTTCCATTCTTATTTGGGCCCCAAACAGGTTTACTACGTCCCAAATCAGCAGGAAGTCATTTTAAGAGAACAATGTCCCATCCCCAGAAAGTGGGGAGGGTGTTTCCCCCCTTTGGTTATTTGATAGATAATAGAAAATTTTGTTATTTAGGGGAAAATGCTACAAGTTGTTAAATCATCTTGTTAAATGGGTTTTGGAGGTTAGACCCAGGGACTTTTCTCTTTTTTTTTTCTGTATCCTTCTTTCTCTCCTATGTAGGAGTGAACAGACTTGAGAAAAATGGGACATAGACATAGTATAGGAAAGATCAAGTAAAAAGGACAGATTATTGAATATGGCCTTATACCTTTGTATACTGATACAAAATTAATACTATATTAGGCTAAATTGGTATTGATCATTGTATATTAATGCAAAATTAAGATTGTATAGGGCTACATCAGTATTGATCTTTGTATATTGATACAAAATTAAAATTATATTTGGCCACAGTGGTATTGACCCTTGTATATTGGTGTAAAATTAAGATTGTATTGGGCCACATCGGTATTGATCTTTGTATATTGATACAAAATTAAGATTATATTTGGCCACATTGGTATTGACCTTTGTATATTGATACAAAATTAAGGGTAACATTTCTTAAAGGTATTGTTCCTAGTAATGCTTAAAATTGAAATGTCAAGTTTTGGCCTCTTGCTACCAACCGTCATAAACTGTTTAGGATAATTAAGAAATGGAAACTAATAGTCATGCAAATGTGTCATTTTGTTAGTTACTCTGACAGTCTATCACAGTTATTTTCTAAGCTACTCAGAAATCAAGTTGCTAAGAGACAAGCAATATTTGCTTATCTAAATATAAGAGATAGATAGGGCATCTTCAAAAACCTCAAGAGATCTGCAGAATATGGCATTCAAAGATGTTATCTTAACTTAAGATTTTTTGATATCGAGACATGTCAGCTCCTGACAGCACCCCCTATTCTACTCCAAGTAGAAGATGAGCATCGAAGAATCTCCAGTGGGAGATGACTGAATTGGTGGTAAGCCTTTCTCTTGACAAGAAAAACCCCTTGCTTCAACTGTAGACAGACTGCTGTCCAAAAAGGACAAAACTTGGAAGCAGGTAAGTAGACAGCCTAGCTCTGCCAAGACAGGGTAGGTAAGTCCTTCATAATTCCTGCTCTACAATCAATGTCGGTCAGAGAAACGGGACCAAATGGCTGAAGATTGATACTGTAATGTATGGAGAGAAAATGGGAACTGTTCAGGCAGCCACTGGTATGTCATTTCTTAATTTTGGAAGCTGCAGGCTCTGTACTTCCTATATAATCAGATATATTTATCCCTCTCAGGTCTCTGAGGTGGTTGAAGAATAGACAGCTAGAGTCTCATAGTTAAATTTTGAGTTTTTTAGGAATCAAGAGGGTGTTCTGGATCTAAGAAGATATTTTTAAAATTGTGAGGCAAGTTAGTATGAAAGCTGAGTTAGATATAGAACTTTAAACTCATGGAGATGGTTAGTTAGTAGAATGTTAAAGTCAGGTGCCAAATACATATGGACTGGACATTGGGAATGTATGCTAAGCCATATAACTCTTATAATTGTGGCCTATTTATTTCTGTTGTTTTGTATTGCATTTAGAGTTATAAGGAAAAGAACCATTTGTTAGACTGAAAGGGAGAGCTGTTGGGGGGAAAAAGAAATACCTTGAACTTAAAAAAAAAAAAAAAGGGAAGAGGATGGGGGGTTGAGGGGGAGGAGGGTGGAAGGGTGGGACTGGAGGGGGGAGTAGGGAGGGGATTGTGATTGAGATGTAACTTGAAGAAATAAAAAATAAATTATTAAATAAATAAATAAAGTATCCCATAGACATGTCCACAGTCCACTCTGATGGTTGCAATTCCTTGAAGTTCCGCCTTCTCGGGTGACTCTAGTTTGTGTCACATTGCCAAAAACAAACCAGCATGATAGACACCTTATCACCTTGAAACACAAATGCATCCTTATTAAGCCATACCCTTTACTCTCTTGTTTACCCCAAAATTTCATGTTAATATCACAATATAAAACTCGGCCCAACTTTAAAACATCCCATAGTCTTTTAAAAGTTTAATGATTTAAAAATTCAAAGTCTCTTGAAAATAGCCCAGACCTCTTAACTGTGGGTTCCTATAAAATCTAAAACAAGTTACATACATTCTTACTCCAAAAGGGAAGGATTAGAACACAAAAACAACCACACTTAAGCAAAGTACGGCGATGTAACTCCAATTCTTTTAGTACAATGTCAAACATCGGGGACTCATACTATTCCTGGCTCCTAAGGCCTTGGGCAGCCACATTTCTTTGGCTCTGATAACTGCATGTTGGGCTGGCTCAACTCCACACCTGCCACTGTTCTTGTTGGTCTTGAGGTCTGGTATTTCAAATATGCTGGGGTCACCAGTGCAACTGATGATTCACCTCCATCAATGACCTTTCCTGGCCTCTCTTCAGGGACTACGAACTCTGTCAAACCTTGGTGTCAAACCTCAGCTACTCCCCTTGACCCTTTCATATCTTCAAAACCAGAACCATGTGGGAGACCTTTATACTACTGTATAAAGTTCATCTGCCAGCTAGATGTACAGCCATGGAACCCACTGGACCGCAGTCTACACATGCTGGTCCCAAGGAGGCACCTACAGAAGATTTCACATCAGTGATTTTGGTCTCTTATTAATTATTCCCAGCTGGTTTTCAGCCCTAGCAAACCAGCATCTACCATTATCCCAGAAAAGCAGAGGTTCTGAACTCAAATATATCACAGGAATGGCTCTGATGAAATATTTGAGAAACTCTCAAACTTCTCTCTGAAATTTTGAGTCATTCCTCCATTGTCTATTTATTTAGCATCTCCATCTTCCAGTTCCTCACAGAACAAGCTCTTAAGTTCTGAACACTTAATGGTTTTTCTAGCTCAAAGTTTCAAACACTTCCACAATCCTCCCTATGAAATACATGTTCATGATGGTTACTGCCCACTCTCTGGGACCAATTTCTGTTCTAGTTTTCTTGCTTTTTTTTTGTTTGTTTGTTTTTGTTTTGTTTTGTTTTTCCTGTGATAAAACACTGACCAAACCAACCTGGTAGAGGAAATCAAGGCAGGAACCTAGAAATAGAAACCGAAACCATTGCCACATTACAGACAATTGGTCCTGGAACCCTGATTAGGAGGGGTGAAGAATGAAAAGAGACACGGACATGCAGACAGGCATATAGAAAAGCAGGGGACAAATGGATCGTGCACACTCTGATGGAGCCTCATCCATACTAACTAGCCATGACCCAGAACTCAGTGTAGTTATTATGCACAGCACTAGGAAGTTATCAAGCATAGCTAGTCTCAGTAGGAGGTCTCTACAGTGGAGAAATCTCGATGTGTAAACATCCACCAGGAGGAAGCTGGAGTTGCTTGTTGTCTACACATTGATCAATTGTCTGTAAATACTTGTGTTTGGATCAGAGGAAGACGTTTTTGCCAATTTCAAGCCTGATCCATATAGGGAAAGGCTTTGACAATTCCCCCAAGATCTCTGAGGACTTGACCCATCTCATGGTGGTTCCCATGTCAACAATACACATGCATTCAGGGCTTTGCTCTCTCAGAACTTCCTCTGTTCCCTGTAGCAGAGACCTTAGAAGACTACTGATTACTGGCATGCTTCCCTGGCTTGTTCAGCTACCTTTCTTATATAGCCTGGTCCACCATCCCATGGATAGTACTAACCACAGTAGGCTGGAGCCTCCCATAAAATCATCAAACAAGAAAATGTCCCACACTTATTACAAACAAGTCTGATGAAGGTAATTCTTCAATTGAGGTTCTCTCTTCCCAAATGACTCTATTTATGACACATTGACAAAAGCTAACTGTGAGGTCTGCCTGATCTCGAACTTCTCCCAGCATGCCTCAGTTCCTACCTGTTACAGGGCATGCCCTGCCCCCAGAAGCGTTTACCTTTATAACCCAGACATTTTGAGGGCTCTCACTCCCTTCCCCTCTCTCTTTTCCCCTCCACTATCTATCTGTTTCTGTCCCTCACCTGACCCTTCCCTCCCCTCTCTCTCTCTCTGCATGTGCATGCTGTTTCTCTTTCCCTTTCTCATATCCAATAAACTTGCCTTTATATAACTTAATTTGGCCTGGATTGGATCATTTTATCAGTAGAGAAAGCATCAATTGACAAAGTAAATCACTAACCAGCACATACATGTTTTAGTATATTGCTTATAACTTGAGCCATATTCATAACTGACTAGTGCTCAGTGCACATAGACTGAAAGCAATAGCTACTCTTGAGGACAAACGCTGTTTCAAAAGTTTAGTAAATGCTGCACATTGTGGTAAGGACAGTAGTCCCAGCACTTGGGAAGTGGGTCCAGGAGGGTTATCAGATTGGAGCCAACTGAACAGTAAGGTTGTGTAGCTTACAACCTTACTGCAAGAAACACAAGCAACCAAACAACAGCAGCAACAAACAAAATGAGCAGAATTAAACAGTGACTCTGAAATTAACAAATACAACAATCTGAATTTTTATTACTTTCCTTCAAGAAGATATAACTTTGGTAGCATGCTGATGACTAGAGAGGATCATGAATAAAGAAAATGGGAAATTGAGACATTATAAATAAGACATTTTGGTTTTAATTCATGGGGCAAATGGTAGAGAAATGTCAATCACTTGTCCTCCACCAGATTCTTCATCTATTGTTCAATTCTTCATATAAACCATGGCCCCACTCCCCATTGTAGCCAGAAGCACCTTGATAGACCATTCATTTTACTTTCTTCTCATTTAAAAGAGCAGTAATTTGTGTGATTATTATACCGATGAGTAAAATATTTAGAAGATATGGGATATTTTCTGCTCACTCTGGACAAATCTATAAAACAAGAATAAGTTAATAGAAAATGGACAGTGGACCTGCATAATATACTTTACATTTAATATACTTTACATTTACATTACAATCTGGAAGCAAGCTGTGGGAATCACATTCACTCTGTAGTCATCATGTTATCCTCTGTGTAGCTTTCCAATGGTCACCACAGGCTCTTTAGAGTTGGCTTCTAAGTGCTTTCTAAAATTAACTTGCTTGCTTGGGATTCTACACTCTCTTTATTGCAATAACTGAAGAAGCTGTGAAAGACAAGGTCTTTGCATGCTTTCTGCTATTGGAGGAATTTTTCAATTAAGCCTATTTACCTTGCAAAAGGTCTCTTATTTTTCTATCTAATCTTACCCATTTGTCTGCAAAGCCATCCCCATGATCAGAATGTTATGCTGAGTTCTCTAACAGTAGCATGTGTTCTGATAATAAAATCATGGCTTAATGTTTCCTGTGTGAGGAGCACTTATTTTCCACATACTGGAAGGCACGAGTCCCCAGTGTGCTGGGATAAACCATGCATAAGAGGAGAAAAGGCAGAGCTTGGTGTCTCTGTCTGCTCTATGTACCCAGATGATCAGAAAGTTATTTCTTTTCTCTGAAGTTCCAAGCCATCAATTATGCCCCTTGCTTAAGGATTAGTTTTACTCTTCATCAGTGGCCACAAATGTGTAAGCCCTGAAAGCCTTGTTATACACTGTGACTCTGACTTACTTACAAATATTCTATACTCTTTGTGTTTCTCTATGTCCATGTATGTGGGTTCAAAAGGGAGGGTGGCTAATCTGGAGACCAGCAGACTAGGGAGCCCGAACAGAAAAGGAGTGACCACATGGGTGGTAGGCTAGGCAGGAGATCTGCTCCCAGAGCTGGGGCAGGTGGCCAGGTGGGTGGTGTGAGAGAGGCAGCAGAAATTCAGCTCCGCTCTGGAGGATCATGCATTCCAAACAGGCCTAATTAATTTATGGGCAGTGAGCATAGGGAAAACTCCAGGGGGTGAGAGGACTAGACTGAATGTCACTTGCTGAAAGCCATGGCACCAACAGACCTCATTAGCATGGGAAAGTCAGAGGAGGGTTAGGTGTATGATGAGTATCCAGGGATCTAGGATCCCCAAATCAGAGGAAAGAGGGGGTTCAGCTGAGCAAGGGATATCCATTGTCTTAGTGCTGGGCTCAGGGCCCTTTCAGACTTCCACGCTAATCAACAAAAACTCCCACACATATATACACATACTTAAACATAATAAAAAATATCTATGGAGCTTTGAATAAGAATGGTCCCCATAGGTTCAAAGATTTGGATTTTTGATCCCCAGTTGGTGGAACTGTTTGGAAAGGATTAGGAGGTATGGCCTTGTTGGAGGAGGTGTGTCACTAGGGAAAGGTGTTGAGGTTTCAAAAACCTGTTCCTTTAGCACTCTTTGCCTCATGTTTGTAGCTCATGTTGTAAGCTCTCAGCTGCTGCTCCAGCACCATGCCTGTCTGCTTGCTTGCATACTCTCTGCCATGATTGTTATAGACTCTAACCCTCTGGAATTGTGAGCCCCAAACTAAGTGCTTTCTTTGTCATTTATATTCATAAAAAAAGTCTTCCATCTTTTCCACAGGGACCAGGCTTTCTGAAATAAAAGGTGTCACCTTCCTGTGAAGAAAACCCCTGCCAATTGCTATCACATTTGCAACACTTCTAAACACAGTGGCTTTAAGCATTAGTGGGATGGAAACTGCACAGCATTTATCTTGTATTTGCTTGGGCAGGAAGCCTTCAGCCCTGGGTAACATTTGTCAGAACAGGTTCCTCAATGCCTAGTTCCTCCTAAACAAAACAAATGATACCCTGGAGAATATGACTAGTTGACCAAAATGGCAGTTTAGGAACAGAGCTGGCTTAAACTTTTGAGACCAGGGACCCTAGAAACCTGCAGCATTTTGGTGTGACTTAACTCTGGTTTCCCTAGCTGCAAGTCCTATGTGGAGTGGTTTCAAACCCATGTTTCCTACATCCTGGGGCCTTAATCTTAGGATCATTGGTGCTAGTTTCTCACTGTGACATAGGCTGGCTCTCCGCCTTTCTCAGTATAGGGTGACAACCAGTTAAAGGAGTGAACCTGAGTAAGTTCACCAAATGAAGACTTTTCTCAGTGTATCTCCAGAGAAAAATTTAAGTAGTTTTAAAATGAAAAGTAAGCTCCAGTAATTGAGCTTTTTCATTGGCTTCATATTTTCTGACCAAACACCAGTTAGAGTTGTCAAAGCAACCACTTTTTATGTAGATAGGCAAAAGGCAAAGGGACTCATATCCAATGGCCCTTCTGTGTCTCCTACTGAAGAAATAGTAGCTGCCTAGTTTGAATATATCTAGGTCCTGTGTTTAAATAATGATTATTCTCCTAAGATTTAGAGGCAGCACTAAGTTTTCTTTGGCACAGAAACCAGAATTAATTCACTCTTTTGCCCTTACAAGTCAGCACAGTAACTAGCAGAAAGTATATTTAAATCGTAAAAGATGAAGTATGGCAGGCTCAGTCAGGTTCATCTGTAAGCACGTTTTAAGGTCATCGTAATATTACAGAGTCTGTTCCCTCAAGTGTGTGTGTGTGTGTGTGTGTGTGTGTGTGTGTGTGTGTGTGTATGCCTGCACATGCACACGTAAGTATACAAAGAGGAGGCCCTTTGTCCTACTATCAGCTGTGGAGAAACATTTACAAAGTATCAGATTCTTTGTTTAAAAAAAAAAAACATCTCTTCTGTACATAAGCCCAGTCTTAGAACACTAGTGAAAAGTTAGTTGGGCAGAAGTCCTTTTGCTGAGGACTGTAGAATTAAAGCAGAGCAGCTGTATGTGATAGAGCGCTGACACATGAAGCTACACTCACACAAGGCAAGGGGGAGCTTTTGTTTGCCAGAGAAAAGGCTTTCAGAAGTATGTCACCATCGTCTTCCCCTTCTCAAATTCTTATAGTAAATAAATATTAGTCCCCAGGGGGCTCATAAAAACTTCAGAATCTAAAACAAACAACCCATGGGGTAACATCCAATGTAGTCTATGCAGATACCAATTAAAGTACCTGGGCTTAATGGGGGGGGGGTCATGAATTGGCAAGGAATTCCCTTTAAAAAGAATTTGTCCAGTGATGATAGTACCAAATTTTAAAAAACCAGAAAGCCTGAGATTTTTCTCTACCTAAGACTCAAGAATCTTTAGAGAAAGCACAGTGAAGGAATTGGAGAAACAGAGTCCTAGTGTGGCTGGAGAAATGCTAGTTACCAAGGCATGGAAAGATCCACCTGATACTGGGTACCATGTATGAAAGCTATCTGATGGCCAGATGAATTCACTCATATCTCTCATCCCAGCACTCAGGAGCTGGGGCAGGAGGATTGCTATAATAAAGCCAGTCTCATCTACTGAGTGAGTTATAAGCTAGTTTGAGCTACCAGGAGAAAGCTTGTGGGGCAAGAGAGAGAAGAAGAAGAGGGAAGAAGAAGAGAAGGAGGAGGCAGAAGACAAAGATGATGGGGAGTAACACAAGGGCAAGGGGGAAAGAAAAAACAAAACAGGTAAGGAAGGAAAGAAGAGGATTAAGGAAAAAAATAAACTATGTCTTTTTCAAACTATTCAATACTATCTGTTGTATATCCAATATATAAACCTGTGATGTGCAAAGGAGATGAACAATATGAAAATAACCAAGATTAGAGGAGCCATGAGAGGTGCAGCTTCAAACACTGACTTGGAAAGCTCTAGGCATCACATCTTTACAAGAAGGCATTACTACACAACCTGATCAGTTTCCAGAAAACTCAGGAAGCCCAAACTAACCATCCTTCTCCTATGAATTCGAACAAATTACTCACAATTCTGATACGACCAACTCAGACACCTTCTGTGAAAAAATTCCCTCCCACTTACTTTAGCACTGTGCATATGACATATTTCCCTAACAATCTTCCTAGCACCATCCCACCCTACATCTAGAAATATGTCTGAAAAAGCGAGTTAATTTGATAGAGTAAATCATAGAGGTTAAACCCCCTTATTTCTAGGACAATAGGAATTGAACCTATACCTAAGAATTCAAAATTGTTCATGCTACCTTACACCCCATCCTAATCTTAGTAAGGTCAGATAATTAAGCTATCAGACCCATGTAGAAAAAAAATGGCTAATTAAATGATTTAACCAGTATTTATTTGTATTTAATTGGTAGGCAGTGTTAATCCTTAACCCGCCATTATAAATGAATACACACAGACACTGCTCCTGGCTTCTCTCTGGCAAGCTTCCTCCTCTCAAGATGCTCTCTGTCTCAAAAAGCTCATGCACCTTAGTCCTGCCTACCTCCATCTTTGCGCAATCTCCAGGCCTCAGCATTTATTTAACCAATCAGAGACAAAGTAAGTAACAGACAGCAAGCAGGACCAATCAACATTTAGAATGCTTAACACTACCCCATCATTTCCTCCTTTTGTCTAATAAAAAGGCTAAAAATTTTTTAACTCATATAGTAAAAACATATAGTAAAAACAGTAAGAACAAATATTAAACAATCACAAAAAACATATATAAAAGGTATACACATAATGTTTAGCCTATTTGTATGAGGCAATCTTGAAGAAGAAAAAATCATCTATCTTGGTGTATCTACAGTTCTGAACCTAAATATTTTTTATCATATCCTGTATTTCCTTTTAAATCCTAAATAACTCAAGTTTAATTGAAATTTTATAGCTATTATGTCTTCGGCCCCAGCCCCATCAAAGACATAAGAAGAGATAAAGTTATTATTTAAGTGTAAAAAAAAATTAGTTAAATTACATTGGGTGTCATTTGTAGAAATAATTTTAATTAAATTGTTTACTAGTATTTAGATTATTGTTAATTGGTTTGGAACCATTAATCTTTAAGCAGCCATTATACTTGAGCACACAGAGACCACATGGATTTTAATAAGCCTAGGCCTGCACTGAGCAATCTTGGCCCACCTAAACTAGCTCTTAATTCTACTACCCAAATATGACCCCATATATACATATGTCCCCTTGGACTGCCATTCTCCACGATATGCTGATGTTCCTGGCCATGTGGAATGAGGTTCTTTTTTCTAACCCATGGTGTGCATCCTCTTTCCTGCTGTTCCTGGCTGGAATGGTTTCTTCTTCCTGCTGCTGGCTGGAATGCTTTTTTTCCTGTCTAAAGCGCAGGCTTCCTGTTCTAATCTCAGGAAGTCCCATCTTTCTCTGTCTTTGTCCAGTCTCAGGCCTCAGCATTTTATTTAACCAATCAGAATCAATATAAGTAACAGACAGCAAACAGGACCAATTAACATTTAGAATGCTTAACATTACCCCATCATTTAAGTGAGTAGGAAGCACAGAAGAGCAGCTTCCAAAAAGAAATGTGACAGTTTGTTGCCTAGATAGTCCCAAATATCTCTCGATACCATTGGGAAAATCATCTTCAGCCTTCTGGCCAAGCATATCTCACAGACATAATTTTCAGCAAGAAATCAGTATTTTCCCATTCTGTCTCTGCAGAATCAGGACATCAACTCACCCGCATTGAAGCTCTGGCCCATCTTTGGACTGTATATAGTCTGCTGAGAAAGCAGGGACATTTTTGTCCAGTAGGAATTATCTCCTGATGGGAGATTTCTTTTTGATGCTCATTGTTTTCTTCCAAGTCAAATGGGAGTTGTCAGGAGTTGAATGTCTTAAAGTCAAACAATTCTTAAATGTCATTTTCTGTACATCTCTGAGGGGTTTGAAGACATCTATTGATTTATAAATCTATCTATCATCTTTGAACAAGCAAACTGTAAAATTCTATCAAAATTAATCTTATTTTTTAATCAATGTACAAAATTCTACACCAATGTATCAAAAGATAACCTTATTTTTTATTTCAGAGGCTAATTAAGCTATTTACTAGTATTTATATTTCTTATTTCAGAGTACATTCAATAATCTATCCTTATATCTTATCATTTCTATTTTTATTTTCAAGTTCTTTCTTCCTATATAAGAGAGAAAGAAGGATAGAGAAAAGAAAAAGAAATAGAAAAGTCCTTGAGTCTAACCTCCTTTACCTCGCTTAATAAGACCATTTAACAATTTATAACCATTACCCCTAAGCAATCTCAAATAATACATCAAATGACCAAAAAAAAAAAAAAAAAAAATCACCCACCCCACCTTTTGGGAATGGGATGTTACTCTGAAAATATATAATTTCTCACAATTAACCTCTCTCTCTCTCTCTCTCTCTCTCTCTCTCTCTCTTATTTTGAGACAGGATTTCTCTGTATATCCTTGTCTTGGATTTATTTTGTAGACCAGGTTGACCTTGGTGAAGGTCAGAGGTTCCCCTGTTTTTGTCTTCCAAATGCTGGATTAAAGGCATGCACCATCACACCCAATGATTAACATATCTCCCTTAGGGCCTAAAATCTTTCTTGAAACCAGTTTTCCTGTGGGAGCCCTATATCTAAGGAGACTGGCTTGTGATGCCTTTCTCTTTATATCTTTAAAAAATCTCTTATATTTAGCATTGCTAAATGACAAAAATCAAAGACATATAAACAAAATTCCAGCAAAGAAACAAGAACATTCCAAAAGTCTTGGTTTAATTGTCATCCCAGGTTGTAATTAAAGTTCTGTTCATTATTCCTGAAATCTAGCTTTGACTGTATGTCTTTGGTGGGCCTTTCCCAGATACTCTTGATAAGCACCTAGTAGTAATCAGGCATTTGTGAGCTCCAGCTGCTATCAATCCCTTTTCTATCAGGAAAGGCCTTCCTTCTTCCCCCATTGTTATTGTCAGCAACTTAGCATTCCATCTGTAAGCTCTCTCCTTTAAGCCTATCCTAGTCAATTCTTTCTCAAAAAGTATACATAGGAAAAAAAACAAAAAAAAAACAAAACAAAAACCAAAGAACCACAATTGTCAGTGTAAAAATTATCTGTATGTTAAGAGAAACAAACTCAATTAGAATCCAAACGTATTGAGACATTGTGAATTTCTCCATTTTTAATCTAGGCGGTTAATTCCAATCTCAAGCTCTGTTTAGAAGGCTGCCAGTTATTTAGCATATAACGAGAGCTAAGCTTTCCACCTTTGCTGTAAGGCAGTAGCTTTTGTTAAGGGAGCCACTCCTTTGAAATGTATTTGGGTTTGGCTCCCTGCCCTTTGGCTAGGAAATTACTTTTCATCCAGGCCTTCTCAGGCTGTAAGCATGGATTCTAATTGCCATATGTAGAAAAAAAATGGCTAATTCAGCTATTTACTAGTGTTTATATTGTATTTAATTGGTCGGCGGTGTTAATCCTTAACCTGCCATTATAAATGAACACACACAGGCACCGGATGGATTTTAATAAGCCTAGGCCTGAATTGTGCAATCCTAGCTCATCTAAAGTAGCTCACAATTCTATTACCCAAATATATGACCCCATATATACCTACATCCCTTTGGACTATTATTCTCCATGCTATGGTGATGTTCCAGGCCATGTGAAATGACCTTCTTTGATCTACCCCATGGTGTGTGTCTCCTTCTTCCTGCTCCTGGCTTCTCTCTGGCAAGCTTCTTCCTCCCGAGATGCTCTCTGTCTCAAAAAGCCCTCGCATCTTATTCCTGCCTACCTCCATCTTTGCCCAATCTCTAGACCTCAGCATTTATTTAACTAATCAAAGAGTAAGTAACAGACAGCAAGCAGGACCAATCAACATTTAGAATGCTTAACACCCCCCCATCAGGCCCATGCCCCGAAATTTTGGTTTAAATCCTTCCTGTACTAATTAACCCTTTAACCCTCACCAGTGCAAAGACTGACATTAATTTTTATTGTTGTTTTTATTGTTATTTAGCAATGTTTGTTGAAGGATTCTGCCAATGCAAGAGAAAGCATGCACATGTACATATGGATTTTGTGGGTTAACTATTTAACCCATATGTGTGTTGTGTGATGGGCTTTTCCTAAGGAGATTCAACATGAACACATCTACTTATCTCAGATAGGGTACCTACCATAGACCTATGTATGGATACCACCAAAATCGAACTTAGTGAATCAATTTTATTGGAGTTACCTACAAGAACATGAGTGAGGGGATACTCACGGGCACATAAATGACTTAAAGCCCATCTTACAAAAGCCCACCCTAACATGGGTAATAGCTCACAAAAGCTGGAATCCTAGAGCACACTACTCAGACTTCAAGCAGTTCAACAGGTAGGAGACTGTCCTTTCTTGAGAGCTTCAGTTGCTCTGAGCCTTTTCCAGGCAGTTTGATTTGCCTTTGTTTCTTCTTCTTCACAGACTGGTTGGGTTTTGCTTCTTTCATGTTGTTGAACTTGTCTTTTTTTTTTTTTTTTAATTTCACATCATGTACCCTGTTCCCTTCCATCTCCCACTTCTCTGTGGACCAACCTTCCACCCTTGCAATCTCTCTCAGCATAAAAAAATAACAGCTTATTGTGGAAGCTGCAGTATAATTCAGTGTGTCCCACAATATTCCCCTTTGCCCACACTTTCTGCTTGCAAATGTTCATTATAATGACTCCTTGGACTGATATGAGGCCCCTGGTTTCTGCTACTCCATCAGTACTGGAACCTACCTGGAATTCCTCTCATATATGTTGTAATTGTTCTTGTCATGGAGATTCTGCAGTCCTGGGTTGTGGAACTGACCTCTCCTTGCACTCCAGCAGTTCATCCATGGGGTAGATGTTGGAATGGACCAACTCAAAGCCCTGGTTCTGGACCTGCAACCCCCACTTGCAGGGCCAGTTCTACTATGGAAAGGTACAGAACCTGCTCTCCCAAGTGCTGTAGGATGTGAAGGGCAGGGACAGCTCTCCTGCTCTTCTGACCCCATCTGGGCCAAATCTCCTGTTGTCCAATGGTGGTGAGGGCAAAAGGGAGCAGAGGACATTTCTCCCTAGCCACCACCACCACATAGCAGATTGAGTCTTTCCAGCATGGTTCATCTGAGTGTGACTTTCATCAGTCTTTCCTCCTGCTCACTTCATCTTAAAAAACTTTGATGTCATTCCTCTCAGGCAGATGAGTTCATGAACTTAAGGCAGTGTTTCAAATCTTTCATACACACTCTTCTCACAAAGAGTACATACTGTTGAAGAGGGAGGAGCCTAATGATTCTAGTCAGTTTCAAGGATCTCCTGAAGCTATTTTGAGTTATTTGCTTCCTGTCTTAATGAGTTTCCCTGCAGAACAAAATGTTCCAATATCAAAACTGCTATAAACTAGAATCAAGTGGGAAGAAGGCTCTCAGTAGAGGGACTGCCTACACCAGACCGGACTGCAGCATAACTGAAGAGCATTTTCTTCATTACTGATTGATATAGGAGAGACTAATACACTCTGTGTTTTAAATATATGTATAGATATACATATATATAAACTTAAATATATATACATTTATGTATATATAATAAATATCTATGTTCTATATACTATGTTATATTTATTTCTATAACAGTATAAATACTATTTATTCACCATATTATATAATATCAATTACAATTATGATAATATAATATAATATAAATTAATAACACATTGTGTTGTATATAATATATGATATATGTTAGATATTATATTCATTATTTATAATATATGATAATAACATATATAATAAGATCATGTATATTTATTATATATTTAATATATATGTTAGTTAAGCAAGCCAGAAAATTCTTTCATTGTCTCTGATTCAGTTCCTGCCTCCACATTCCTGCCTCTAACTCCTCTGATTCGTTGCATGATGGACTATGGCATGCAGATGTAATCCAAACAAAGCCTTTTCTCCCTAAATTGCTTCCCCTCATAGTGTTGACCACAGCAACAGAAATCAAGCTAGGATGAATATCTACATTTTGGGCTTGCTTTGTTTCCAGTTTTTCCTACTGGATTTGCATTTTGAAAGTTAAACATTAGGATATATTTGTTCTCATTGTATATTGAGAACTTTGATGTCATTCTTCTCAGGGACTGAGTTTGTGAACTTGGAGCAGTGTTTCAAATCTTTCATACATGTTCTCACAGAGCAAGCTGAATAGAATTGGAGACATTTTCCCATATTATATGTAATCTCAAGAAATATCTCTGAGCACAGTAACTTCAAACTTTGCAGATCTTTACTGGCCTGCAATAGCATAGCCCTGATTCATTGCCAGATCTCCCTGCCTTGCTTTATCCTACATTCTATTGAGGCCCATTGATCGACCTCTTTTTAAATTTGCACACAGTGACACACCAATCATGGAGGGACTAAGAAACATACTGAATAGTCCATATCAAGTGTACTTTATTTATGAGACACCTTTTAATACTCCATAGAAAAGTTGGGGATATGCTCTTTGTAGAGTTAAGAATGCCTCTCTTACTTTGAAATAACTGTTCTGACTTCCCATAAAGGATTTTAGAAAATGACTCCCAGGGTTTGGAATTTCACAATCCTGGAATTTTGAAAAACTCATCATAAGAGCCACATAAAATACCAATTTTACTCTGTGCAAACACATTCAAAATTTCCCAACTGTATTTCTCATTTTAAGATGATGTTTTAATTCCGCCAAAGTAGAAAAAAATATAATCCAACTACATGAACAAAGGCATAATTTTACCATAGAGCTATAGCCCTGGTAAATTTGAAATTATAAAATTTTCCAACATTGTCTTTATTTTACTGAGTTTGTGATGTATGTTAATTTAAGGCATATTGAGACTCATTGGCTTAGACTGAAGTGAGATTTCTCTCACTAGGATAGGAAAAGAACACACATCTAGGAGGCCTTTGATGTGGTTAGGTATTCACATTACCTTGGGGATTTGGATGAAAAAGATAGTAGAAACACATACCAGCTGGTCTGGATACTGTGGAATCATCACAGAGTTGCATCTTGGTTTTCTGCTGCTTTGCCTATTGACATTTACACTGGAGTTTAAAACATCCTAGCATGGGTCTTAGCCTGCATGTGCTAATTTGACCTAGAAACAGTCTCATGTAAATATGTGCACAAGATATTAATACTGGAAACTTAAGACTCTTAGATCTATTTCCATGGTTAAAACAGGATTCATATTTAATAAATAAACTTCTCAGCTCATTATCACTTGTCTTACTTCAAACCACTGCCTCATATTATACAGAAGGGAACATTGCGTTCTTCATGAGAGAGCTTTGATTCAGCATGCATAGAGATTGAGTTATCAGGTCAACTTTATTTACTTTGGAGTTTCTGCATCCATCAAAGTAGAAGGATACATTTGGAAGCTGCTCTCTAAGTATTAAAAGTATAGTCACTACAAAATAGGTGTAGGAAGGGCAAGGACCAGGGCTGGCAAGTTTCTATCATGCAGGGTAACTTTTCAAGATAGCAAACAATTAAACAGAATCTTGATAACAATTATGGAGATTACTTTTGTGCACCTTGAAGAAATGCAATATAAATCATCCCCTAAGAAAGCTGATATTGTCTGAGTTCAGCTGTTTGTGTTTATGAGCCATTTGTTTTCTCAACTGGCATTTTTTTCTTGTACATGTACCTTATAAACTATTTATTAATATCTCTAAACACCTATCAACCCACCAACCTGAGAATTAGAAGGATACTTCTCAAGTGTGGTTCCTTGGGGCAACTCATCAGCCATCAGTACCAATCAGCCAATGGGAACACAGGAACAGTTGCAATCTGGCTTCAGGAACACTGCATTCAGAAGAAGCTGCAGTGGTCACCCTGCTCTGTGTGATGGCCGCCTCCTCACTTCCATTGGGGTTGAGGCCTCCTCCATTTGTCAGAGAAACTGTCAAAGCTAACTGGAGCAGGTACCTCATCCCTGCTTGCTTCTGTGGTCTCTTTGGGCTTTCAAGCATTTCTGAACTTCCACTCGACAGGTCCTGTGCCACAGTCTCTTCTGCTCACCATATTTGCTGCCTCAGGGCCTGGTGCTGTACTCCCATGGCTGAGCAACTGGTTGTTGCCATCTCTCACTTGAGGTTGTAGTCTTTTCAGCATCCACTGGCCTAGGTGCAGGCCATTAGCACACCTCCACTTGGGGTCTAGTCTTTTCCATCTGCACGGCCTCCACACCAGCAGTTGCTGCCCTCTCACTTAGTACTGTAGTCTCTGGCCGTTCTTGGACTTTGACAGCCACACCCTCCTGAAGGGTACTGTCTGAAGTCTTTTGAAGTGAAGCAACAATGAGCAGCAATGCCAAGTAAAAAGCCCTCTCAAGTTTCCCAGGCCTTCCTTTTTATACACTCGCTCTAATTAGGCACCAGGATGTCTTCTCATTGGCCAACCTTATGCCCTCCTCCCGAGGTACACCTGTTGACCAAGGCCACAAGAGCTTCCAGGTATTCCCCACAAGTGCAAGTCTTTAGGCTGATTTCTTATGTACTTTTTATGAGACTGTTTTTCAGAAGTACTGCCACAACTTTTACATATTAATTCAACACAACTGTGTTTCCAAAGAAATATAAACCTTCACATCTTCCCCTCCCTTCAAAAAAATATGACATGTCTAATTAGGGGTTTTCCTTTATTCTAGACCACTGGTTTTCTTCATATTTGTTACAGGAAAACATTTACTGGCTATATTCTGTCAGCCACACTATACAAATCACCCTGTTCTGATTCTTCAGACAAGTCCTCCTTTTATCCATAGGCACCCATTCTAGCCCTAGCCACACAGAGTGTGAAGAACCCATTAAGTCTGTGGTATAATTACTGGGATACAAACAGGGCTGGTTTTTAGTTGATGTTGCAAGTTGATTTAATAACTAGAACTTCCTTGTACAGATTCATTTTCCTCATCAACACATACTTTTCTTCTTAATTGCTTTCTCTTTCTACTACAAAAGTGTATGTTGATTCAGTATTCTTGATGGAACACATGGTCTGTTCAATGGCCTCTAACCAACAAATTTCTGGGGAAAAATGAATTAACTGGTTAAGATAGAGAGGAGGGTAGAAAATGGAAATAGGGAATAAGAAACAGAATTGGCCTGGAAATTGTGAGTAATAATTAGGATTTGTTTTGTCCTTAAAAACTGGACACCTCTAAAAAACAAAAACTAAAATGAAAGCCAAAAAAATCCCTCCCATCTTCCAAATAATTGCAATCTCTCCCTTCTCAACAAGATATTACAATAAATCATTTTCTGAAATATTATCATATCCAGATATTTCATTTATTTCATACAAAGCAAAGCCTTGTGACTTATGAAAGAACATCTAGGAAACTGTTGCAATGAATTCCAGTAATTCTTGGACCTTGAGAAACCAGCTTGCTCTAATATCCTGCCTATCACCTTCCAAAGATTATTTTCTAGTTCCTTTCAAACACCTGTCTTATACACCCAATAGTAGTACTAATATTAGGCTAAACCTTTTTCTTTATGAAATAATACAATGAAGATATTATAAAAACACGTGGGTAGAGAAGCTAAAAATCTGAAGGTATGGTAACCCAGGAATATTCTTGAACCATACTCGTCATAAATGGGGAGACAGCAAGACTAAGCTAGTTCCTACAATATATTCTTGGGCAAAAGAATAAAAGAACACTCTTTATATGATTAAAAATATCATGAACAAATAAACAATGATTTAAATGAGTGTCAGTAATAGGGGAATAAAGGAGGAGATGTATGAAAATAGCAGTAAGGATGGTCACTGTTCAGAGCATTCTCTCTCTCTCTCTCTAGATCTAAAAACATGAGAGGTTTTACTGAAGGCTTGATTCTAAGGAGCAAATTCTTCTTTGTTTCATTTCTAAGAATACCTTTTCAATTGATTCATGACATTCATTCACAAAATCTTCATGAACTATTCCTAAGTGCATCCAGCAAGTCTACAGGTAATGGACTTAAGACACAAGAATTAGTTGTATTTCTCTATAGATACAGTGAACACTTGAGAACCAAGCTTTGTTATCCACTAAAAGTATGATATACTTAGATGTATAACTTTAAAAACTGCCAATCTATACATTGAAAACCACAATATATTAATCAAAAATAAGAGAATATAAATAAGTGGGAAGGTACAGCATGTTTATGGATTGGAAATCTTAACATAGTGAAGATATGTTACAAAAATTTCATTGGTGGTCAAAATGTTTTATAGATTTAATGCAATTTTTACTGAAGTCCCAGAAGAATTTTATAAGTATATACAAACTAATTGAAAAAAAATACAATGAATATTTTGAACTAAATATAATGAACTAAGTAGTGAAAATAATTTTAAAGAACAAAGCTATAAAATCACATTATCAAATAACATATGATATAAAGCCACAGTTTGAAGAGAGTGTGGTACTCTTGGAAAGACTGATACAAAAATCAATGAACAAAACAATAACTTGCCCAGGAAAAGATACAAACAAAAAAAAATTGAACATTTCATTCTTACAAAAATTTAAAAAGAATCTCAAAGATGAGAGATAGTTTAAATATGTTATAATAATCAATGTGCAAAAACTGAAGCTAAGCCTAACCCTCTATATTAAACACAGATGGGCAGAAATTTTTATTTCGTTTTAATTTTTTATTTCTTCTAGTTACATCTCAATCACAATCCCTTCCCTATTCCCCCCTCTGATCCCACCCTCCCATCCTCTTCCCCCTCACACATCCCTATCCACTTCCTTTTTTTTTAAGTTTAAGGTATATCTTTTACTCCCAACAGCTCCCACTTTCAGTCCAACAAATGGCTCTTTTTCTTATGACAACAAATACAATACAAAACAACAAAAATAATTAGGCTGCAATTATGAAAATTATAAGGCTTAGCATACATTCCCACTGTCCAGTCCCTATGTATTTGGCAACTCACTGTGACATTCTACTATGCATCCATCTCCATGAGTTTAAAGTTCTATATCCAACTCAGCTTCCATCCTAACTTGCATCACCATCTTAAAAACATCTTCTTAGATCCAGAACACCCTCTTGATTCCTAAACAACTCAAAATTTAACTATGAGACTATAACTATCTAGTCTTCAACCATATCAGAGACCTGAGAAGGATAAATATATCTGATTATACAGGAAGTGCAGGGCCAGCAGCTTCCAAAACTAAGAAATGACAGACAACTGTCTGCATGGACAGTTCCCAATTTCTCTCCATACATTACAGCATCAATCTTCAGCCCCTTGGTCTCGTTTCTCTGACAGACATTAATTGTAAAGCACAAATTATGAAGTACTTGCCCACCCTGTCTTGGCAGAGCTAGACTGTCAACTTACCTGCTTCCAAGTTCTGTCTTTTTGAACAGCATGTTGTCTACAGTTGAAGCAAGGGATTTTTCTTGCCAAGTGACAGGCTTGCCACTAATGCAACCATCTCCAATTGGAGATTCTTAGATGCTCATCATCTACTTGGAGTAGAATAGGGGGTGCTGTCAGGAGCTGACATGTCTCAATATCAAAAAAATTTAAATGCACTACTATTTATTATAAGTCTTCAGGACAAAAACAGGGAAATGTTACAAGATGTTGTAAAAGAATTTTTAGAAATAACATAAAAACTAGTTTGTGAAAGAATAAGTTGATAAGCTAGACCTCTTCAAAATGAAAAATTGTTGTTCTGTGGAAACTATGATCAAGACAACAAACACAAACTACAGTCTGAGAGGAAATATTTGCAAATATAAACATGATAAAAGATACATACATACATAAACACACACATATATACATACATACATACCATCTGTGATGTGCAATCTTTCCCATTTAATGGGATTTATACTCACCCATGCAAATCTCTCAGTTTCTAGATTAGGTACATTATGGTAGGAAGACCCTCCAAAAATGTGGGAACCATTGGCTGGAGTCCCAGAAAAGAAAAAGTGAGCTGAGTACCAACATTGATCTTTCCTGGCTTCCTGAATGTGAAGACAATGTGACCAGTACCCTCATACTCCAGTTACCATAGCTTCTATGCAGGGATGGAATTTACCCTAAAACCATGAAACAGAACAAGCCCTTTGGGTTGCTTTTGTCAGGTATTGCATCACATCAATGATGAAAATAATCAATACACCATCCCAGCCTGCTTTCTCTAGGTGTTTCCTTGCCTACAAATCACCCTTACTTGTCTAGCTGACTTTTGTTCCTTACGTTATTTGGGGCTTGGTTGTTTTCTTTTCTTTCTTTTCCCATATTCTTCATTCTACTTTTATGAAACAGAGAAAAAACAGGGAACTCCCATTTGGAGAGGCGCCTGGTAAGATCGCCCCCAACTCACAGCAGGCAGAATCAGAGGCCACTTGGCGAGATGGCTGGCCTATTGGGCTCCCCACACCTCAGGGAGAACTTATACCCTCTTAAAAAACTTTGCGAGATAGTGGAAGGCTTAGCAAGGAACAAACAGGGGGCTCAGCGGGTGGTCCGCAGCCGCTTGTGAAGCAGAGGGCGGGAGGTTCCAAGAGAGTGCGGGAATCTGGGAACACAAAGGCGGGTGGGAGGGGCCGAATCCCGCACACTCACGGCAGCGCGGCTGGGAAGGGAGACCTGCTGGCAGGGCCAATTCCCCGCAAACCCCTCCCTGTCTCTGGGGAGAGAGACAGGCAGGGGTGGGGCCAGGGATCCGTGCACCAACGGCTGAGCTGCTGGGGCGAGAGGACCACTCAGGCGGCCGGAGGATCTGGGGCTTGGGGTACCCACAGCCTAGCAGCCAGGGAGGGGGACCCGCGGCGGCGCAGACAGGAAGGGAATCAGGCACAGAGGCCAGGCCTGTGGCGAGAAGCCTAGTGAGAAACCAGATATCGGGACCATAGCTGTATTCTGGAAAATCCAGACATATTAGGTGTGGAGCCAGACCCTGTCAGCCTCCGTGAAAACAAACAAAGCCCACAGAATCTGTGCCTGGGCAAACAGGTCCATACCATCAGAACCATTACAGGCTGATAACTCAGAGTGCAACATAGAGAAGTCTGAATT
>CAJQZJ010037361.1:792162-808963 GCA_907164525.1 Lophiomys imhausi | reverse complement strand
TAATAATGGCTGCCAAATGGATCTGGGCCACAGGGCAGAAGCCATACTTTAGCTTCATTCCACAGAGCACCTGCTACAGAGCTGCTGCAATGACAATTTGTATCAGGATGAGATGCCCTAGGTCCGTGTGCCACTTACCATCCTATTATTCTTGATAACGGCAGTGCTTTCCAATGGAACAATGTTTCTCCTGCCACAGATCAAAAGGATTTAGAAAAAAATGTCCTATTCTACTTGAGAAGCCAATAAAGTAATCATTCAATTTTTCTATGTTGTTGGGACCTTGAGAGACAATATCAATTACCATTACCAGAGACTGGGCAGCAGTGGAATTAATGTCTTTAATTACAGTGAAGTACATCAGTCTTGTTTTGTATGAAAATAATCCTACTCTGACATTTAGAAATAGGTCATGTCTGATCACTCTGGCTTCCACACATTTTTTTCCCTACACATCTCAGGAAGTTCTTAACTTTCTCCTTTTACAGTGACCATTTGGCATAATGAAGCTGAAAGCTGACATTTAATCTATTAATAATCCCTTATGACACCCATTATACCCTGTATTTAATTTTATATGCAAATATATATATATATATATATCTTGTGCTAAGAAAAATATCTCAACACATGGGACAACTCCAGCATTTGCCAATATAAACAGGATCATTTTCCACTATGGAAAATAAATTATTTGGTCATAATTCAAAACCTGATAAGAGAACTATCAAATTAATAAGAATCTTATACAAAGGCAAACTCTTGGGAAATACGACCATTCATTTGGCAGCTTCATACGAAAATGATCCTTCTTGATGTGACCATATGGGGGTCTAATGCATGAACTGATGGTTTCTCCACATGGGTCAGACAAGAGGAAGAGGTAAGCCATGACCAGCAGTTGTGGTTGACAAAACACACATTATCCTTTACCAGCTGAGATCATTGAAAACCAGAAGGAAGCAAGGACTGTTTGTTAAGGACTAGTTTGCATGCTCTCCTAGTTAGGCGTCTTTGCTACTATGAAAATCTGATTTTTATCCATGCAGACAATATGCACAGGTAAAAGATTATATTTCCTAGACTTTCTGTCCCTTGCAGTGACTAGAAAATGAAAGCGGAAGTAACTGGGTAGGGCCTAAGAGGGAACTGATTTCCCCAGGAGGATGCATGTTCATTTGTAGCCCCATCCGTCTCACCCCACACATAATCCACACCAGCACTCTGAAAGTCACCTTTCCAAAAAGGACCATTCCAAAAATAAGTGAGAAGTGTCAAGGATGAAAATAAGAGGTTGAGCCCATAGGAACTATGGCACTAACTTTTTAGCCCTGAGCTTACCACCTCTAGATCTCTCATAGGGGAAAAAGTATGATGTGTGTGTGTGTGTGTGTGTGTGTGTGTGTGTGTGTGTGTGTGTGTGCGTGTGTGTGTGCGTGTGTGTCCATGTGTGGTATGCATATTTGTGCCCATGTGTGTGCAAATGCACATGTCCATGTATGCTCTTTGGAGGCCAGAAGTTGATGTTGGGTATCTTCCTCTTTTACTTCCCACCCTACGTTTTGAGACAGGCTCTCCATTGAACCTAGAATTTGCTGTTTCATTTAGACTGGCTTCCCAGAAAAGCCCTTCATCCCACTGCCCTTGACACTGGAGTTGCTGATGTATGTCACCGCTTCTGGGTTTTGCTGGAGTGCTGCTGAAGATCTGAACTCAGCTCCCCATACGTGTGCAGCTCAGCACCTGCAAAGCCATCTCCTTTGTCCCAGAAAATTGTATCTTCTTCATATCACGGTTATTCAGGTTTTCCGTTCAGAGAATTCTGTCAGCACTAACATTAGCCAATCACTCATCATACTTGGAGTGTTGTGCGTATCTTGGACTATGACTTACATTTCTGTAGCAAAAACTGAGGTCTTGTTACTCCCTGTCTTAAAGCTTAGTTTAAGACTTTAGTTTAAGACTAACAGTGAGAAAATGAACTATTAAAACATCTTTGGGAAATACCCATGGACTCAAATAGCTTTCCATATTTCTGTCATGGCGCAGGTTTCTGTGCAGCATTTTTAAAAAATATTATTGATAAAATTAAAAGTTACTTAAAAGACATTAAATGCCAAGAAACCAAATAATCCAATCAAAAAAATGGGGAACAGAGCTAAACAGAGAATTCACAAAGGAGGAATCCCTAATGGCTGAGAGACACTTGAAGAAATGCTCAGCATCGTTAATCATCAGAGAAATACAACTCAAGACAACTCTGAGATTCCATCTCACACCTGTCAGAATGGCTAAGATCAGAAGCTCAAATGTCAGCACATGCTGGCGAGAGTGTGGAGAAAGGGGAACCCTCATCCACTGCTGGTGGGAGTGCAGACTTGTGCAACCACCATGGAGGTCAGTCTGGCTATATCTTAGAAAACTTGGAATGCTTTGCCTCAGGACCCAGCCATATCACTTCTGGGTATACATCCAAATGACTCCTCGCTGAATCATTAGGAAATTTCCTCATCTATGTTCATAGCAGCCTTATTTGTAATAGCTAGAAACTGGAAACAACCCAGATGACCCTCAACTGAAGAATGGATTAAAAAACTGTGGTACTTCTACACAATGGAATATTACTCAGCTATCAGAAACAATGAAATTATGCAATTTGAAGACAAATGGGTGGAACTAGAGAAGCTCATCCTGAGTGAGCTAACCCAGACTCAGAAGAATGCACATGGCATCTATTCACTTATAGTCGAATTTTAGCTATATAGTACAGGATATCTATACTACAACCAATGCACCAAATGGAACATGGACATAGACTTTTTATTTTTATTTATTTGTTTGTTTTTTAGTTTTCTCTCCCTGTCAATGAGACACTTTTCACTGGTGGTACTGCCTTGTAGGCCCCCAGTGTATGAGGAGGCTCTTGGCCCTCATATGACTTCTGAACTGGGGCGAGGAACTGTTATGTAGGGACACTCCACTCCAGAGGAGTGGGATGGAAGGGTTAGGGGTAGAGGGTAGGAGGGCGGGGCTGGGAAGGGGGGAAAGAGGACAATATAATGGAGATGTAACCTGAAGCAACAAATAAATAAATTTATTAAAAAGTTAAAAAGAATAAAAGGTACTTGAAAGAGAAGCTGTTTAATTCACAAACTTTGTAACCTGTAGGAACTTTCCACTGTGGCATGATCACACTCAAGTTTTCTGGGGATGCTGCTGGCCTCTCCCAATGAGAGGCCATCTTGAGCTTCTGTGTGGAGCCTACCTTCCACCCTATATATATATATATTGGATGCTTCTGCCAAAGCACAGGGCTTTTGTAGCAGAGAATCAGGACTAAATGGGAGGATCAGGGTTCAATATGACAAGCAAAATGCAACAGCAAATACTAAATTAATATTTTCTTCTTAATATTAATTTTATTATCCATTTTATGGAGGTGCATGCTTTAAATACAATTAGTTTCATTCAAGTGTGTAGTTGAGTGAATTTTGATAAATGTGTATATCTATTGCAACACCAGACCATACCAACACACTTCAACCAGCCCACATCAACCTTCTATTCCGTTGACAGTTTTGGTCCTGGGAAATCACTGATGTATTTTCTGTTGTTATTGATCAGTTTTGCCTATTTTGAAGTTTTCATATAAGTGGAATCATAGAATATTTTGTCCTTTTGGTTTGTCTCTTATCATTTATCAGGGACTCGGGTATATTCAAGCTCATTCCTTTTGATTCTAACCTAAATAGTATTTACAATAAATAACAGTAACTATCTAAAAAATGATGAAGGAAGTAACTGTGCCACATCTGGAACACATCTAGTAGTAGGATTAGCCCTTTCATTTTAATCCAGCAAAACTCTTCCCTTCTGCAGCTCACTCATTTTTATTGCTGAGTAGTACTTGCAAAGGAATTGGATCAGTGTACTGATGCGGGCACTGCCATCATCCTACCCAGAAAGAAGAACAAGTTGAACGTCCAAGAACAGGTAAACAAATAAAAGTGTGCACATTCAAAAGAATGCTGTTCATCCTTCAAAGGATTATAAAGTATGTGACAACATAGCTAAAACTTGAGCACTTTGTGCTAAAACAAACGAGACTGGTCAGTCCTAGGGAGAAAATTGTCACACTTCATTAATATGAGGTCTTCAGAACAGTCAAAACTGTAGACTCTAAGGATGGTCAACATGAACTAGAAGCCCACATGAGCCTAGCTTCTGAGCACATTTGTGAAAGATTTTCTTGTTTGGGTTAATTAAAATGGAAAGACCACTTTCCGTTGATAGTCCAGATAGAAGGAAATCCAGAGGAGGGGGAAAGTCTCTTACTTTTTGCCTGCTTGCCTTCACATCTACTGATAAATCTATCCACTCTGGTTCTGTTATTGTTGCTGATGAGGTTTAATATGCAGATGAGGATCCAATCCTTTATTAACATCAGGATCCAACTTCTAATGTGGACTGAAATCCTTAAGACCATTGACACCAGATAGAGACTCCTGAAGATGCTTTTCTGGCTTAAAGACAGTCTTTGTTGGACTACCCACACTGTAATACATAATTCAATCTGGTATTAGTCTCCATGCAATATATAAAATTATTCTCTCTGTTCTGTTCCTATAGAGAACCCTGACTACTACACCAATGAATGAACACAGAGTTCCAGTTAAGCAAGATGAATAAATTCTAGACACATACTGTACAACAATGTACATATTGTTACCAATAATGTATGGTACATTGAATTAAATGTTGTTAACACAAAAAAATTAAAGCATAAATGCTTCATAATTTAATTCTGCATTCATGGACTGATTGATGTGTTTCCAGTTTTTGACTAATTTAAATGAAGCTACTATGAATATTAATATTTATATGCTATTGAAGAATCTATGTTTTCTGGAAAATTAACATCTAGTGGAATTTCTTTGCTATCTAATATTTTCTTCAGAAATTTCCAATTATTTTCTAAACTTAGTGTTCTATTTATGGATGAAAGGAATAAAGATTCTTATTCCCCCACATCCTCAGAAATGTTTGTTTCTGTCTGTTCCTGACATCAAAGTGCTGTATGAGTACTAGAAATTCACTCTAGTTTAAACTATATTTTTTTTAGTCACTTATTAATGATTTTTGTTTTTCCGTGTCCACTTGGCCACTCATAATTGTTTCTGTAAAATGCATGTTCAAAATGTTGTTGATGTTTAATTCATTTGCTTCCTTCTTATTGAGGTCTGAAGGATTTTTCTGTCTTCCAAACATAAGCCTTCATTCTGAAACAGCATTTACTCCTTTTCTCTTTGGTTTTGAAGATCTCTTCTTCAACATCTACTATGTTAAGCCTATTTTGTAAAATTTTAAATACATGTATTTACTTTTCTCAGCTTCAGAATTCCACGATTTTTTTTTTTTGGTGTTTTTTGTTTTGTATCTTCCATTCTGTTGAAGTCCCCATGTGTCCAGTGAGTGTCTTCATTCTGATTGATTAACCGTAGACTGTTTCCTAGCCCCATATGACATGCTCTACTTACAGATGCCAGGTCTATTCTGGTCTCAAAGCATCACCTGAAGGAACTCGGCTTAGTTTTAATCCCAAACTCAAGAAACCCTCTTCTTTACCCAAGTATCTACCCCTCTTTTGGACCTCAGTCCACTACTTCCAGTTGCCTCAGTTTCCACTCTGATCTGTCACTCAGTTCAGACATCCTGCTCTGCTTCTGTCACTCTGAATGAGGGAGAACACTTTCAGTAGAAAAATCCGGTTTGAGGGCACAACTAGATTTTCTACTGTACCAAGATACCATCCTGCTTGTGGCTTATATCAGAAAACAAGTGCTTAGATTGTTCCAGATTTCTTCTTATTTACACTAAAAAAGAAAGTTATTTCTACTCATGCCTCTGTGACCAGAAGCACATTTGTCCTAGAGGAATTATCCTGCATATGGCTTTGTGTTGTGGGGGTTACTAAGAAGAGAGTAATTATGTTGTGTGAAGGAAGTGGGTACAGGAGAAAAGAAAATTTGAAGATGACTTGGTGGCCAAGTTTCCTTCAAAGAAAGGGCTTTTAAGGCCATGGGCATTTGCTTCTGATAACCTTTACTAACCAGTCATGCTATGATGAACAATATATAATAGTGGCAGTATAAATTCAATTATAAAGATGATGTGGCCAGTTCAGAGAACAGAAAAGAAAGGAAAAATGGACTTGAAAGAACAAAGATACTTATTTAGTAAGCCCTTTGAAAGGATAGTATTGAGTTAAGCTAAGTATCTGAAGATGGGCTTATGACAGAACTTTCAAATGAAGAACTTGAAGCCTTTCAAATAGTTCAGCTGCCTCTAGTGGGGAGATGACCAAAGCTGAACCCTGTATATGCTCAAGTCAGTCTCTGTACAGATTGCCAGTATACACTCTCTTCTTAATTAACATTGTGTATCTGCACCATGGATGAGTTAATATCTGCTAAGTTCCTTTGAAAATGACAATCCCCTTCACAGTCACTCTGAATATCATTATTAAGCCATGCATTATGGAATAGAAATCAGATGAAATTCCCTACCCAAATTCCCAGTAGCTTTTTATCAAAACAACTCTGTTATTAAATTAAAACCTATAAAGTAAGTGAATGTCATATGCTTCAAACATAACCTTTGCCCAGTTAAACTGGTCTAACCCAGAGGTGGCATCCAATGATACTACTATTTTATACTTAGATTTTCTATTTTAATAAGACACCAACAGGACTGGCAGATGTTGCAATACGCAACTAAATGTGTTCCAGGTCATAAATCTACAAAGAGACAGTCGGGACATCACGAAGAAAATGTTTCTCATTCACTCCAAGGTAATCACAACATCTAAGATTTTATGACTAATTATAGATGCATACAGATATTTGTGATCTACCAGGACTAGCATCAGGTAGCATAATTCACAATGACGTTAACCTTGTACATTATTATATAACTGAGAGAACATTTCAACATCATGAATATTTTATATTCACATACCAGATGGTTATATGACTGGCTAAAAAAAAATCACTACCTATTCTTATCACAACTGGGCCACAAATTGCATGTACTAGCTTGAGAACATGATTTAATACCTATATAGACTTGAGTCTCTCTGTTTCTAAATTTTAGATTTCATTATGCAAACTATCAAACATGTTGGTGGGAAAAAAAAGAAGACCAGAAGATAGTTCTGGGGAAGCAAATATCCAGTGTATGTTGAAGGAAAACTATTTATTTTTCTCTTTAAAAAGGGACATATATTACACGCAGTAAAGTGAACAATTTTTAGTATCTTCTGATACTTAACTTCATGGTTAAGCGTCACATGTATCAGACTTTTTATTTAATTTTCTGACATTGGGTTCATGTAAACAAAGCATTACTGAATGACCTATCTTCCTTATGTCCTTGTACCCCCTTCCTATCCCTGCTGGGCCCCCTTTTCTTCCTAACTAGTTCCTCCCTACTTTCATGTCATTTTTGTTGACAGGTCTTCATTGGGTAGCCATAGTCACAATGTTCATGATTGCACTGGCCACAGGATATCCAGAAGACAGCAAGAAAGACAATTTTACAATGTGATACAGTAGTCACTACACAAACTTCCTTCAGGGACACTATGTTCAAAAAGTTACTGCTGAAGAAAGAAGTGAATGTGGCACTAAATTCTTCCAATTTTTCAGAAAAAGGGGAACCATCAATCATTCTTACTTCTATCTGGCAAATAAAAATTCTATAGGTTAACTGATAGCAATAAAATTTTACGAAGAAGTTCCACATATCTGAATAATTGAGTTTAAAATTAAATATCAGACTTATAAAATCACATGACTGGAAGAAAAATTTATTGCAAAATACAAAAGATTAATTTTCTCTTTGCAAGTGTGTGTGTTTGTGTGTGTGGAAGCCAGAGGTTAGCCATCAATGACTTCTTCAATTGTGCCCACCTTTTTCTTTGTGAAAGGACTTCTAGCTGGTCTGGAGCTCCATTGACTACATTCCTGGTAGGTGAGCCCCAGGGATACTCCTGTTTTGGCCTTCCCAGAATTAGCATTAAATGTAATCTCTGTAACCAGCCTTTCCTGTGGGCACTGGATATTGAACCCAGGACCATTTACTGGCATAACAATCACTTTTACTGACTGGGTAACTTCCCCAGTCCCAAGATTCATTTCTTAGAGCAAAAATACTTTTAGAATAATATTCTCATGTTTGATTCACTTAACAATTGCTTTCTGTTTTCAAATCCTCTTAGTGGCTTAGCCCATCCTTCAAATAAAACCATTGACCTAATAGCTGTAAGATAAAATTTTTATTAATTGCGTATATAGAGAAAAAGAAGGCATGTTATATAATATTTTTAAAGAAATGATTCGTGAGAAATTTTATTGTTGTTTTCCTAATCTCCTAGCACAATAGTAGTATATGACAGGTACTAATACAGTGATTGGAGAAATAAATGCTATGCAATGAAATCTTCTGTAAGACATGAAAAGGAAATAAATTTCAGAAATTTATAACTTACCTGACAAAGCATCCAGCTTACTTTAGAAACAGTTTTCAGATATACCAACCTAGTGTTTGTTCTTGCCCTACACAGTAATTTTATTTTTATCTAAATATCAAAAATGAAAATAAGAAAGTAAGACTCATACTCTAAGGTTCAAATTAAACATGAGAATGAATCCTTTGAATGAGGTAACATTTACACACTGAGATGGGGTGTTCTCTGAGTATTTTTGCATGGCCTATGAGTTGTTAATGGTGTATTTCACACACTAGATCATTGGGTAGAATCAACATGCAACCTGACTTAATTTTTTCTCTCTGTTTTGTTACCAATGTGTTCAGCCCTCACTGGTTTTTTGAGTCTGACTTCAATCTGCTCGGGTATTCAGATGGCTGTGTCTCTCTGCAGATAACTGTGGCCAGACAGGAGGACAAGACCTTGAACATTATTTCTTATTGAGTTATCTCAAATTTATACTAGAAAGGTTTCTCCTCAGAGCCTATGCAAAAGGTGTTGTTTGATACCAAATGGAGATAGGAATAAGTCTCTGGATTCATTGCTGAATGTGGTTCAGCTTCCATTTGAAGAGAAGCTGGGTCATCTCCCCAGCCCCTCAGATGTGTGCACTGCAAGCTTCATGATCAGAAACCTAATGCTTCTCTTTCAATGTCTGTCTCCATGGCAGTAAGGTAAAGTCAATAGTAATGAGATTAGTGAAGGAATTAGTCACAACAAAGAAAAAAAAACCTGTCTAACAAGAACTTTGACTTCCCTGGAAATAGTATAAATGTGGCTTGTCATTTGTATTCTGAGACTTTGTGCATGTTGGAATCATTGTCTCTAGGAACCATATTGCTTGCTCATTCTTCCCACAGGGACAAGATTTTCCTACTTTATATTTGAGGTATGCTAACACAAATGTTTGTTATTTCTAGACAAACAATTTTGGGGGATGGAATAAAATGTTTTTCATTTCTTTAAATTCATTCTATTTCTTTAAAGGAGTAAGATTCTTGGCTGCCATTTTGATGCTATTGATTTGAAAACCAGGAGATTCAATTTCCAGCCAGATACTTTTTGGGTACAGCATTTAATCATTGCTCTATACTAATGGGGGTACCCACATACAAAGTATTGGGGTACATTTTTCTCAACATAAATTCTGACAAGATCATCTGCATCAAGAAACACCTACAGGACTTGATGAGAATGGAGTAAGTGACTCCTCTGGCTTTGTTCACAAGATTTTGTTTGAAACATCTTCCCAAAATCCGATATCAGACAAGATTGGGTGCATTCAGGGTGGTATGGCCATAGATGGTTTGAAACATTTTTAAGAAGTCATGATTAGCCATGATAAGGTTAAGAAACAAGTGTCCCAGGATCAGCAATAGATAATCTTCTGGCTTCAGAGTCTTCCATAAGATCCAGCAGACATTTCTTTTAACCAACAGCTCTGAGACAGACAATTTCTCTGAGGGTGGGAATGGGACTGGAACAGCACCCTCCCTCAGCAGATACTGGACAGAGCTAACCAATCCCCTGCATTATAGACAGCATTCCCAGTTAGTAAGCTGCACCTTCTCAACCAAAGCCTGATCTTGGAGAGAGATAAGCTGAGATTTTTCTCTCTTAGACTCAGGAAATCGTGTTTCATGTCATATGACATATATGACAAAAACCCATGAAAAACCATTTCCTGTATCTAATATGTCATTAATATAGTATAATATAAATCCATGATAACATTTAACAGTTTGCAAGCATCCAGAACATAAGCCAGGAGGTAATAACTGTACAAGTTTGTGGAGAACATTAAGAGAAAAAGTTGCATGAGATAAACTTTATGTGAAGATTAACATGAGTCAATATAACATAAGGTAAAATATAAAGTTAACATAAGTTAAATGCAATTATATAACAGGCTTGACCATGTACCAGAGTTCTGTAAAAGCATAAGGAAACTGTAACTAACTATTTATTATATCAGACTTCTGCATAAAGAACAAGTACCTGGAAGCTTTGTAAAAGAAGCCAAAGTTGGGCTTTTACATTTGAAGGTCTTTGTACATTTGTTTCAAATATTGATAATACCAACTATTATTTAATTAAAAGAAGACAGAGTATCTCAAGTAAAATACATTTTTGTTAGAAAAATGGTAGAACACGCTGCTTTCCTCCCTCCTGTAGACCCCTGCCCAAATCCATCCTCATTACTGTCAGCTCTCATTATATAGAAATACATTTACTCAGAACCCCAGGTGACCATATCTATCAGGATCCCGGAAAAAATCTCTACTAGGCAATATGCAGCCACCACACCCTCCTAAGAACCAGAGAGGATGACAGAAGCCAAGGAACAAAATACCTGTCCAAGAAATACAAGACCAGACACCAGCAGCTTGAATTACAATTTTCTCAAACCCAGATGCCTAGACACCAGCATAAAAATATTATCAATAACAGCCAGGACAATATGTTTCTACTAGAGCCCACCAACCCTACAACAGTATTCCCTGAGAATTGCAGCCTAGCTGAAGCATAAGACAGAACACTTAAAATAGCCTTTATGAATATGATAAAGGTCCTTAAAAAGGAAATAAATAAATTCTGTAAAGAAATCTATAAAGACACAAACAGTGAACGAAAATGAATAAAATAGTGTTTTAAGACCTGAAAGTAGAAATATAATCAACAGAGAAATCTGGGGGAAATCTAGAATTGAGAAATGTAGGGATTCAAACAGGAAACTCAGAGGCAAGTCTCACTGACAAAGTATAAGAGATAGAAGAATCAGTCGATCTTCTAAGAGAAGATAAACGAAATAAGTACCTTGGTCAAAAAATTGTTAAATCTAAACGTATCCAGGCACAAAACATCCAGAAAGTCTGAGACGCTATGAAAAAAAAAACAACCAAATTTATGAGTAATAGGAATTGAGAAATCAGAAGAAACCCAGGTCTAGGGCACAGAAAATATTTCCACCAAGATCAAAGTAAAAGTCCCCAATCTAAAGAAGGACGTGACTATCAAGGTACAAAAGCATACAGGACATCAAATAGGCTAGACCAGAAAAGAAAGTCTCCATGTCATATAATAATAAAAACACTAAACATCCAGAATAAAGAAAGAATATTAAAAGCTGCAAGGGAAAAAGACCAAACAACATACAAAGGCAGACTTATTAGAATTACACCTAACTTTTCAATGGAGACTCTAAAAGCTAGAAGGCTCTGGAAAAGATGTTCTACAAACTTGAAGAGATCACACATGCTATCCCAGACTACTGTACCAAGCAAAACTCTCAAACACAAGAGATGGAGAAAAACATTCCAAGATAAGACCAAATTTAAGCAGTATCTATCTATAAATTCAATCCAAAAGGCACTAGAAAGAAAATATGAACTGAAGAGGTTAACCACATCCAAGAAGATACAAGGAATAAATAATATCAAACCAGTAAATCAAATGAAGAGGGGGAAAACCCCACACCACCATAACAAAATAACAGGAATCAATAAACACAGCTCATCAATAACTTTCAACATCAATGGTCTCAATTTCCCAATTAAAATAAAAATAGACAGACTAACAAAAAACAAACAGAATATATTCTAAAACAGGATCCACTCTTCTGCTGCATACAAGAAAAAAACCTTTCATCAGCTCTTACAAATAAGCAGATATGCTCAAAATGAAGATTGAAGAGCTAAAATTGGGCCCTATATCTTTTCACCTAAAAAGAAAAAGCCTCACCTATTGAGGCTAGAGAGGAAAACAAGCTGTCCCAAGCAGCTCTGCCTTTCCATGTCCAAACTTGCTTTGAACTGGAATTGTCCTTGTTTCTACCATAACTCTCCATTCTCACCAAGTGCCACATGCACATCCTGGTGTTCTGTTTGCCAGGCCTATTGGGAGAAGCCCCCATGTACTAAGAGAGTCCTTGCTCACAACTTGAAGACTTGCTCCTCAGGGACCTCCTTCCCACTGTAGGGGCAACTCCCTGCCTAGCCTGGTGCTGGAGCAGAGAGGACTCCAGGGATCAGAAAGGGTTTGAGGTTCGGCCTGTCTTTGGTTCCTTTTGTTCAGCCTTTGTCTACTCTCTGGCCATTTTCATCTTTGTTAACCTCTTTATTTCATCATTAGGGGACACATGAGCCCTTCTCAGTAATAGGAAGCAAGATCTATCAGGTTATAGGAAATTCTCCTGAGAGGAAGTCATCACTTTCCTGAATTCCAATTTTTGTACTCCTTGACGTTTTCTCAGAAAGGATCTCAAACCCACTGGCACAGAAATTAGATTTGCTGTTTCTCTAAGTTTGGTCATGGGAACATCTAGAGCATAAGTTCTTTTGTCATATCTTAATCTCTCTTTTCATGGTTGTATATTACCTGGCTATACTGGAGCATGTACATGTGAAATTCCTTCTTTAAATGCCATCTAATTCTTAACCTTTATTTAAAGAACTTTACAAAAATGGCTGCATGGTTTGGTGAGAATCCTCACTCATAAGACCAAACAGAGAAGCACTCACTGCATTAGGTACAGTGTCTTACTGCCCTATCAATCCTGTCTGCCACCAGTGGGACTTTACAGCCCGGCAGAATTTCTCTGCTACTGTGTTAGTCATTTGAACTACAAATCATATAATGACACATTACCTATGTCATAACCTATAATTGAAAGATTCATCTTTTTATAATACTAGTTAAAGGTTTTTAAAATTCCTATCATTTTACCTAGAAAAAAATAACTTGGGGTCCCATGAAAAGCAATAAAGAAAAGGGGCTACATGGTACTCTCCTTTACAGAAAAAGCTAAAGGGAGGTGACTGCAGAAGATTGGTTGGAGGAAAGATTCCTGTGTGCTAAGGAAAGAGTTGTGCATTTTGTTTATAGTCGTGAATGCATGGATCTACATATAGGTTCAATTTTCTTAGAACTAAATGCATCAGAATAGAATGCTCACAAAAGCTGGTTAATTGTATTATGTAAATATGAATTTCTGGGTTTGATAATGAATTCATTATATAAGGTGTTACCCTGGAAAAGGGGGATTTGGTGGCTAGCTGGCTGAAGAGTACAGCAGCTCTCCCAATTTGTGAGTTTTCCCTAATTGTGAGTCTACAGATACTTCTCAAAATAAACATTTGATGGAAATTTTTGGTTCTTTGATAAGTTACCTCTCTTGAGATAATCAATGGCAAATGCCTTTGCTGTAGCATGTTAACTTGGTACAAAAGTATAATTCATTGTCCTTACTTTGTCTCCTTTCTAAATGTTGAGCTATACCTACACTTACATTTGTTTGCATATTTACATGTATACATTATGATTACACATACACATGCATATATCAGAAGTGAGAATCCACATATGAAGGAGAATTTGTTTTGTTTTGTTTTTCTTCATGAGTTTTGGGTCGGCTCACTTAACATTACACTTTCCAAGCCCACACATTTCCACATCAGGTTATAGGAAATTCCAGGGATGCAAGTTTCATGATTGTTCTTTATTTAAAGCTGGATGATATTCCATTTTGTATATGCACTGCATTTTTATATTCATTCAAATGCTAATGGACATTTAGGTTGGTTCTGTGTCCTTGCTATCATAAAAAGAGCAGCAATCAACACAGACGTGCAAATATTTCTATGATAAGACATAGAATTCTCTGACTTTATGACCAGGAGTAGAGTAACTGAGTCATATATCAGCTCCATTTTTTTATTTTTTGAGAAACTTTTAAACTGACTTCCAAAATGGATGTATTTATTTGCACTCCCTCCAGCAGTTAATAAGTTTTTGTCTTTTCCCATATTCTCTCCAACACTTGTCAGATTTCTTAATAATAGTAATTCTGACTGAGGTGAGATGATTTAATTTGAAAAACTCAGTAGGGATCACGATCACGTTCAGTAATCACTCATCACCTGTTAAAACTCAAGCTAAATGCTACAAAGATAAACATGCACACAGTGAAATTAGAGCAGGTGTCTGGGCTGACTTCTAAACACAAACCCCTGAAAGTCTGAAAAGCTGTCATGAAATGGGTCCCTTGGGAGAGTTTCTTTCATTTCCATATTCTTAATATACGTTTTCCTTTTCTGCTCAATGTGTTCATCTCTCCTTTCCTCCTTTGCTTGCTAAGACCCACCAAACTCTTCTTGGAAGTTGCTGGAGTTCTCCTCCAGAAGTTGGGCTTTGCGCAGCCTTCATTGAGCACTGTGGGCTGGGTCAGGGATCTGAGATGGACTTTCTAGTACATTCTGTGCTGGAAGAGTTCCAGGAGCCTGTGTCTACTCAGCTCACTCTCTTCGGAAATGAATGGACAAAGTGCAATTTGAGTTTTGAATGTTCAGTAACTGTGTGGGCACCTGCTGTCAGGGCACCAGCATTTTCCCAGCCTGCTGTCGAGATGGAGAGTGAGCAAATCCTACATCGGTAGCGTGGAAGTGTGCTCAGAGTTGGGAATAAGAGCAGATGAGAGATGAAAGTGCATGTTAAGAATGAGCTGGGAAGTCCTGAGGATTAAAGAAGAAACTTTTCTCAACCTGTTTTTCATCTAGAAAGCAAGAATGTTGCTTGGAAAACTCAATACCTCTAATATCCTATTATTTTTAAAAACTCTAGTAAATTAAACAAATAATTCATGAGACTATTCCTTCTGATTGTACCACATTTTTGTAAGTCAAATGGTTAGATTTTTTTTCTATTTTATCATAGAGAATTCAAATAAAAGACTCAAAGAGATATGTGAGAAAGCAATTGTATTTCTGATTCTGATTCATAATTATACACACACATTAGATCACTACACTTTTGTTTATGGACTCAGTCTCCAGTTTGCTTCTCTGAGTTCTTACTGCAAAAGACTGGAATGGGGAAACATGGTCTGCATGCAGCTCTGGGTCCTTCTTTGCGCACAACCCACTTTGGAAATTTTAAAAAATATATAAAGCATGTTTCCAAGCTTCAGAGAAACTTTGTCAGTTACAGTGGGGAGAGATGTTTTCCTACCCTGATCTCCCCTCATGCTGTAAGATTTATTGCCTGTGGAGCCCTCTGCATCACCCCAGTTCGCATAATGAGGAAGCACACTTCCAAATAAGGTAGAGAAGGAGAGAAAAGGCTGGAGCCAGCCAAGCACTGAAGGTACACTGTACCAGGACAATTAGGATGTTGCTAAATTCCTATTTCCCAAGATTGTGTGATTGTGGGCTTTCCATAGGCTTAAATTTGTACAGAGTCCTTGCAAATCACAATCCTCAGAGTCTCATAGTGGAAGCGCACAAGTTCGAAGTTAAATGAAGTAGGTGTGGCCTGCAGCAGACACTCACCTGGGATCTTAATCAGTTGAGGCCATGTTCTCTTGTGACAGGGACTCTTTGTAAGTACTGAAGTGCTATGCAAACATGACCAGTACCTAGGCAACATACAGTGCAGCAGGAAGCAAGACACTGAGTAAAACTCAATGATACAGCAAAGTGTGATCTGCTGGACAATGATGTATAGACAGATGAGCCCATGTTGCCACAGAAAATTCCTACCCCCACTAGCCCTAAAAGAAAAGAAAGCTTAATCAAATGCAACATTTTTCTAGTTCTATATGTTTTATCTTTCTACATACAGTGCATACTTTACCATATGAACTTACATATTTTTGGCTGTTCCCCAGTGTCTAATTTACTATCTACTGCTACCAATAGATATGAAGAGATAAATTGTTACAGTGGGTCTAAATATTACACTGTTGAGGGTCTTTCTCTCTCTAAGCCCTCCCATGGAGATTTATGCACAGTATTGTTAATGTCCTAAGATTATACTTTAATTGAATAAGATTTAAATTTGTTTCCAGAATCTAGTTACTGAGTATAAAAAAATTCTTTTTTCAATAAATAGAAGAAGGAAGTGTGTATGGTGGGGCACCATAAACTCATACAAATAAGAGGAAAACAGTTCCTATTTGGCATGGCTAGCTTGATTGTAGATAGATGAATGAGTAGGATCTAGAAACACACCATGCTTGAAGGGCCTGCCATGTTGTGGAAATTTTAAGGAGGTTTTCCCAAAACAAAACAAAACAAAATGTCAGAGCGAGAGAAGATTTCAGAGTAAGTACATGAGCAAAAAGAGCTGGTGCTGAGTGAGAAAGGAAAGAAGGAAAGAGGAGAGGAGAGGAGAGGAGAAGAGAGGAGAGGAGAGGAGGGGAGGGGAGGGGAGAGGAGAGGAGAAGAGAGGAGAGGAGGGGAGGGGAGGGGAGGGGAG
>CAJQZJ010037361.1:752152-792062 GCA_907164525.1 Lophiomys imhausi | reverse complement strand
AGAGAAGAGAAGAGAAGAGAAGAGAAGAGAAGAGAAGAGAAGAGAAGAGAAGAGAAGAGAAGAGAAGAGAAGAACCATTTGGTTCAATAAGGACAAAAGCAAGAGTGCAATTGGCTGTGATAGGATAATGGTGCTAGAAAAAAGGTACCATTCACATTAAACAGGGGACTCACCTACCTTAAGAATTTTGAATTTAATTTTAAAGTTTATAAACTGACCTACATAGATGAAGAGAGTTGCTTGTTTGTTTGTTTTTTCATCATTTTTTTTCAGAGTGAGAAATATACCATTTCAGAAGATAACATAGTTCTGAAATGTGTCCATAGAAATGAGCTACTGAAATGGAGATAAAATAATTCTAAAATGTGTCCATAGAAATGAGCTACTGAAATGGAGGCAAAAGTAATTAGTAAATTATGAATCTTAGAGACTAAGAGCTACATGGGTATTGGTGTGATAAAGCAAGACTGTAACTCATGTGTAACTCAGGTTGTGTCAAGAAATGAATGAGGAAGCCAGGCATGGTGGTGCATGCCTTTCATCCTAGCACCAAGGAGGAAGATGCAGGTGGATCTCTGACTTCAACGCCAGCCTGGTCTACAAATCAAGTCCAGGACATCCAAGGCTGCAAAGAGAAACCCTGTCTCAACATCCCCCCACCAAAAAAAAAAAAAAAGAAAGAAAAAAAGAAATGAAATGAATGATTGCTTAATGGCCTGGACCTTGAATCATAAATAATTTTACCAAAGAATGATCATTCAGCAGCCTAGAAGTAGGAGCATGTATTTAGGAGGATACAATTAATTTTGGGCCAATGGTTACGTGGCCCAAAGAGAAAGAATATATCTCAGTAGAAAATAAATGGGGATTTTCAGACAGCTAATAGACTTCTATCGTTGAAATAAACTGGAAACATTCAGGAGAAGGAATACTTTCATTAGAACAAAAGGTCAGTCTACAGATTGGCAAAGGATCTTCACCAACCCCACATCCGACAGAGGGCTATTATCCAAAACATATAAAGAACTCAAAAAATTAAACACCAAGAATCAACAAATCCAATTTTAAAAATGTGTTACAGAGCTAAACCAAGAATTCACAAAAGAGGAATTTCTAATGGCCAAGAGGCACTTGAAGAAAAGCTCAACATCCTTAGACATAAGGGAAATGCAACTCAAAACATTTCTGAGATTCCATCTCACACCTGTCAGGGTGACTAGGATCAAAAACTCAAGTGAAAGCACATGCTATCTGTGGAGAAAAGGGAACATTCCTCCACTGCTGGTGGGAGTGATAACTAGTACAACCACTTTGGAAATCAATCTGGCAATATTTCACAAAATTGAGAATAGTTCTACCTCAAGATCCAGCCATACCACTCCAGGGCATATATTCAAAAGATTCTCTACCAAACCACAAGGACATCAGCTCAACTACGTTCATAGCAGCTTTATTCATAATAGGCAGGAAAGGGAAAGCCAGTAGGAATAACGGAATTGAAAGGCAATTGGGAAAAAAAGGCTAAAGGAGAACAAACAGCAGAAAGTGAGGGCAACTAGCCCATAGAATGGGCTCATGGAGAAGCTGATGTTTGGGGATGAGGCCAAGGATGAAAGAGGCAGAGTGAGAAGGTTCACCTGGAACTCCCACTGGAAGCTATTCCAGCAACTGCTAAGGCTTACATCACACTCCACCCAGCTAGCAGCTCAAGGGAAATGGAATGAACAGAAATGCAAAACTATTGCAAGTAGGAATTTGGGGCTGAACTGAAAGGAATCCGTGCAGTAAGGTTTCCTACTTAAGGGCGAGCATAGGAAGGGGGCGTCTTTTAGTTCCTTGTACATGGAAGTTCAACAGCATAGATGTTTCTTATATCCATGCCATTCGAGTCCAATGGACACTGTGAGTCATGGAAATAAACATGAGCTTCTAAAAAGTTCAAAAAAACACAACTTTGGTCTGCTTCTACCACTCTTTAAACTATACATGTGTTTGGGAAATAAATATATTCTACACTTCAACTTAACTTTTAGTGATCTTTCTGCCTCTAATCATCAATCTTCCCCATTATGATTATTTTTAATGACTTACTTTATTTAGTTACTTTACATCCTGACTGCAGTTTCCCATCCCTTCTCTCCTCCCAGTCCTTCCCCACCACCTCTCCCTCAACTCTATCCACTCCTCCTCCCTTTCTACTTAGAAAAGAGAGGCCCCCATAGATTCAATCAGTCTTGGCATACAAGTTGCAGTAAGACTAAGCACATCTCCTATTGAGGCTAGACAGGCAGACCAGTTAGGGGAATGAGTCCCAAAGGCAGGTAACAGAGTCAGAGACTCCTACTCTTAGGAGTTCCACATGAAGACCAAGCTATACAACTGTTACATATGTGCAGAGGACTTAGGTCAGTCCCAAGCATGTTCCCTGGTGGGTGGTTCAGTCTCTGTAAACCCCCATGGGCCCAGATTTGTTGATTCTATCTATAGATTTTCTTCTAGAGTCCTTGACCCTGCTGGCTCCTTCAATCCTTCTTCCCTCTCTTCTGCAGGACTCCCCCAAACTCCACCTAATGTTTGTCTGGCTGTGGGTCTCTGCATCTGTTTCCATCAGTTGCTGGGTGAAGCCTCTCAGATGACAGTTATGCCAGGATCCTGTCTGAAAGTATATCAGAATATTATTGACAGCATCAGGCATGGGCTCCCACTCATGGCATGGATCTCAAGCTGGACCAGTCATTGGTTGGCCATTCCTTCAATTTCTGCTTCATCTTTATCCCTGCACATCTTGTACACAGGAAAAATTTTATGTGGAATGTTTAGTGGTTGGACTAGTGTGTCAATTCCTCCACTGGAAGTCTTGCTTAGTTACAGGAAATGGCCAGTTCGGGCTCCATATCCCCATTGGTAGGAGTCTTGGATAGGGTCACCTTCATAGATTCCTGGGACTTTCTATTGCCCTAAAGATATGTCTAGTCCACTGTATTTAAAAGGAGTCTGCCTTTAAATGTAAAGCATTTTAATCAGTGATTACTTCAAGCTTTACACAAAGAACACACTTAAGTACCTAGTTACCAGACTCTTGAGAATGAATATTGATTACAGAAGTGCTTTTAAGCACACTAATGATTCTAGATATCACACACACTGCCATCTTTGTTTCTTGCACACTCTTTACCATTGACATAAAAGTGTCTCAGCCATGTTTAGGCTCCAAATTTCCATGTCCTCATTTTTAATATGAGGCACAAAGCCAAGTGCTTTTGAGAGTCATAAGAGGACTACCAATAATTGTTCCAGACAATAAATTTATACTAGAACATATATATTGATTAATTTTAGTATAGACTTATGTTCAAAATTACCTTCATTCTATAAGGAAAAACTCAGCTCTGTTGTTGTCTTTTGCCATTTTTTTTTTTTTTACAGGAAAAAGAATTACAAGAGATGGTTGAATTACAAAGGTATTTGGAATGACTGTCAGGCTTTACTGACTTTTGACAAGGGATTATAAAGCTACTAGTAGTGATGGCTGGGAACTCCCCACAAGTCAATCAAGTAACAGCTTGGCTCGTTAAACTCGTGGTGAAATGGCACCTAGAGATAAGAAGAGAAGGGAGAGATTAAATCTAAGCAGCTCTTCTGATATCTTTTCTGCACCACCAAAATTGTTTCACTTGATTGCATCTCCTCCATACGAAGGATTGTCCTGTGCATTAGAAGTACGCAGAGTAAAAAGCACTCGGACCCCACGAACCACATAAAGGCTGAAATCCTTACGTTAGATTATAGCTTCACATGGGTTAACAGAAAGCTACAACAGTGATCATTTTGACAGTCTGCCTTCACTAAAGTATAGTAACCCGCATCTCATCTCAAGTGGCCGGTTTGTTCTCACTCTTGCCTCCTACAGAGGTCAGAAAAATACAGAGTTCGGGTCAGTTAGGGGAGAGTAGGGAACAAGAGGGACTTCTGGTAGAAATGTGGGCTTGTGCATTTCTCATTCTAAGTGACCAAAACCACCCACACTGGAAGGATTTTCCCAGCCCTTAAATCTGGGCATTTTCATTAAGTATATTAAATGGTATGTGAGACCTGAACTTTTTTAGCTTACTAGCCTGTTGCATCCTTTAGGAGATGGTTCCAAAGACTTCCTGAAGGTTTTGCCTATTTCTGACGATAACTCTGTTGTCCCCTCTCCTGCTAAAACGTGCCTGAGGGTCACAGTGACACTGATACAAATAATTCTTACCCCAACTTTCAGACTTGTACATCTGAGGAATATTTGGTCCCCAAAAAGTTCTCAGGGCCAGGATCAGGCCCACAAATGTGAAAAAGCAAAAACAAAACAAACAGCTGAATATGGAGCTGAAACTCAAAGGGACACCAAGAAGTACTGCCAGAGGAATGCAAATCAAGCAGGTTCCTATTTGCAATACTTCAGGACAAGCTGCTCCATGCATCACGTTGACCTCCCTTACTCCAATCAAACTCAAGAACAGCCCAAATGGTTTAGATTGAATTGATTGAGTGCTGTCTCTCTTCAAGTATTTAGAAGCTAAAATAAAAAATTTACTAACTTGAGATTAAAGTTAATTAACGAGTATCAAAGTCTCTGCACAAACATGCAAACATAAACATATCATAGTGCAGTACTGAAAACAATTGGGCATGATATAACCTTTGAAAAGAGAGAGAGAGTGAAAGAGAGAGAGAGAGTGAGACAGCCAGTTCTGCTATAAGAGCAATCTCTCAAGCTACTAGGATGCATTTTACCTTATCCCATTGTTTCTTTTGAGTAAGATCACTGATCCACCAAAAACAAGCAAACAAACAAAAACAAAATTTAAAAAAAACTCTGAGGGAGTTGAGACTAGAAAAAAAATTAGTTTTATGTCCTATTACTCATGTATTCTTATCCCTACAGTTTGCCCTTTCTAACCACCTAATACTTTTGGTCTCTTCTAGAAATGGCACACTCCACCATACTCAAACCTGTTTACATATATACACATAGACCTTACATGCCAAGCTATGCATACGGAGGAGCACATGTGGATTTTTCCTTCTGAGTTTACATCACCTCACTTAGTATTATACCTATTAGCTCTCACAGTGAGTCCAGGGGGGCAGAACTACCATTGAGCCCATTACAGAGCCAGGAAAACTGAAACTACATAGTAGAAAATAATAAGTTGGACAATTTGCTTAACAGCAAAAGCTGATGACTGAAAAAAAGAAACTCAATTTACATCAGGATTTTTAGCCTCCTAAACCTAGAACTCCTAAATTTATTAATGACATCCCCCAGATGGGCCAATACAAATATTTGTGTTCTTGTACCATGTGTAAAACAGATTATCACTGAAGATACTCCAATTAAAGGCCTTTTCTAACTTCCTGCTACTCAAGGAGATGTCTTAACCAACATATGGTTGACATTAAGAACTTAGAGCTTTTGACATGACATCTATTAGCAATAAATTTTCCTCCATTCTTTAACCTCATTGCTCCAGTGTATGTCCTTGCCTTCAGGTCTGAAGGGTTTTCCCCCTCTGCCCTGAGGAAATGGGTTTTCATTGTTTCCAAATTAGAATTATATATTTCATTAAAATATAGAATTTTCTTGTATATGATAAATAATGTAACAAGGCATAAGTGTGTCCTCTTACGGTTTTGCAAAGTATTCCCTGGGCTTATTCAGACAATATGTAAGTCATCAGAATTTCTGCAAGTAAACTATCTTTTCTTTTTCATTGTGTAAGTAGCCTCAGACTTTATCTATCAATGATAATATAAAACATTAGGAATTAACCAGGGGAATTTTGCTAATGTGGATTTCTTCAAGATAATCAACCAAATGGACAGCCATTGCCCTGACCCAAATTAATCAGTAAGTATTCACTGATCTGCTGCAGTAACTCCCTGGGTCTTTAAAATTCCACCATGCATCTCTAGTACCACTTGACCGTATCTAGAAGGCCTATAAAATTCCACCTGAGGTTCAATGATAATTTTCAAACCATTTCCAGAGTCATCATAAGGTGCAACTTCCCCAATAAGAATAAAGGTAAAGCCCCCGACCATCCTCTTCACTCTTCTTAAGCCTTGTGAATGAGCTGGAATAAGCAGATTGATAACCAGCACCCTTCTCACAGAACTTCAGTTTTATTCATTTCACCTGTGTCTTATTAATTGCCACTCAACAGAGTGATGCCTATATTTACTTCGGCCTCAGCTACAAAGGAAATTTGACTAGGACTCACCCAGAAATGATTAGCTAATACTAATCATTGAAGACCTTATAATAAAAGACAACAAATTTTTCAAGACAAAAGGGTGTACTTAATTTTTTCAAGACAAAAAGGTGTACTTAAGTCAAATTTGCCAAAGACCTTCCATCCCCACCCCAAAAAGCCAGGTGAGTGGGCTCTAATAAAAGTGAAAGAAAAGAAGCCCACATTTTACAGGTCAGCTCAGTAGCTGGTGTGGAAGGCTTCCAGCTTCTTCATAAGCAAGGCTTCAAAGCATGATGTCGAATCCTGATCAGAAGAGACATCAGTGTTCCCTCTTGTGTATTCTCCTATTTCATGCTCAAAATCAGAAAGATGTATGATTTTCTTTTTACTTGTCAATGCTCTTGCTTTCACACATGCAGCAGAAGTATATAAAGGTTTGAGAGGCACAAGAGAGCTCTGCCGCCAATGTGGATGCATCAGAAAGAGGGAATAGACAGCAATGCTGGACAGCCTGAAAACAACCGTAAAGGGTTGTTATTAAGGAGAATCCAGCCCAGCTACTCTGGACTAAGAACACCAGGCATGATGGCAAAGAGATTTTCAGAGTAGGACTGAAAAGAATCAGTGTCAGGCCTTGTTTGAGAGAAGTAGTACACTGTTCAAAATGATTGGTATCTAGTAACAGATCTCACCTCCATCTGTCTGTCCTTCTAGCTCTCCCACTCCTCGCCCTCCCCAAGTAGAAGTTATTGGTGCTGGAGGAAAAAGTGGTAGAATTAGAGTGGATGATTTTAATTCACAGTGCTTTGAATTATACACTAGACATTCGGCAAATGAGAAACCAAAGAGCGGTTAAGAGACAGCAACAGAGAACGTGAGGAAAAGAACCAAGGAAGAAGAGAGGAATCATTTGGAACCTGTGGGATCAGTAGGAGAGAGGGAAGGAGAACAGATTTCAAGGGGGAAGGGATGACCTATGGACTCTTGAAACATTTCCAAACACAAAACATATGGATGAGGAAATGAATAATAGCAATTCCTATAGCTGAAATGAACAGAGTTCCCCACTTCCTGTGGAAAATTGGAGCCTACTCAAAACACTGGTAGTGATTGAATTTGTTTTTCCTTACAAACGTTCGGCTGCAAGATGCTAATGTTAAATAATCTTGACGTTTTAATTTGCAGTTTTAGCTCAGTTCCAGAAGAGTTTCCCCTGTTCTTATTTTAGAATTCTACATTCTGAGAATTAGGATCCTTGAGGTGAAAGAGGCCAGCCCTTATCTGATTCATAGAAACGAGATCTCTTAAGGAGCTGATCCTGCCTATGGGAATAGATTAAGCAATGTGGTCCACACCCTATGTATCCCCAGTGGGGTGATATCCTGGATAATTGGCCAAGGTCTCTGATTGAGATATGTAAATTTCACTTCTCAACTCTCTAGGCACTCATAGAACCTGGAGGTCCCCTAACACTAATAATGATCCCTACCACAGATAGCCCTCAAGAATTTATACATCAGCTTTCACTTACATATTAATGCTCTCCTATTATTCTCACTGTAGACACTACCAGTACTGTGTCTTCTACTCTGCAAATTAAAATATGAGCTTCACAGATGGGACTTGCTTAAAGTCAAAAAGAAAGTAAATAACGTCTTCTAATTCTAATTCACTTCTTCAAAAACACAAAGACATTTGCTAGGGCAACGTTTACTGTAAAACGTATGTATGTACACCAAACGTATTGTATGGCACCAAAGAAATTATCAGAAAATAATTGAAATATGCTAACAGAAGCATGTATTGGTGATTGATCTGATTGCATATGTTTGCTTTTTACTATTTATCTATGTAAAAATCATGTGTATAAGTACTCTATACATACATACTGAATCTAATCAATTTTATTTATTACCACAAATATGGTATTTGAAACCAGTACTTTAAGAAAAAAATTTGCAAAAGATTTGAGTAGAATTTAAGATATTGTGAACACGAATGAGGTATACATGTTCCATTAGACACAATCAGACAATTTGAATATGGAATAGTAAAGATCCTTGTAGTTGAGATAGACTGGTGTATTGTTGACCTCATTGCTATAACAAAATACCTGACAAAAGAACATTAAGGAAGGAAGGGACATACATAAAATCTTTCAAGAATATCAGTTTGAATTAAGTGTCACTATTTACACAGCAAAAAATATTATGAATGTCAGCCACCTTTCCCCCACTTGTTTGCCATATCCCAGGAAAAAAGATCAGAAAGAAGTTCTCTGAAATGTTACTTTATAAAATTTCAAAAGCACCTCTCCGAACTGCATGCAACTCAGAAGAAAGAAATCATTAGTCTGGTTCACTTGGGACCTAGAAACTTTGAAATCGGGAGCAAAGGTTTTAGCCACTAATTTGAACCCAGTGATGCAAGGGAACATTTTCACTGAAATATTTCAAGGCTGCAGTTCTGAGTAGAAGGTAAAAAGTAAATAGGACCCTTCGGTATGCATTGCTTCACTGAGAACTTCAGGGAAATCAAATTTCATACCCTCTAGGGAATGTATGTCCATTTAGGAGCTCCACCCAGTATCCCCAGAGAACAAAGTAATTCCTGCACTAACTTCAAAGGGACTCACATAAGCAGAACTTGCAAAGTATTGTGCCCAGAACACTCCAAAGCAGTAGGTATCTTAAGTCAGTTATGGCAGTATCAATAGCTAAACAATAAAAGTGGAAATAATCCGATTGGGGAGTTTCATTGTTCCTTTTCTTATAGGTAAGAGGAAATCACATTTTTATCTGCGATGTTGACTGTTGAGGAGAAGCCTTAGAAGTTTCGAGTGAGGTTTAAATCAAGTGCATTTAACGTGGACCAAAGTGGGAGCACGGGGCAGGGGTGAGGAGAGCTCAAGTGAACTGGTCCTGGTCCTGATTCCGTTCAGATTACTTTCTTTAGCATTTGATTAACGACCTTGTGACATGTTTTGAAAATAGCAAGGTCTCCAAATCCCTTAACAAAGTCAAATCCACAGCTTCCTCCTCTCTGCCACCAAGATTCAGTTTAAATTCTAGCTCCATGAATAATAAAGAAGCAAGCTTTCTGTTATGTGGTCTAAAACATGTTTTTCCACCCCAGTGACTAAAGGTGCCATGAAACACAGAAACACATATAAGAATGTAGATATCTAAGGTCAGAATCTAATAACTGGGCAAGGCTGTTGCAGTCCTGGTGCACAGCCAATCATCTGAGGCCACGCTTACACCCCCTGTAATAAGTACCCAGGAACAACAGACTTGGAAGAAGAGGCCCTACAGAGGCCTCAGCAACAGCATGAAAATTAAAGAACAGGGAAAGGATAAGGCTACTGGTTAAAAAATAATAATAATTATCCAGTGCCTTCACTTTTGTATTCTATGAAAGGATTTTAATGCCATTGTCTCATAAGCATACCTAATCCATTAAAATAAACTTTACATCAGAGGAAGGCAAAATACTTGCTAAATGAGAAGCAACAAAAAAAGGGGGAGGGCAGGGAACCGGCTTCTTCTAGCTGGCTCCCTGCTCAATTCCACCTTCCATCACCAGCTTGGTTTGAGTCAGTTGTGCTACTCTTGACTCACAGAAGAAACTGAATTGCTAACTGATACGTAGGGAGTTTATGTTGTTTTGCAGTGCTACAGGTATAAAGGCATGACTACCCAAACTGCTACACTACATAAAGGAAAGCTTTTTTTTAAATTTACTTATTTATTACATCAGGTTACATCTCCATCACAGTGTCCTCTTTCTACCCCTCCCAGTCCTGCCCTCCCACCCTCTACTCCCTATCCCTTCCATCCCACTCCTCTGGAGTGGAGTGTCCCTACATAACAGTCCCCTGCCCCAGTTCAGCAGTCATATGAGGGCCAAGAGCCTCCTCATACACTGGGGGCCTACAAGGGAGCACCACTAGGGCAAAGTGTCTCATTGATGGGATTAAAAAGTCTATGTTCCTGGTCCCTTTGGTGTGTTGGTTGTAGTATAGATAGCTAAAATACGACTATAAGTGAATAGATGCCATGTGCATCCTTCTGAGTCTGGGTTAGCTCACTCAGGATGAGCTTTTCTAGTTCCATCCATTTGGCTGCAAATTGCATGATTTCATTGTTTCTGATAGCTGAGTAGTATTCCATTGTGTATATGTACCACAGTTTTTTTTATCCATTCTTCGGTTGAGGGACATCTGGGTTGTTTCCAGTTTCTAGCTATTAAAATAAGACTACTCTGCCTCGGGACCCAGCCATACCACTTCTGGGTATATATCCAAATGATTCCTCACTGAATCACAAGGAAAGCTTTTAAACTTCAAATGAAATTAGATGATGTGCTGAGCTGGATCCCAGCACTGGAGAACAGGTCTAGATAACTAAACTTAAATGTTTCCTACAGCCCTACTCTATGTAGCTGGAGGAAGCTTGCATAAGAGACAGTGCTCATGATGGAAGTAAAAGGCTGATGAGCTTGGGGCAAAGATAGTAACAGGCAAGTAAGTCAGAGCCTTTAGAGATGGGCTGAGTTGCACCACTTTCTTCTTTCTTCGACTCAAGGATTTGCTTGAAGAAGAAAACATGTGAGTTGCTTCTCATTAAAGTAAAATTATGCTTTCCCAAGAAAAGAAAGAAAGATAAATTAGGTGGTGCTACATAAGCATCTATTTTCAAAACCCAAGGAAGTATTCCTACTTCAAATATCTTCTTGAATATGCTTCCTCATCTGCTTTTCTTCCAAGTATAATTATTTCAAATATAAAATAAATGTTTAAAAAGTTGCCTTTTTAAATGATTTTTTTACTAATATTGTGGCAGTATTACTTTTTGTCTTATATTTTATGGCAAATAACAGTATTTTTACTATGGCTTAAATACTATAGGTTTTTCTGGATGTGGCCATTGGGGAGAAATATATTTGTGCTCCAGATAAATTAATTTCAAAATAATGCATAAACAAAACATGTTGCAAAGAGGCCCCAAACTGACTGTTAAAGAACCTGACAGACTCTCAGTGTGTCCTAGGCATTAAGAACCAACTAAAGCACCAAGTTCTCAAGTGAGCTTCATTGTTTATTTCTTATCAAAAAGGCCACACTGAAGATAGGGGGTGAGGAGGTGACATGCTGAATTGGAGAGGGGTGACTCAAGACCAAACTCTACTTTTGCCACATACTAGCTGCAAATACAAAAAAAAAAAAAAAAAAAAAAAACCCTAAAAACAAAAGAAACAAAAAACCAAAGGAAGTCATCTACATCTTTCCATGCCTGAACTTCTTTTTCTAAAGTAGAAAGAACTATGGTACCCTGTCATGGTGATGTTTGGCTATGGTACCCTGTCATGGTGATGCTTGGCTATGGTACCCTGACATGGTGATGCTTGGCTATGGTACCCTGTCATAGTGTTTGACTATGGTACCCTGTCATGGTGATGTTATGGAAATTTGGTGACTCCTTTCATGTAACACTCACAGAACAAATCCTGGAGTCAAGTAAAATTTGAACAAGTGTTAGGGAGTCTGACTACAGTTAGGATGTTAGAAACCAGAAGCTCTTCCTCCCTTATGCCTCTCTCACCAAAACTCAACTCACTTGGAACTGAGGACAGCAGGGAACCTGAGAAAGATCTGATGGAAACTCAGAGGTATGACGTATATTGTGACTAAGGGCTGAGTAAGTTGAAAAGGAGCCAGCCACTGGTAGACACCCTGGGTCAACAGGGGCTTGGATTAACCTGGCTGCTACTGGAAGGAAGATAGGCAGATGGGGCCTGAAGAAACTACAAACTCTATGGATGAGCACTGTGAGTCACCCCTTCCAGGCACTTCATGCAAACAGTCTTCATATAGTTCAAAGGTCAATCTGTTGTAGGAAAGTCTACATTGTTATGTAGACAACTAGCATATTCCCCTGAACCCAGTCTGCTTTCTAGAAACAATAGCACTTCTTTGTCAAACAATATGGGAATGTGAAATCGCTAAGTCCTTTGCAGTTCTTAGACAATGTTATTTTGTGTAGGATAAGCATCGTTTTAAAAGTATTTTCCTTAATAAATATCAAGATGATAGAGGCAAGATGGGAGGGGCATTTGTACTCGCTGTAACAGTCTTCACAAAGAAAATAATCATAGCAAACAGTGTGAAATATGAGCATTTGCTTAAAGTAGGAGATGAGAAACAAGTATTTTATTTTCTGAATTTTGTCAATAGTTTAATTATTTGATTGTTAAATAGAAGTTAAAAATGCAAATGCTGCCCAATATGAGAAGAAAGTAACATATGAGAAATATATTTTTAAAAAATATGCACCAATATATCTGTTAAAACTCTTGTTTTGGTTTCTGTCTCAGTCAGAGTCTCTGTTGCTGTGATAAAACACAGTGACCAAAAGAAACCCTTCCACATTACTGTCCATCACTGAAGGAAGTCAGGGCAGGAACTCAGACAGGGCAGAAATCTGGAGGTAGAAGCTGAAAAAGAGGCCATGGAGGATGCTGCTTACTTGCTTGCCCCTCATAGCTTGCTCAGTTTGCTTTCTTATAGAACCCAGGAGCAGCACTACCCACAGTGAAAAATCCTGACTAACATAATCAGCCAAAAACTGCCACCTGAACCATAGTGGTGATCTTCACGATAAATTCCCTCCCTCAACTGATATTCAGCTGTATTCTCCTTTTAGCTATTATTTTGAACAGAATTTTACCTCTGCTCACCACTAAATTGCAAGACATTCCAGTGACTTAAATCAATTTATTGGACTCTATTAGCTTTCTACCACTTTACAAAATACCTTTACAAAAATCATGTAAGTATAGGAAGGTTCTTTTACTAATGATTTTAGGTGTTTCTGTCTCTGGCCCTGTTCTCTGTTTCTAAGCTGTGATGGAGAAGAACTTCATGGCAGCAAAGCTGTTCACTTAATGGTAAAATGAGGAGTCAGGGATAAAATACAGCCACCAAGGCCACACCATCTCTACAGATCCATCCCTTCAATGCTAAATTGCAATCTCCCATGTTCCTACCAGGTCCCAATAACCCATCCAATTATAAACTCATGCATGAATCAATCTATTGAGAAGCCAGAGACTTATGATACAGTCACTTCCCCCCAAACCCCAACTCAACTCATTTTCGTTATTGAGTGTCATGCTCATTGCATGAGCCTTTGGGGGACAATTCAACTGTAAACCCAGACATTCACTTCCTGTGCCCTGCAAAACAAAAGTCTGAGAAAGCCAACAGTTAAAAGAACGGCAGATGGGTTTATATTGTTTACAGTTGCATTCAAAAGAGAGTCTATGATTTTACATTGTATATTTTTCACAATAGCTTTAGGAAAGATTAGGCACCATTTCAAGTGATTAGCTCCAGTAGAATCCATTCACTTGGGATTTTTTTTTTTCAGTTCTTCTGTGCACCTTTCCTACAGTGTAATAGGCAACCTGTTTAGCCTTCTGTGGGTGTTTGCCAGCACTCCTACTGATCTTACAGCTTTCCAAGGAAGACCTCTCCACAGGCAAGAAAGGATACCAGAGGGAGGGATTACTAATCGGCTGCTATTGAATGGCAGACAGTGTGGCCATCAGTTACGCTACTGTGAGCACATCTAACATATTTGCGAGACTATTTATGGATAACTTATGTAAAATCATTGCCCGTTATTTAACCTGCTCATGATCATGCAGAAGAGATTCTGAAAAGACAAACAGGAGGCAGCATAACCCAGAGGCAGGCCTTTCTAATAGAGCAATCTTTATTTGCAAATAAGCCATGATTATAAGATACAGTGAGAAACAGAGGGACGCCGCCCATCTGTCTTCAGCAACCGTGTAACATTTATACCACATCAGCACCTCCAAGGGACCTTAAAAGACAGATCTACTCTCTCTACCCTGAACTTCCAGGGAAAAGTTGCACAATTGTTACTTAGGCCAGTTACCAGGTGACATCTTCCCAGCTTTCCCCCCAGGTTTGAATTTGGCCTCCCATCTCCTTTCAGTCCTCACTAGTTTATTCATGATGGAACTTGAAGCTAAAGAATAAATAGCATCTGTCCTCCGAGATGGCTTTGCCCCTTCTACCCTGTCCTGTGCTGTATCATGCTGATAGACCACACGAAGTCAGCTCTTGGTGGTGTGTGCCTCTCATTTGCCCCCACGATGGTCCTGTGTTACAAGCATGCGAACAGTGACAGTTCCTGTTTGCAGGGTGAACGCACCTGCATCTGAGAGGCATTCTCAAGATGAACAGAACTGGTTTGAGTGAGCAGCCAGCCAAAAGCATTTGTCTACAGATTTCATGACCGGGAGGCTCTTGAAACACCAAAGTACAAGTCAATTGGTATTCATCAGGTACCTACAGGAAGTAGCAAAACAGCACAAAACGATCAAATGTAAGGCACAAAAGGAAAATTAACACACTGAATAAAATGTTTCTTGAGAGAAGATACCATGAGCAAATATAAGCCCACTTTTCTTACAGACAAGTAAGCGTTCATTTAGAAGTCAAAATTCACTTCAGCTTTGACCTCATTTCATGTTCCTGTAGAGGCACAGTGCTTTCTCATTTCCAAGGGCCTCTCCTTTTATTGATTAGCCTGTCGCCAACTCTCACTCTTTGAGAAAGAAACATTAAGCAACTTACTGACCCCCTGCTTACTTCTGTGGAAGCCTTTCAAGTAGTAGGCCAGACAGGACAACAGGATGTCTACTAGATGCCCCCTCCGTTTGTCTTTTATAAACTGCAATTTAAGGAGGTTTAAGAAAGTCTACTGTGACAGACCTAGAATGCCACATAAGCACATTTCATATTCAAGTGAACAGGGGCCAACAGTCTGCTCTTCCAGAGTTCACAGGAGGGAGCCAGCAGAAGGCCCAATCCTAGGATGGACTAGCAGCATGGCTGATCTCTGCCCCAAGCTGCCACCGGCAGAACCTGCCAGAGAATCTGAAATCCCATTAAAAACACATTTCTTCAGGATAAGACAGTTATTTGTTCCTAAATAACCTCTTTTAAAATTAATCCAAATGTTAGGAATGATAAGGTTTTAATGCATGATTTATCTGTAAACAATTTTGAAATTCTACTCCGAGCACCCTTCTACCCAGACTAGAAAGGCTGTCTGGGGTTTGCCTTTTGTTTTTCCTTAGCAGCTATGTGAAACAAAACATTATACCGTTCTCAGCAATGTTGACCTCATTTCTGAAAACAGGGGAATAATCAGCACTGCCCAAGACTGTTATGCACAATTCATTCACCCATGGAACAAACATTTATTGAGACCTAGTTGGTACCTGGCATAGCAGTACACAAAATATGCAACATCCCCACCCACCTGGAGCAGATACAGCAAGGAGGCAGGAATTAAGTTCAGAGACAATAAGTAAATAGTTACCAGGTGGCAGCAACTATAAATCATAGCATCCTTGCATAAATTAACAAAGTCTTCCAAACAGACCCAGATATATTTGAAGGAATAGTCTTTCTGGCAGGAGAGTCAGGTACAGAATCTCCAAGGTAAGAATATGTTTGCATTTCCTATATAAGCAATGGATACACCAGCCAGGTGGCTGCAGCAGAGTGGGCAAGAAAATAAGGCACTGAGTTTAACTCAGTGAAATACAGATGAAGATACTCGAGGGTCTTGGAAGCCAGTGTAGGGCCTGACTTTGGGGCTAACTTTGCATGATGGAGCCTCGGGTTTGCAGAAGCAGTTAGTCATCATTCAACTTATATCGGAAAAGCAACACTGGCTTCTTTGATATGAAAAGGTGAGGGAAGAACCAGGGACTTCATTATGGAGACCAAAGGAATCATCTTGAGAGGGGAGGTTTGGCAATGACTCATTCAGGGGAGTAGCAAAGAAACCGGGGAACCTCGGCTTTTGCGGGTGATGTTGAGAAGGTGGAAGGGATAGGTGGGCGAGAGAAAACACAATTCAGAGGCTGGCACCATAGACACTCCCGATGTGTCAGCTTCTTTTTGTGTCTTTCTCTTTGTAGACTTTAGAAGCCAAAGCATTGGAAGCTTGGGAGGACACGGAGAGGGCTGAGCGGGTGCTTGGGCACAGAGGCCTCATGGCTTCCTTGCTTCAGTATGCAGTGTGAAACCTTTGGAGGACTTCTTTAGAGTTTGAAGTTTCTATTCCCATTTGGTTTTTTCTCTTTTTTTCTTTATTTAGGCAAGTTTGACAAACTTAAGGTATGTATATTTGCAGCATACAGTGTGATATGCACATGCACAGTTAAATGATTAAAATAAAAAATTAATTAAAATAAAACATATATGGCTTTGCTTTGTGAAGATTATTTCATAATACGTACATTAAAACCACAACATGATATCCTCTGCATGCTTTCAAATTTTGTCAGTCCCACATCAATAAAGTTGAAAAAACAAAAAATCACATTACTCTCTTGGCACATTTCAAGTACATCTTATTATTAAGGAGAGTCTTTATATTGTATACTAAAACCCCAAAACTTGTTCATGTTGTCTAGCTGAAACCTTGGACCTTCTGACCACTGCCAGCATCTTCTGATCTCTCCATGCTGCTGGGGACCATCATCCTACTCCCAGTTTCTTGGAGTAACCACTTTTGAAGAATTTAAAGAGTATGGCATATTTATCTTACTGTGCCTTGCTTACTTCACTTAACATGATTTCTTCAAGGTTTATCCATATTGCTGCAAGTGACAAAGTCCCTTTTTACACTGAAGTATGCTATTGTTTATCTTTTGCGTATCCTTTATCTATTCATCCACTGATGGACAGTGTGGATGATTTTGTTATTGGCTATTGTGAATAATGCTACAGAGAACACTGAATACAAATAGTTCTTTGATACAGAGACTGTATTTCCTTTGGACAATACCCAGAGATAGTACCACCAGATTATAGAATAGTTCTGATAACATTTTTGAGACTCTTCCACCTTATTTTCTATCATGTGCATGTATTTGGATTCCCCCAGTGATAATTTTAAATGAAAATTTTAAGCAAAGTCACACATTCTAAGGAAGAAAGAAAAAACTTCATGTTCTTCCTCATATTTGGACTCTCTAGCCAGTAACATATTTACATGTAAATAGATGTACATATAGGTACAGTACGATATGTGGAATAAAAAAGAACAAGAAATGCTAAGTACTCCTTAGCTAAAACTTCCTCGAAATTTTACCGAAAGCAAAACAAACGTGCATTTCCAAAAGCTTGAAAGCAATCGGAGAAGTTAGCAAATACTTTCCAGATAGCTTTCTGAATTTTTTAAGCCTCTCACATGAGCTTATTGACTATTTTAGGTTAATCTTAGATAACAAGAATGGCAATTTGCAAAACCAGGTGAAACAAGCTGATTTCTGTCGACCTTTAACTTGGGGGCAGTTTCTAACCCATTGGGATGATGTCCACATTGCCATCTCAGGACAGTGGGCTGGACTCAGAGCAGCTCTGTCCCTACAGACAAGATAAAGAAGTATTCTGTAACCTGAACAACACATCTGATTGCATGGATTCTACAGGCAGTTTTAAGTACAAATTAATCTGGGCAAGTGATCATATGTGTCACAAATTCAAAAGTTCTTGAATAATTTCAAAACATAATCTAAAACACAAGCCAAAATGATTTTAAAAGTGATTTAAATTAGTAACCAAGTTAATGATTCAAATTACTTTAAGTCAGTTTAACTTTTTGTGTGAAATTATATATATGTGGTACATTTCTTTCAGAAGAGAAAGACTGTGTGTGTGTGTGTGTGTGTGTGTGTGTGTGTGCGAGCGCGCGCGTAATGAATAGACAGATATATGCAGACATATCTCACACACACACACACACACACACACACACACACACACAATCCAGCAGTTGCAGAACACAGCAAGGAACATGAAAGGATCATGATCATTCCATCATCTCTAAAATATCTAAGCTTCAAAGATCTTCACTTCCAAAGACTCTTTCTAAAGCCTTGAATGGCCCCTAGAAATGTGCTCATTTTGACTATTATTTTGATAAATGTTTGTAAATATTTTTTGCTTAAAGAGATCCTCTGATATTGTTTATGGTTTGGGCCATGAGAAAAATTAATAATATATGGCTGGACGCGAGATTAGAAGTTGTGGTATCCATTCAATGGATGTTAAATATATACTGGACCCAATAGAGGACAATTTAAAAACTCAATAGAACCCTAGGCATTCAATTTCCAGAGGATCCTGTCTTCTCCATTCTTGGTTTAAGGTGAGGTCACTTCAGCTGGTACATGACTCTCACCCATGGTTCACTATATCATATCTGCATGCAAAGAGATGAGAGAGACTGTTATCCATGGCTTGACTCCCAGTTGGTGTCCTCCTCCCTTCTTTGCTGGCTTGACAACATTGCATTTTACTAGTAAGTACATGGTAGCTCTAAGTGCTTTTCAACATATTTCATCTGATCCCAAAAATACCCAAGAAGATCTGGGTGTGTTATTAAGAGCATTCTGTAGACTAGACAAAAGTCAGAAATGTGTGGTGACTAGATGAAGGTCACATGGCAAAGAATACAGAATGGTCCCAAGAGACCAGGCTCTCTAACCTATCCCTTAGCGACTTTTCCCATACTGCTTCCCTTGAAGCAGTGGAAGAGGCCAAAGTAAAACACCCTTTCCTCACAGCATACATACTTCCAGTTTATTATGAGAGCTGCACTGGGCTGCACCATGGCAAAATCAGTGTCCCACATACTGGAGGCGCATGAAAGAAGCAAAACCTGAGTCTTTCTCTTGGCTTGTTCTGGGAGAAGCATCAACAAGTAAGCCCATCCCAGTGCAAAGACAAGGCTTCCTAAACGAATGCTGAGCCTCTCAAACACTGTCCTTGCCCTCCACAACTCTAAAATTGTGTCATTTTCTGGCTTCTCAAGCTTTCTCCTTTCTATGGGTCTTCATAGACAGGAATGTGATCCTTTAGGGACTCTGGGCACATTCCACTGCATATGGAAGCCATGAATATATTTCTAATGTCAAAACAGAGGCACTCGTTCCCATAAAATCCCATTAAAATGTTGAAATGTGTGGAGGACCAAAGAGAGAGTCATGTCAATTTTGCCTAAATCCTCCACCTACAGGAAGTTATTTCCTATCCCTGACTCAGAGAAAGAGTCTTTAAGCTCAGTCTGGGCCAACAGAATGGAAAAGGAAAGGTGACAGATATAAGAATGATTTCCAGAGGACACTGGCTAATATTTTGTACAGGCAGGCCATAGTCCAGCTCCTGTGTCTTTACCTTTGGTTTCATATCCTTCTACAGTCTGCTTTCTTCCTTCCTACCCTGCTGAGTGTCACAGTTGAGGGCCTCTGATAATCCCTTTAACAAATCAAATTTATTCTTTTTCTCTGTCCTTAGTCTCAGCATTCTCAGCTGGCTGCTATGGTCTGAGTGTTTCTCTACCCACAGTTCATATATTAAAATTTCCACCTACAAGATGTTGGTGGTAGCCACTGTGGCCTTGGGAGGTGATTAGCTAGTGAGACGAAAACTTTTGTGATGGAATTGATGCTTTTGGAAAGGACACCCTGGAGAGCCCCTTTGCCCCCTCCACCATGTGAGAACATACCAACTACAAACCAAAATACACACCCTTACAAGACACCGAGGCTACCAATGCCCAGGTCTTAGAGTCCCCATCTTTTACCTTACAAGCCACTGAGTCTCTGGTACATTGTGACAGAGGTCCAGTGTACTAAGACTGTAGCCCCCTTACCCTCTTGACCTCTCTCTGAAACCTCCAGGCTTTCAGGACACATCTGGAGCTGGTTCCTCCTTGACCATCCTCTCTCTATTCTTTGTTTTCTTCTTGATTTATTTATACAATAGATCTATTTATAGAACCCATCCTGTGTTTCTGTTTATCTCTCTCCCCCTCCTAGGGCAAAACAATAACAATGAGATTTAAAATACAGAAGTTGTCTCCCACAGCTCTATCTGAGAGATTAGTCACTTGCTCCTACTTTGCAAATGTGTTTCCAGGATTTAGCTCAGAAAATAACTGGATTAAGGCAAGGGTCAGCAGGAATTTTCTTTGGGTAGAAGCATGAATATTTTCATGCTTAATGAGGTTGTCTCAGGAATCAGTGAAAACTCATAAACTCACTGCCAAAATCTTCCCCAAGGATGGAGCAAATACTGCAAATTTTTAACTCTGTCTCTGATGGACAAAATATGAAGGACTCAAGGTCCATAGAACCGCATACTTGATTTACTTGTCTAATAACCAGATTCATATTGCTGATCAGTCAAAAGCTAGACCGATACATAATTAAGAGCTTATTTTGCCTGTTGGCATTCTGTGAGGATCAGCATGTTTGTCTGACAGAAGGACAATATAATTAATAAATGTCAGAATAATGGAATTAGGAACTCAAGGAGGAATATACTTACCTGCAGGGTATCCCACTTCAATAGTACAACCCCCAGAGGCGTGTCCCCTGGGCAGGAAGAACTGCAGCAGTTACTGATTATAATCTTTACCGATATGACAAAAGTAGGGGTAAAATTCTTGCTTTTTCAATAAAATATTCACTGAAATATAATGAGTAGCCCTTAGTGTAGAGGTCTCTTTATTACTTATTGATGCAGCCAGCTAAACTAATTGTACTAGTTACATTTCTATTACTGTGATAAAACACCATAACCAAGGCAACTTACAGAAAAAGGAGTTTATTTGAGCTTGTACTCCAAAGGGTAAGGGAGGGAGACATGTCATTATGGCAGGGAGACACCTCATCAAGTGCAGTCATGGCAGCACGAGCAAGAAGCTGAGGGTTCATGTCTTGAACCTCAAGAACAAAGCAAGTAGAGTGAGCTAGAAGTGGTGTGATTCTTTAAAGTCTAAAAGTCTGTTCTCAGTGGCATACTTCCTTCAGAAAGCCCTACCTGCTAAATCTATCCAAACAGTGTCACCAATTAAGGACTAAGTATTCAAATGCCCAAGACTATGGGGACATCATTCAAACTACCATACTAATTGAATTCTGATCATACTACAAAAAAATGTAAATTAGAAATACTTTCTCTAGACAAGAAATTGAGAGTTGTTGCTAAACATGCTGTTTAATGGCTACAAAATAATCTTTGCAAGTACTATCCAGATAAAACACTCCACTTCAGTTTTTTAGATGCCAGTACAGAAGTATTAACTTTAAATGCCAGGGAGTATAAGACCATGGAAAGAAGGAGAGATTAAGGGGGAAAGTAACATTTGATGTGTGTACTGACTCCCCTAATTCATTCATCCATTGGACAGTTAACTTGCCTACAAAACACAAGATGTGGGAGATATGATACCCAGTGCCTATACAGTTCTGAGTCCCATCTGGAAAACACATAAACATGGGAAAAAAAAAAAACAGAAACAATGCACTGGGCGCTGTAACCTGGCCATATTCGGGGAGCCTAGCATCCTTCTGTGCTCTAAGACATCATAAGGCTTTCCTTTTCCTAGGGAAAGCTCTAGAATGCGACTATGGGGTTTTACTACTTACAGAAACACTAAAATAAGATCTGTTTATTTGCCAAAGACAATGTTGGTGATTGAGTTACCAGGAGCCTCTCTCTTCAGAGATGAAGAAAAACTGTCTTGGGTGAACATAGACTGATAATTTTGCTGGCTGTGGATGTGGTTTCAGACTAAACACTGTGTAATGTATCTTACAAGACATGATAATCCTCTTTACAAAAGCCAGACAAACATATGATGTATCCATATTGAGTCCCTAAGCTTCATGATTGACACACCCTAATGTAGGATACTTAAGACCACTGAAGTGGATCCAGACTTATGGTGGCACATAATAAAAGGTAACTCTCCAATTATGTCACACGGGCAGAAATGTCATATTCATAGCTCCTAATTCATTCACCTCAGTCATCAAAACAAATTCGTTGATAAATAGTTTGAAATATACAGGGCGGGGCTCTGTACAAAAGGGAAATTCCTTTATAAAATAATTAGGGTACTTTTCTTTTAAAATAAAACCTCTATGATTGTATAATTTTTATGTAGTGACTTTTTAAAATCCATCTTTACCTATAGCCTAAACAAGTTTCAAAAAAATTAGTGTGCTTGGTCCATTGATGTAGGCTTCCTGGATACCACGGAGGTATTTCCATGCAGACCTGAATAATTATGTTTGATCCCTAGATCCCACATGGTGGCAAGAGAGAATGTGTTGAGCTTCATACAGGGACTACAACACCTATGCCCTGAACTGACTTAAACCTAAATAAGTATACACAAATATAATAAAATAAAACAAATGTGTTACTTAATTTATTGATAGACTTATCTCCTCACTTTTTCTTCCATTTAGAAAAAAATTATCATAATGTGCTAGACAATATACTTAAAAGGGCAGCATAAAAGAGTGTAGCTCCTACCTTCAAGAATAATTGTCACACAGGGCTTTACCAAGTGGTCCCAGGGGAAATGGGTCTTAAGGAAGACAGTTTCACCCATCTCAGCCATGAGTATACCAGAGCAAGATAAAGTAAAAAGAAACAATCCCAGAGGCTTAAGGGAAGAACAATTAACAAACTCATGTTTATGGCTAGATCAAATTACATAAATTTAATAAGACCGTTTTTCCCTAGCATTATACTACTTTTCTGCCTTTTCATTATTTGACAGTTTCATACATCCATATAATAAATTTTAGTCCTTTCTACCCTTATTCTCTTTCCTAGTGTCCCTCCCTCTCTCCTCGCACCCTTCTTTTCAACAACTCCCTATGTGACCGACGGCGTTTAATTAGAGTTCCTTGCCCTTGTCTATTTGTGGAAGTAACTCAGTGGCACATAGGCAACTATCTGTGGCTACACTACAGAGGGAAGTGGCAGTTATCCCCCAACAAGTTTTATCCTGAGTGTGTTGTGTGTGTGGGGGGAAAGGTTAAAAGTAAAGAACACTAACTGTGGTATCTAAACATTTTGATAAAATCCTTCCTAGAAGTCTCATCTCCAAGCCATGTTCCAAGGCTGATGTGAAAACAATCTTGTCATTGCTGGAAGGAAAGGCCACTGTTAATAAACCCTGAAAGCAAGTATATAGGAAGAGCTGGAAGGAGCATAGATAGTTATTCTGCTGCACAGAGATCCTAGAATCACTACCACGAGGCACTGATGTGCGAACACACACACACACACACACACACACACACACACACAATGAACTGGTGGCTTGAAGAGTTTATCTCCATTATAATAGAGTGTGCATCCTCTGCTTTCAGTCATGAGATAATGAGCATGTTTTCTCAGCACCCTTCTGTCTCCATGCCAATGTCCTTAGCGAGAATGATCTGATGGAGTTCTTCTTATCCTAGAACTGAAGTTAAAAAGGTGAAGAATGTGACAGAAATGTTCTGAACTCAGGACAAGGGGAGGTAGGTGGTTCTTGGTGTAAGGCCAATGCTCAGTCAACCATTTGGCTTTTGAGCTAGTCCTGAATGAAACTTTCCTAAATCAGAGAGGAAATGAACTCTGAGTCACCTTGAAGCATATCCAAGACAACTCAAGTTAGTGCCACCACTCCTCCAACTTGGCGAGACCAACTGCCAAGAAATCTCATAGATTCTGTGTATGTTGTGCAGAGCTAATGGCTTCATTCTTAGAATTGCAGAAAAATCCCCTTCCATTGTCTTCATCCTATATTACTAGGATATGCTCTGCTCACTAGCTAGGAAGACAGAGGGCTTTTCATTTATGGCAACTATTTTTTTAATTATTAGTTCATATTAATTTGTTTTTCAGGCCCAGTTGTACCTGTTGGTAAATTTTGAAAACACATATGGTTTTATATAACCACTACCCTTGTAGAGTCACAGAACACTCTTATGTTCTTCATACCCTGAGACCTCTCTCCATTGTACCTCCCATTCAATTCCCACCCACAGAGGTAAGGCAGCAAGATTTCTATATCTGTAGAAAGGACATCATGTCATTAAATAGTACAATACATACTTTCTGAAGCTAGCTTCTCTCCTCCTCATGCTGCTTATATCTACCAGTGTGGCTGGGAGGGTTCATGCTTTGTTCCCTTTTGTGTGATAGCATTACACTGTATGACTATCCCACAGTGCTTTGCACATCCTGCTGGGTTGCTTCTAGCTATACACTAGTAACAATAAAGCTGCTATAAATATACCTGACTAATTCTTTGTGGGGGACAAGTATGTTCATTTTCTTCTGGTCAGTATTGAAAGGGATCATGAAAAGAAGTAGGTAGATGTTCAACTTAATGCAATTATGTAAAAGTCGAAGCATTTTTTTTCCTTTGGAAATTGTAGAGCTTAGCCTCTCATTAATGATATATGAAAACTGCAGTTGCTTCACATTGTCAGAAAAATTTGCAGTAAATCATCATTTTAATTGTGTCAAACCTGGAACATACTTTAGTTTCTCATTGTGGTTTTACTTTAAAGTTCCCTAGCAACTAATTGAATTAATGAGTTTTCATATTTATGTAGACTATTTTATTAGTTTCCTTTGTAAAGTATCTGTTAAAGTAATTTACTCAGTTTAATACTGTCTTTTTTATTATTGATTTGTATGGGTTTTTATTGTTTATTCTCTGTTCTGAATATAATATCTTTGTTAGTTAGACATTCTGTAAATGCCATCTGCCAGCCTTTGGATTGCCTACTTAGTTTTTAGTGAATCTTCTGTTTATGATGCAAGAGAGATTTGTTTAGTATTTTCCTATACAATGCCACATTATCTTATACTATATGTTTAAGATATTTTATTTCCTTATTGAATTACTTGAAACATTTGTCATGTATGAATTACAGGACTCTGAGACAATTACAGAATATATTTTGCTCCATCAATCCATTTGTCTAACTGTAAACTTTGCTACCCTGTTTTTTTGTTTTTTGGGGCTTTTTTTTTTTGTCATTGTAGTGGAGACTAAAGTCAGATAAGCTCAATTTTCTAACTGTTCTATTCTGGGTGCTTCACACTTTTTACATAAATGTTTAGAACCCAGTTGTTCATTTTATATCAACAATTCTGATTTTTAATCAATTTTATATTGGATTGTTGGAGAGAAAGATATATCACATACCATAATCATATGAGCCAATTCTCCTAAATAGGTCATATTCATTTACCTATTGAAAGGAGAGGATAAAAAAGAGAGGGAGAGGGACAGTGACAGGGAAAGGGAGAGAGAGAGAGGAATAGGGAGAGGAGAGAGAGAGAAAGTATCTTACTGGTTCTCTTTCTTTCTGTAGAACTCTGACCAATAGCCATACAAATGTCCCTCAGTATCCATGACAAATCTCACTAGGTTATAAAACATCTACATAACTGGTATAATATTTATGAGTGTGAATAACCAATGTGCAACCTGAAATTTCCTTTAAATCCTCTCTAGATTACATGTCAGTCCAAATAAAATCTGCATCACACAGATCATTGCACTGTATTATTTAGCAGATAATGACAAGAACAAAGGCTGAATATGCTCAGCACAGAAGCAATTTCTTCCTCAAAGGTGTTTGATGGACATAAAATATCAAATGCACACACATTATCGTTTACATGTTCTTTTTTAAAAAATAGTATTCAAATAAACAAATTTACTCTAATCCTTGGTTTATCTACATCCCACAAATTTTGTTTTTGCTATGTGTTTGTTCAGTTTTTATACATTTAGGAAACTATTCTTAAATTTCCTTTTTGAGTTCTTATTTGACCCATTGACAATTATGTTGCCTAATTCCCAAACACTTTGGGCTTTTCAAAGCATCTCTCAGCCATTGATTTCTTTTATTTTCACTTAATAATTCAAAAAATTTAAATTCAAATATAATTACATCATTGTCCACCCTTCTTTCTTTTAACCCCTATTATGCTCCCCCCATTCCTCAAATTCATGGTCTCTTTTTCTTTTATTATTTTTGTTTTATTTATATATCTGTGCATCTGTGTATATATGTATATATGTATATATGTGTATATATATGTCCTGCTGAGATCATTTAGCATTACTTGTATGTATATGATTTCAGAGCTGACACTTGGCATTGCATAATCAGTTAGTAAACTCAACCCTAGGGAGGACTAATTCTCCCTCTCTCAGGATTCATTAGTTGCCTATAGTTCTTTGTCTAGAGGTGGAGTTCCTCCTAGACATGGCCCCCTTCACATTTGCATGTCTGTTAGTACTTTCACTATCTGTATCTCATTTAGCCAGCCATGTGTTGCAGTGTTCTGGGTGTAGCTTTCCTGTCATTTCTTTTTTTTTTTTTATAAGTACTTTATTTTTTTTTCAAGTTACATCTCAGTCGCAAACCCTTCCCTATTCCCCCTTCCTGTCCCACCCTTCCACCCTCTTCCCCCCCCCCAACAGCTTCTCTTTTCATTCCAACAAATGGTTCTTTCTCTTATAACAGTAAATTCTATACAAAACAGCAGAATTAAATATGCCACATTTATGAGAGTTAAATGGCCCAGTATACCTTCCCAATGTCCAGCTCATACATATTTGGCCCCTGACTTTAACCTTCTACCTTCTAACCATCTCCATGAGTTTAAAGTTCTACAACTGACTTAGTTTTCATACTAACTTGCATCACTATTATAACCATCTTCTTAGATCTAGATCGCCCTCTTGATTCCTACACAACTCATACAAAATTAAGAGTATATTTAGCCACATTTGAATAGATCTTTGTATATTGATACAAAATTTAAGGTAACGCTTCCTAATGGTATCATACCTAGAGGTACTTAAAAATGAAATGTGAAGCTCTGGCCTCTTGATACCAACCGTCTTAAACTGTTTAGGATAGTTAAGAAAAACAAACTCCTAGTCATGCATGCATGTCACCTTGTTAGCTACTAAGACAGTCTATCACAGATATTCTCTAAGCTACTCAGTAATCAAGTTGTTAAGAGACAAGCAACATTTGCTTATCTAAATACAAGAAATAGATAGGGCATCTTCAAAAACCCCAAGAGATCTGCAGAATATGGCATTCAAAGATGTGGTCTTAAATTAAGATTTTTTTTTTGATATCGTGACATATCAGCTCCTGACAGCACCCCCTATTCTACTCCAAGTAGAAGAAAAGCATCGAAGAATCTCCAGTGTGAGATGGTTGAATTAGTGGCAAGCCTATCTCTTGGCATGTGAAAACTCCTTGCTTCAACTGCAGACAGACTGCTGTCCAAAAAGGACAAAACTTGGTAGCAGGGAAGTCGACAGCCTAGCTCTGCCAAGACAGGGTAGGTTAGTCCTTCACAATCCCTGCTCTACAATAAATGTCTGTCAGAGAAACAGGACCAAAAGACTGAAGACTGATGCTGGAATGTATGGAGAGAAAATGGGAACTGTCCAGGTAGTCACTGGTTTGTCATTTCTTAGTATTGGAAGCTGCAGGCCCTGCACTTCCTATACAACCAGATATATTTATCCTTCTCAGGTCTCTGAGGTGGTTGAAGAATAGACAGCTTGAGTCTCATAGCTTTCCTGTCATTTCTAAGAGACTCAATCTCATAAGCAGATGTCCTGGTCCTCTAGCTCTTACAAGCTTTCTGTCCCATCTTCTAAGATGTTCCCTGAGCCTTATGCGCAAGAGCTATATTGTAGATGTATCAATTGGCGTTGGGCACCCCACAATCGTGTGCTCCCTGTATTTTGACCAATTGTGATTTTCTGTGATGGTCTCCATCAGTTGCAAAGAGAAATTTCCATGATGAAGGGCAAGAGCTACACTTATCAGACAAAAGTAGCTCTTAAAACTCATTATTGATTACTAATATAATTCTGTCATAGTAAGAGTCAAGTTATTTAAAAATTTTACATCACGCATTTGTTTGTTTGTTTGTTTGTTTGTTTATCTTGGTAAGCCAGTGAGTTTTCATTGGCATTATTAACAGAAGCATGGCTAAGGAGTTACTTACAAGAAATCAGGAGGACTTAGAAAAAAAAAGCAATTGCTTCTCTGAGAACTCTGTCCCAACATGGCTGAAGATCTCTGCTCAACCCCCAGCCAGCTCAACAGTGAAAGGATCTCTCTTCACTCAGCCTTGTCTAGACAGGCTCATCTGCTTTGTTTATTCCTTTTTCCGGCTGGGGAAAGGCCCTTGCAAATCTTTCATTTTTTTGTGATCTTCTGTTTATCTTCTGAGCATCCTCATCCTTCTTGGAGGCAATACCTCACTTAGAAGGAAACAGCCCTACAACAGAAACATAAACACAGATGTCACACCTTGTTAGTATTTGGGGTGTGGCTTTTGGGAGGTAATGAGTAGCTAAGTTTATGAGAATATAGTGCCCATGATAGCATTGGTAGCTTTATGAAAAGGGAGAGAGAGACCAGGGCTAAGTAAGCTACATCACTTATTTTATAGCTCAGCACATGAATGTTGCTAAATATTCTATGAAATATTGAAAAGAATGTTTATCAATATCAGTATGTACTTTGTAAATATTGAGTTAAGATGGATAGTTTTGCCCCAATCATATAAGCACATGTTTGGGTTGTGTTGTTTGTATAACAGTCTTTATATACCAATATATATGTTCTAAGTTTAAAATTCATTAACATTTTACTTCAGTTGTATTTCTTTTAAATATAGTAAGAGATATAGAATTTTTTCTTTATATTTATTCATTTTTTCTGGTACTGTATACATATAACTTCATGCAGATCTGAATTTTCAGGTAATATCATTCAAAATCAGTTGAGATATATTGAGATATAAGCTATTATCTCAGTAGAGAGAATAAACACACACTATTCACTTTAAACATTTCTGTAACAGAAAGAACCATAGCTTTGCAGTGTCAAAATTTTGAACTATTACTTGGTTCCCACCATGATTAAATTAAAACTCACTGAACCCCATAAAAACAGATAAGTTTTCCTTTATGGCCATATTTCTGATGTTTTAGAAGACCACTTCATTTTGCATGCAGGGATTATTGTTGGGTATGTGCTTTGACCTTGAATCATAAGAACAGACTCAGAGAGGAAAAAGAGAGGGTGAGAAAGAGACTTTTGTCAATATGCATCTTAGGCTGATTCCATTTTTTCCTTGGAACATTGAAGAAATGGCTTTCAGACCCTGCTTAGGCCAACCACATGATTTGTTATATTGTGATGACTCATTAGGGCACTTGTGTGATGGATCAAAGTAAACATACTAAAAGTTGTGCAATTGGCTGTAATTAGTATGAATACTAATAGCTCAAGAAGACAAGGAAAGAAAGTTCATTTGAGGACTAAAAGCAATAGTTTCCTAAAGGAGACAGTTTATGCTAGACTTTCTTATATCCTAAGTGAAAAACATTTGCAACTTAGAGCACCCCAGTTCCCTTCTCTTGGTCCCCTGGTTCTATTTAATAGTTGTTCCAGAACATTTTACAACCATTCAGCAGCTCACATTGATTTCCCTGCCTGAGCTGAGAAAATATGATCACACAATGTTCTCTTGCTTAGAGTTTCAAGGAGAAAGTATAATTATGCTCCTGAAATGTTTCAATTTTATTTGTTCTATAGCTATGGCCAGATAGGAAACTTTGTTTTTGTTTTTGTTTTGTTTTGTTTTGTTTTTTTAGAAGAAAGGAACTTCTCTATTCTTTCTTCCTTCCTAATCAGATGGACAAAAAGCAAATAGTGTTCCTTAAATGAATGATATAAGTAAATAATGATGTATAATTTCTCACCGTGGCTTGACTGATGAATGTCATCTTTATATAAGTTGTCAGATGATAGTTAAAGAAAACAGCATGGATGCTGTTTGGATGAAGTGGGCAGGGTTCAGAGATGCAGTACTATCTTAGTTAGGGTTTCTATTGCTGTGGTAAAACACCATAATCAAAAGCAAGTTGGGGCAGAAAGGTTTTATCTAAGCTTACAATTCTCAGGTCTACAAAGGAAGGCAGGAACTCAAGGCAGGAACATGAGTCAGGAACTAAAACAGAGGTCATGAAGCAATGAGGCTTACTGGCTTGTTTCCTGGCTTGCTTGCTTGATTGATTGATTGATTGATTGATTGCTTATGACTTGCTTGGCCTGCTCTTTTATATAGCCTAAGATCATTTGTTACAGTTGTCACCACCCACAGTAGATTGGGCCTTCCACCATCAATCATTTATCATGAAAAGGCTTTGCCTGACAGAAGCTTTAAGTTTCATAAGGTCCCATTTATTGATTGTTGGTTTTAGATCCTGAGTTATTGGTGTTCTGTTCAGGAAGTTGTCACCTGTGTCAATGAGTTTGAGACTTTTCCCCACCTTTCTCTTCTATTAGTGTGTCCAGCCTTATGTTAAGGTCTTTGATCCACTTGGACTTAAGTTTTGTGCCACGTGCTAAATATGGATCTATTGGTATTCTTCTATATGTTGACCTCCAGTTAGAACATTATCATTTGTTGAAGATGTTTTCCTTTTTCCTTTGTACAGTTTTGCCTTCTTTGTCAAAAATTAAGTGACTGTAGGTGTGTGGGTTTATTTCTGGGTCTTCAGTTCGATTCCATTGATCAACTGCCGGTACCATGCTATTTTTACTACTATTGCTCTGCAGTGTAGCTTGAAATCAGGGATGGTGATACCTCCAGATGCTATTAGCACAAAACAGCAGCCTACAGACTGGGAAAAGATCTTTACCAACCCCACATATGACATAGGGCTATATAAAGTCAAGAAATTAAACACCAAGTAACGAAATAATCCAATCAAAAAAATGAGATATAGAGCTAAACTGAGAATTCACAAAAGAGAAATCTCTAAAGGCTGAGAGACACTTGAAGAAATGCTCAATATCCTTAAGCATCAGAGAAATGCAACACAAGGCAACTCTTGAGATTCCATCTCACACCTATTAGAAAACAGAGTTCAAAAACTCAAATGACAGCACATGCTGGCAAGGTTGTGGAAAAAGAAGAACACTCCTCCATTGCTGGTGGGAGTGAAAACTTGTACAACCACTATGGAAATCAGTGTGGTGATATCTTAGAAAACTTGGAATAGCTCTGCCTCAAGATCCAGCCATACCACTCCTGGGCATATATCCAAAAGATTCCTCACCAATCCACAAGAACATCTCCTCATCTATGTTCATAGCAGCATTATTGTAATAGTGGGAAACTAGAAACAACCTAGATGTCCCTCAACCAAAGAATGGATTTTTAAAAACCTGTGGTACATCTACACAATCAAATACTACTCAGCTATCAGAAACAAGGAAATCATGCAATTTGCAAACAAATGGATGAAACTAGAAAAGCTCATCCTGAGTGAGCTAACCCAGACCCATAAAGATACACATCACATGTATTTACTTATAACTGGATTTTAGCCATATAGTACAGGATAGTTATCCTACAATCAACAGACCCAAAGAAATAGAGAAATAGAAGCATTATCTTTGTTACCTGTTACTGGGATACTTCCCTCTTGTGGAATTGTCATGTAAGCTCCCAGTGCAAGAGGAAGCTCTTAGCCCTCATGTGTCTAGTGAACTGATGGGGTTGTGGAGGCAACCTACACCTGAAGAGTGGGCTGGGTAAACAAAAGGTAGAGGGTTGGAGGGTGGGACCAGGAGAGGTAGAGGGAGGGGCTGTGATGGAGATGTAACTTGAATTAATAAATAAACATTTTTTTTTAAAGAAAGAAAAGCTTGACAGATTTGCCTATAGGCTTGCTGTTTAGAGGCATTTTCTCAATTGAGATTCCTCTTCCTAAATAACACTTGTGTCAAGCTGACAGAACACTAACTAGTCCCAGTACAAGTACAAGACAGTATAAGAGTAACAGTCCTGTAACCCTGAGATGTCTCCAGAAAACACCAGCTTCAGCATAGATACCAGGGAGTTGCATATTCTTAAACACTTGTACCACATGGATATATAAATGTTACGCACAATATCAACTACTATAGCCTTAGTAAATAGTTTGTGAAGAATCTGTACTTGTATTTTCAACTTTGAGCAATTAAAAAGAGCAATAAACCATCCTCAGACTTTTAATCCTGGTATGAGAAAACTCTTTCAGATGCAAACTGGAAGAAAAGGAAGAACTTTTCAGAAGGAAGAGATGAAAGAGCACAGATCATGCCTTTCAGCTCCTCCTAATACATTTTTATTGTTGAGATTTGGTGTCAGCTGAGGACAACTCCATCCTTTGGGTTGCCTCAATCCTGGCATCATTGTTGACTCTTGTGTTTTGTAGCTAATCAATCTCAGGAAATCATATTGCTTCAAGCACATGCAGAATCTGGCCAGCTCTCATGAATGCTATTGGTGTCACCAGCCATCTACCATCTTCTCAGCAGATTCCTGCAACATGCTGTTTCCAATTTGTACTTCTCTACAGCCAAGGCTCAACCCAACATCTGGAGCAAGCATTTCAAAACCAATGTAGATCTGCTCAAAAGTCTGCAATGCTTTTGTTTGTTGCCTATTCTTCAAAATGCAAAAATCAAAGATAAATCTCTGAACTCAGAGGCACAGCTTATGCCAACTGACGGTTGGCCCCCGGGGTCACCCCAGTGAGCAGTGCAGAGTCCAGGCTATGCTTCTTCTATATAGGACAGAATAGGGCACTTCCTACCTTTTGAGGGTGAAAGGGCTTTATGAGGCCAAAAATTCTTCCTCTCTTCCATGTCACTGCCTCCTTCTTACTGATGGATAATAAAAAATTCAAACAAGACCACATAACTTTAATCTTTGTTAAATAACAAAAACATATATTACTGGATTTTTTTGTATTTAAAAGTATGTGACCCTCTCTTGCCAGTAAACTTGTGCAGATAAATAGCAGTAAAGAGAGGAGAAAGTACAATAAAAGTATTGCACAGTAAGTACTACAAACTTTAACTGAAGCATACTTTCATAAGGGCCCAAGCTAAAAATGATTCATATTGAAAATTTAATGCCATATAAAAACTCAATGTGAAAATAATAGTGTATGTTTATGGCAGCAATTCAAGGAATACAAACACATAAATAAATATAGTTTTTTGTTTTTTTCAACTTATTATGAGGAAGTTTTTTTTTTTTAAAGAAACCATTGTCTTTCCATTCCAAAATCCATTATTTTATAGTGTGGTATATGCTATATGCTTCTGCTGAACTATAGCTAAATTTAAAAAAAACTCCAGTGGAAAATGAATTTAAACTTCAGACTGAATTCCATTCTTTATTTAGGTTAAGGCTGTTTGTCAAAAAACTAATTGTAAATTTCTGTAGAATGTTGGAATATGAGTATTCTATTTAAAATAAACATTATAAAAACATATAATCTCTGATTATGTCTCTAAGTCTGACAACTCAGCTTACTGGGTAATGTTTTACATGTTTGTTTCAGTTTGAGATTGGTGTCCAAGTTCATGCATTCTTCCACAGGAAAAAATAAGATGCAATTTTATTTCTAGTATGAATTTGCATAAGCATTTTCCTAGGTTTTCTTTCTTTCTTTCTTTCTTTCTTTCTTTCTTTCTTTCTTTCTTTCTTTCTTTATGTTGAAAATACAGTAGAAAAAATGACTGCTAAGATCTGAGATTGTCGAAATCCTTGGCCCATGAACGACACTGTGCTCAGTACATACGGGTCATGAATTATTCCCTGAAACCCCTCCAAACAATCAGAGAGGTTTACATGTAAGAGAGCTGAAGGCTGACAATCTGAACTCTCACTCCTGGGGCATACAGCACTATGGGGCAGGGCAGCACTAGAGGAAGCAGTTTACCCTGAGGAATGGTAGTATTTAGAAGCTTGGAAATCTGTAGTAGGCAACATAGAACCCTATGTTGTTCAAGTCAATGAATGTTAGCTACCAACTGTCTCCCCCTATAAATATAGGTTATTGTGCAATTCAAATGCTGATTTCTATATCCCCCATATCTGGTTGTAATCCTTATTCTGAGACTCTCCTGTCTAAATGTTGTGTAAACACTGCCCCCCCGCCCGGGGTCCCTGATATGCCAATAAAGCAGCTTACAGCCAATCACTGAGCAGGGTAGAGAATAAGGCCAGACTTCTGGCTCTATAGGAGTTAGGAGATAGGGAATTCAACCACAGGCAGCAGTACACAGGACTTCAGGAGAGAGCTATCTGAAGCCAGAAAGCCGCAAAGTTCAAGTATCTCTCAGATTGACACTGGGAGGAAATCAGATTAGTTTAGGGGGTTAAAGAATAGAATAGTATCCCATTTTTTAAAAAGTCTTGAGGAATGATAAAGAAAAAAGGAAAGATTATTGAATATGCTCTTATATCTTTGTATACTGATACAAAATTAAGGTTATATTTGGGTACATTGGTATAAATCTTTGTATATTGATACAAAATTAAGATTAACTCTTTTTAAGGTATTTGTACCTAGGTAACACTTCAAAATGCAATGTGAAGTTTTGGCCCATTGATAGCAACTGTCACAAGTTGTTTAGGATAATTAAGAAATGCAAACTAATAGTCATTCAAACATGTCATTTGGTTAGGTACTAGTATAGTTTATCACAGATGTTTTCTACGTCAACCAGAAATCAAGTTGCTTAAACACAAGCAACATTTGCTTATCCAAATATACAGAGATAGAGAGGTGGTCTTCAAAAACCTCAAGAGATCTGTAGAATTTGGCATTCAAAGAAGGTTTCTCAATTTTTGATATTGACACATGTCAACTCCTGACAGCACTCCCTATTTTACTCCAAGTAAAGGATGAAAATCGAAGAATCTCCATTTGGAGATGGTTGCATTAGTGGCAAGCCTGTTGCTGGGCAAGAAAAATCCCTTGATTCAACTGTAGACAGAATCCTGTCCAAAAAGGACAAAATTTTGAAGCAGGTAAGTCGACAGCCTAGCTCTGTCAAGACAGGGTGGGCAAGACCTTTATAATTTCTGCTTTACAATTAATGTCTGTCAGAGATACTGGGCCAAGAGGCTGAAGAAAGATGCTGTAATGTATGGAGATAAATTGGACACTATCCAGGCAGCCAGTTGTCTGTCATTTCTTAGTTTTGGAAGCTGCTGGCTCTGCACTTCCTGTATAATCAGATATATTTATCCTTTCAGGTCTCTGATGTGGTTGAAGACTAGATAGTTATAGTCTCACAGCTAAATTTTAAATTGTTTAGGAATTAAAAGGTTGTTCTAGGTCTAAGAAGATGTTTTTAAGTTGGGAATGCAAGTTATGATGGAAAATGAGTTAGGTATAGAACTTTAAACTCATGGAGATAGATGGATAATAGAATATTAATATCAGTTGCCAAATATGTATGGACTGGATATTGGGAATGTATGTTATACTTTATAATTTTCATAATTGTGGACTAATTATTAAAATAAAGAATTATAAGTTCAGGGAGAATGGGACAGGGAGAGGTAGGGGGAGGGCACTGTGATGGAGATGTAACTTGAAGTAGTAAATAAACATTAAAAATGGAAATTAAAAAAAAGAATAGAGTAGTAACTGGTCAGTTATTGTGTTGTGAAGTTTGTTTAACAAATAATATAATACAGTCTCAAATATTTGGATGACAGTCAATTAAGAGAAAAACTGAGAAACAGACAAATTTATAAAAATGTACATTAACATCACTCTCAATTTAAACAATATGGAATAATATCTTTAGACTCACAGTAAGAACTAGAACTTACTCAGAAGGAATTTCCAAAATTCAGATAGTCTGTTCAAACAAATGCTTTCCTGATTTAAAGAAGTGTCTGCACAACACCACTTTCAAGTTCTAACCGATTTTTTTAAAATAATTTTTCATACTTCCAGTAACTGTGCATCAGTTTTATCTGGCTGCATAGGACCCTAAGTGGGAGGTGAAGGCAGGAAAAGTACAAGTTCAAAGCCTGCCTAAACTACACAGACAGTGGCTAACTCAGACCCTGTTTTAAGTAAAAAGTAGAAAGATGGTAGGTAGATCAATGTTTGTCTAGCATATGCAAATCCCTAGGTCTAAGCCAAGTTCTATAAAAACATGAATAATAAGTTAAATTATGTGTGTTAACATATTGAACATGAAGCATATAAAGTTACATAATATATAAACATATGTGTCCATATGCATAAGAATCAAACACACCCACAAATAGAAAGAGAGAGAGAGGTTCTTTTATTGAAAAATTTATTTATTTTAATGGAAAAAGGTCTCCCTACATAGTGCAAGTTGTCTCCAACCACGAACTGCCAAATGCTAGGTTCACAAGGCATATACCAGAGCTATTTTTGTTCTAAAATAAAAGAAAATTACTAGTTCCCATTTTCCTTCCTTCTTTCCTTTCCTCCTTCTTTTCTTCCTTTTTTTCTTGTCTCCATTTTTTTTTTTATTTTAGAACACGGAAGAATACCCACAGTAAGAAAGCTGCCTAAGGAAACAGCAGAGCAAGACATTCTACTCTCCCCTCTTAGCAAATCCCATTTTGTTCTGCTGAATACATTTGACAACATGAGGGATAAGGTGGACAGTAAGTGTTTTTCTAGCATTAGAACCAAAGCAGAAGTCAGAAGACTGGGACGGTATGGAAACTGAAACGTTATAGGCTAGATGGTATCAAAATGAGCCAAAAGGCATAGTTGGGCACACTTACAAGTGAGGAGGAGATCATCTTCACTTATCAAACAGCTTGTAACCTAGAAAGGAAGACAAGTTTATCTTCTGTGTAAACTCTATCAGGTTAACATCAGTTGTCTGGATCCTGTTCCCTTTGAACTCAGTCACAGAGCTTTATGAAGACTTTTCTATCTCACATAGACATAAAGTAGGAAGGGGGACCACACACCATGCACTTCCTAGCTATTGGCTACATGAAAAGAAAGAGACAATCAGCTCCTGAGACCTTGATGTGCATCACATGCTTTACACACATTCTCTTATTGAATATTTATGAATCCATTCAGGTAAAAAAAAAAATCAGAGGCTAGATTTGGAGATAAAGAGAGCCTTCCTGTGAGCAAGTATCTGGTTGCCATTTGCTAAAAGAGTGTAGGGAGTCATAACAGATGCACAGGAAAGTGAAAAGCAGAAGTGTGGAATGACCATTTACACACCAGTAAAGTGTGCGAGTTCATGCCTGTCTCTTAGGTAGGACCTGGGTATTCGATGTCCTCACAAGCTGCTGCTTCTGGTACTTCCAGCATCCCTCTCTTGCTGTGATATGGAGTCTGGATTTTAAACTTTCTTTCTCTGAGGTGGCTTTAAAAGATGCTTTCCCTTTGCAAATTGTTCTAGAATTTAAAAGAGACTTTACTCAAATTCTCTCTGTGCTCCTTCTGGACTAAGGTTATTTTAGAACAACAAAGAGGAAAACACTCACCCAGAAGGACAGAACTCATTATCAGCTCTTCTGGGACCTGGACCTGCATCCTGGCTTTCCCTCGGGGCCTTTCTTTCCACCTCAGAGAGCTGGACCCACAAATGCTATGGCTTCTCCAAGTTCGAAATCTGCTCAATAGAAAAAGTCAACAAGGCTTTACTATATTAAGCCTAACAACAGCGAATGCTGGTGGGAAACAAGGAATAAATCTTTCCTTTGTTTCCCTTTTCCCCCCAAATCCTGACAAATAATTCAGGACTTGTTTACCTGCTACTTGAAAACCTTTGTTAAAGTCAGAAACCCAAAGACAGGCATCCATTCATTTAGTGTTCATATATCAAGCCCTGTCAAGGAAAGGGGGTTATTTAAAGTTGTGTCTTTCGAGCATGAATCTGTCCTACATTTCTGAATAATGATAGTACTTGAGTTAAATATATGTCACCAAGTGGCAATGATTCTGAAAGTTATCCAGGTAAATTTCTGAGGACAATAGGAAAGGCATGTTACTTCTTATGGGACCATAGAAGTTGTCAGAGTAGTCTCCATGCATCTAAGCATTTGAGCTGGCTTCAAAAGGAAGCCATCATTAGAGACATGGGAGAGTGAACAGGAAGGAGATGATGCAAGATGGCCCACCATAGCAAAGCTCAGAGGTTGGAAAGTACATAATGTAAGAAAGGAGAGAGGTCGTATGAGGGCCAAGAGCCTCCTCATTCATTGGGGGTCTACGAAGCAGTACGATCAGTGAAAAGTGTCTCATTGCCTGGGAGAGAGAACTACTAAAAAAGCAAACCAATAAGCAGACAAATAGATAAAAAAGATTAAAAAATAGAAAAAATATATAAAAAATAAATAAATAATGGGATGGAAGGGTTAGGAGGTAAAGAAAAAAAATGAAATGTGATGTTTCGGCCTTTTACTACTAATTGTCATAAACTGTTTAGGATAATTAAGAAATGCAAACTAATGGTGTATGAAGAGGCCCTTGGCCCTCATATGACTGCTGAACTGGGGCAGGGGACTGTTATGTGGGGATACTCCACTCCAGAGGAGTGGGATGGAAGGGTTAGGGGGTAGAGGGTGGGAGGGCGGGAATGGGAGGGGTGGAAAGAGGACACTATGATGGGAGTTGTAACCTGAAGCAATAAATAAATAAATTTTTAAAAGAAAAAAAAAAAGAAAGGAGAGAGGTTTGTTTGGGATGTGGCAACATGTCTCAGAATGAAATAGAGATTGATAAAGGAATTAGAAGTTTTATTTTTATCATTCAAAGTTTCTTAATAGGAAAACGAAATTCAGCCACCTTCCAGATAAGTATGAGTGCGATGTCAGGTAAATTGGGCAAAGAAGATTCTGGTTATGAGGAGGAGAATTAGGATCGCTTCCAAGATCCACCAAGAACTAACAGGAACCCAGACCGGTACCCAAACAGTGACAATGACAAAAGCGGGCAGATGTAAGAAGTGGTAATCTTCAGAATATGGCATTCAAAGATGTTTTCTTAACTTAAGATTTTTTGATATCGAGACATGTCAGCTCCTGAAAGCACCCCCTATTCTACTCCAAGTAGAAGATGAGCATCGAAGAATCTCCAGTGGGAAATGGTTGAATTGGTGGTAAGCCTTTCTCTTGGCAAGAAAAATCCCTTGCTTCAACTGTAGACAGAATGCTGTCCAAAAAGGACAAAACTTGGAAGCAGGGAAGTTGACAGCCTAGCTCTGCCAAGACAGGGTAGGTAAGTCCTTCATAATTCCTGCTCTACAATCAATGTCTGTCAGAGAAACGGGGCCAAATGGCTGAAGATTGATGCTGTAATGTATGGAGAGAAAATGGGAACTGTCCAGGCAGCCACTGGTATGTCATTTCTTAGTTTTGGAAGCTGCAGGCCCTGCACTTCCTATATAATTAGATATATTTATCCCTCTCAGGTCTCTGAGGTTGTTGAGGAATAGATAGCTAGAGTCTCATAGTTAAATTTTGAGTTGTTTAGGAATCAAGAGGGTGTTCTGGATCTAAGAAGATATTTTTAAAATTGTGAGGCAAGTTAGTATGAAAGCTGAGTTAGATATAGAACTTTAAACTCATGGAGATGGTTAGATAGTAGAATGTTAAAGTCAGGTGCCAAATACATATGGACTGGACATTGGGAATGTATGCTGAGCCATATAACTCTCAGAATTGTGGCCTATTTATTTCTGTTGTTTTGTATTGTATTTATAGTTATAAGAGAAAGAACCATTTGTTGGACTGAAAGGGAGAGCTGTTGGGGGGAAAAGGAAATACCTTAAACTAAAAAAAAAAAAAAAGGGAAGAGGATGGGGGGTTGAGGGGGAGG